>CAKMYA010000012.1:17500-478576 GCA_928869825.1 Ustilago lituana | reverse complement strand
CCCTAACCCTAACCCTAACCCTAACCCTAACCCTAACCCTAACCCTAACCCTAACCCTAACCCTAACCCTAACCCTAACCCTAACCCTAACCCTAACCCTAACCCTAACCCTAACCCTAACCCTAACCCTAACCATCAGAGGGATTGGCCTGCATTGCCAGCTCCTCCACAAGGATCACAGGGTCCAGAGCATGTGTAACCGAGCTGCCTTGCTGCACTGTGAATCCTGCAGGTGCTGATTCCACCTGCATAGACTGAGACACACATGCCTGAGGTGCCAAAACCTGAGTCTCAGCAGGGAGAGGAGCTGAAGCTGCAGGCACAGGCTGTGACTGTGCACCATGGCATTTGCGGATGCCCTGGTGCTTGCATAGTGCAACAGCATTTGCAACCACCTGCCTGCATGTGCATGCCACCAAGCCCACAGCTGCTGCAGCCTCCTGGCTGACAGCCACACCACTGTGGGCCTTGCGCAAATGATTGGTGATATTTGTTGCTGCATAGGCAAAGCAGCACACAGGGCAAGTGATCTGTGACATGCTGAAAATAACGTCGCAGAAAATAATGGTGCAGAAAATGGTGATCAGGGAACAGCAGTGGTGTGCAGTGCTGCTGTAGTAGACCATCTTGGATTTGTACTAGACCGTCTTCCATTTGTAGTAGACCATCTTCCATTTGTAGTAGACCGTCTTCCATTTGTAGTAGACCATCTTCCAGGAAAATACAGATGCGTCTCAAAATTGAAATGGACCGTCTTGGATTTGTAGTAGACTGTCTTCCATTTGTAGTAGACCGTCTTCCAGGAAAATACAGACACGTCTCAAAATTGAAATGGACCGTCTTGGATTTGTAGTAGACCGTCTTCCATTTGTAGTAGACCATCTTCCAGGAAAATACAGACGCATCTCAAAATTGAAATGGACCGTCTTGGATTTGTAGTAGACCATCTTCCATTTGTAGTAGACCGTCTTCCAGGAAAATACAGATGCATCTCAAAATTGAAATGGACCATCTTGGATTTGTAGTAGACCGTCTTCCAGGAAAATACAGATGCGTCTCAAAATTGAAATGGACCATCTTGGATTTGTAGTAGACCGTCTTCCATTTGTAGTAGACCATCTTCCAGGAAAATACAGACACGTCTCAAAATTGAAATGGACTGTCTTGGATTTGTAGTAGACCGTCTTCCAGGAAAATACAGACACGTCTCAAAATTGAAATGGACCATCTTGGATTTGTAGTAGACCATCTTGGGAAATTCAAATGAAATTCTCTCTCAAGGGGGGCAAGACACGTCACACAGACTCAACCCTACTCGGGTGTAGCATAGAACCCCAGGGTGACCAACCCACAAGGCACAGCGATGAGACAGTTGGCTGCTGGGCACAACTCCAGCAGGGCATTGTTGGTGGTATCTGACCTGCTTGCCAGGCTGGGGGACCACAATACTGCAAATGTCGGTGGCCTGTCGATCGCTCTAGATCAAAGGAGCGATATGGGCAGCAGTGAAGAAGGGAGGGGAGGGGGAGGGAGGAGAGTTGGCCACAGAGCAAGCAGCGGACTGGGAAAACTGATGTGTGCATGGAGCAGTGCACAGAGGTCATTGAAGCCCTGCAGCTGTTACAGCAGTGAGGGCTGAGTTGAGTTGCTGGCCGATGACAAGTGGTGGATGGAGGTGGCACTGGTGACACTGGAGTGTGACCCCAGATGAGATCTAGGCCAATCAAGAGGCCAGCCAGAGCGAAAGGAGCATGTGACGCTGTGCAGTGACACAGAGGCTGTGAAGAGTGATGAGAGCACTGTGCCTATTGCAGGGGCAGCACTCACTGTGGTGAGTGTCGTGGCAGCTGAGCTTGTCGATGTGAGAGAAGAAGGTTTGGCAAGTGCCAAGACCCAAAAGACCAAGTTTGAGCTTGCAGACATGCGGAATCACGTTGCAGAGGCTGTGTCGCATGCTGGTTGCACAGGAGTGTGGCTGAGCAGCACACCAGCTGTGAGGATGTCGAGAGGAATGCTGCTGGTGTCAAACAGATGTTCTCAAGTGCAGAAAAGCTGAATCGCAAGGGCGAGACGGTGAGTGAGGTGATGGTGAGGAAGCAGAGGTGGAAGAGGCTAGCTGAGCTAGCTTTGTACACATCACCTCTGCTTACATGTTGCTTACATGAGCAGTTATGTGCACTTGCGCTCCAGTGAAGCTAGCGCTCGTACCAAGTGCTCCACAGTAACACATGGATGGCAGTGAGCGAATTCTTGCAGGTCTTCCCAATAATGGGTTTGACCTTCAGGCATATTGAGGTACATCAGCTGATGGATCTCAGTAATGCATTCTCGAATTGGAAAGGATGGAGGAGGCAGCATCTGCAGGTGATGAAGGATAATGGGCTGGCATTGCTGTTGGGTGGCCTCAGATGACTGGATCAGTTGTGGTGCCAGGAGAAGGTAGCCATGTTCAAAGGGCAGTGAGGGCAGTAGGAAGTCTCAGAGAGTGTAAAGGTCCATCACTTGGTGGAGCTTTTCATCCATCTCATGGTGAAGTTTGCATTCGACATCACCTTTGCACTGTTTGTGGAGTTGAAACTCCTTTGCATACTCTTCATGTAGGTCATGCTTGGCAAGTATGTGATCATAAGTTTGGCAAGGTACACCTCAGCAAGTGTTAATGAACTCAGTGACAGTGTGATCACTTGGATTGTTGATGACAGACTGAATCTCAAGAGGTAGTGATGTCCATGCCACAAATGCCAAGGCTTGCAGCAATGAGAATTCGGTTGGAACATTGGTACTGAGGTCATAGAGGTGTTGAAGCCACTTTTCCCATTCTTCAGCATTGCAGATCTTGTCCATCGAAATCATCTTAAGATGGTCATGATAATGTTGGTAGCACATCTGCTTAGGATTGCTGTAAGTGGGGTCCTTGTCAAAGTGATCAAGGAAGGTGGGCCTAAGTTTCACCCATGAGCCCTTGATGTTGTCTGAGAGTGACAAATACCATGTCTCAGCTGCACCATCAATATGAGTTCAGAAGAGGCATGCAGCCTTCAAATCATTCTCATCAAAGTCATGTGCAATGAGATAAAGCTCAAAGTCCTTGATGAACTGTTGAGCTGATATGCTGAAGGGCATGCCCTTAAACATTGTAGCATGGGCATTCATTACTGTTACTGCTGACATGATGGACTGAAACAACACTTGCTGTTCATGTGGTGGTGGTGAATCGAGCATGAGTGCTGCTAATGATGCTGCCAATGGCAATGACAACAAGGAGCTTTTGGTCACCAGCTCAGAAGATATCAGCCAAGACTTATCATCCTGACTTGCTGTGATGATGTGGAACAGGTCAATGGCATGCTCAGTTTTCAACTCAGCTTCAGAAGGATCCAATAATTCGATCTCCTTCTTCAACAGAAGTTGCTGGGAATGTTGCAGTTTGCTCATACACCTGAAGATGGTGTAGAATGGCTATTGGAACATAGTAGAAAACATGGGAGGACGATGGAAATATGGATGATTGCAAGCGTTATCACTGGGCTGTGAGACTCAGTGGCAAAGTAGAAGATGCTGAAGCTGCTTTTGTTGATACAGCTGACCCTCTTTCCAGGTTGGCCCCCCAATGTAATGAACTCACTCTCATGATGTGAATGCGAATGCTGAAGCATAGAAGTTCAGACAGTATGATAGAAACAAGATGATTTACAATGGAGCAAACAATGATGAAGCTAAACAGAAGTCAAGTGCAGTGAAATATGGAAGGTACATTATGGTTTGGGGGTAAGTTGCATCAACAGTTTGAGCAGTAATTTAGCTAGCTTGTGTCTAGCTGCTATTCAGCTGAGATGCTAAAGAATGGGACTCAGAATGTGATGATGCTTTGGAGAGATACCAAACTTGTGTGCTGTGCATGAGACCTGTTGACACCAGGGAAATGAAATGAACCCAATGAACCTGGTGACACAAAGAAGAATGCTAAATGAAATGCAGGGGTCAAAGATGATGGAATTACAGAAGCAAGCATTTTGGATCAGCTGAGTGAGCTTTGTAGCTTTGTGCTCAGTGGATCATGCTTATCAGCCATATGATGACTAATTACATATTGCCAATATGTTCATGATTGGAACTGCATGAGAGGTCAACCTGATCTGATGACACTGGGGAAATGAAATGAACCTGGGGAAATGGTCTTTCTTCACCTCAGTGATACTCCCTGCTCTGCCAGTCTGGGAGCTCTATAATGGAAGGTGGAACATTGAATGGGCTTCTTATTGTGCAGTGGTGTGTGATTGTGAGTCATGCACACCTGCCAGTTGATGTACAAAACCAGTCAGTTGACTGTGAGATCAACCATGTATGATGCCTGAGTTGCAATCTTGAGCAATGCATTGTAAATCCTAAGATATTCAACTGAGAGTCTGAGTTATGATACCACAAGACCAATCAGTTGTTTATCAACACCAGCAATTGAATGTGCAGAGGCTGGAAGCAAAAGGGAAAGTCACCACAAATGCACAAACCAGTCAGTTGGTATGGCCAAGCAATGGTGAGTGTTCAGTATATGTGAGTAAGATGAAGATTCAATGATATTTCAGTGATGGGTGTGATTGGTATGTACAGTACATTATATATGCATTGAGGGGGAATGGAGACTTGGTGCAATGGTTAGTGTAGCCCATGCCATTTGGTCAGTGTGTCTACCATCAAGTGTCTATGTTCCTTCATGAGAAGCAATGTTGCCTGATGTATGTCTCCATCCAACCAATCACATTTCCACCATGTGGTGTGTCATGTCAGAGTGTGTGTGTCACAGGAAAAGCTTCATCTTGGTGTTGAACCAAGTGCTCCCATTGGGTGAGTCAAGTGATCCTTCAGTTGGATCTGGACCAATGGGTTGGTCATGTATATTTGGCATTGGTGGCATTGATTTGTTCCTTGCATCAGATGCAAGGGCATGCAAGGAGTTGCATGAGTGGGAAAGTTGGATACCATGTGTCTGGCACATGGACTAAAGTGGATACCCTCTGGTGATTGTGAGGATTCAGCAGTTGGTGTGACAGCCAACCAAAGGGGTGTGTAAATAGCTGGTTGGTTCAAGGACCAACCAGTTGGTGTGTGCTCCCATGGTGAAGTATCCAAGTGTGAGATGAACTGGCAGAGTACCATGTACTCCAACACTCTATCATGACCACATGCACTTACCTCCCATATTTTCCCACATGGAGAGATCTGCAGTTTTCCATCAGCAATATTTGCTGACATCAGTATCAGCTACTCTTGGTAGCTGATGCCATGCCCAATCTGATGCCATGCTTGAGTCTTTGGGATGACTCTTCCATGCATGGCACCATCCATTGCAACAAGTTCTCCAATGTCATGATTGGGTATCTGACAATGGAACACATATATCAAAACACTCTCTTTCAGTTCCAGTCTCATGGTTTTATACAACCACCCCACAGTCCTTCCATGTGTTTATCTTTCCATTCTTGCCTTGTATCTTAGCATCTCCCTACATCATCACCATGTGTGCAATGTAGGCAAGGCATTCACTATATATGGATCACCCTTATGGCAGTTCCACAATCTTTTACTTAATCAAATTCTTCTTCACTTTACTATACCTCTTTGTCATCCATCTGTCTTATTCCTTCTGCCATCCAGGCAAGTGTTGTACCACCATCAGTGGTTTCCTCAGCCCTCTGCAAGTCCTTTATCATCATACTCTGTGGTTATGGAATGTATCTAAGCTCAAATATCCTCAGAATGAGCTCTACATGCAATTCTGCCTATTGGCAAGACTTTAGTGAGCTAGCTACTTGCTTCAGATCTCTTGGCAGATACTGGACACTTTTCACCTGGCAATTCTCCACCTTCAGTAGCTCCTTGGTGGTGGTCAATTTCCAATAAAATGAACCCAGTGTCAAAGGAAATCTGTCAGAACTTACTTGTGAAACACAGGAGCATAAGAACATATAGATTGTGCAGAGAGCCAAGTGCTCTGAGGCTCCAAGGCTCCCAGCTGAAGTGGTTGCACAGTAAGGTCCAGTTTCAGCAGAAGGAGGCTGGCTGCCATGTACCTGGCTGGCCCCAGATGGGCAAAGGAACAGAGGCAAACAAGGAGCAGAGGCATGACTAGGAGGCAAAGCAGTTATATGGCAAGCCAAAGAGGTATGTGGTGGCCAAGCAGCAGCACTCCTCAGCAGGCTTGTCAATGTAGTGCTTGTAGCAATTGGAGGTCCAGTGACTGAGGTCCTGAATGACCTCTGGTGGGGCACCAACATGCAAGGACCCAGGAGGTGGCACCATGATGGAATGAGTGCCCAGAGAAGGCAGCAGCAGGGAGACCAAGGCTGGAAAGGAGCTGGCAGAGGAACCAAGAGCACAAGAAAGGGGCTGAGCCATTATCAAGGGCAAAGAGCAGGTCATGGGGGGAACAGCCAACACAGACCACCTGGAGGGTGGTGAAGGGGCAGGCCAGGCCATCAGGGTGAGGTACAATGAGGTCAGTGCCTTGCCCAAATGGGTCTGTCTTGGAGCAAGGGAGCCAGATGATGGTGAGTGTCACAGGACATAAAGTCGAAATCAATTTGAGATCGACATTAAACACATGTTACAGTTGATCTCAGATGAAGTTGACATTAAGCAGGCCTTATCATCAATTTTGCCTACAGGGCTGTACAATGCCATGGAGCAACCACAACAAGTGATGACTACAACAACACCACCCCAGATGGGTTGGGGGAGACCAGTGATGGAGTCAGCAGTGTCTGGAGGATGCTGTTGATGACTCTGGGCTGACTAGTAATGGTTGGGTAAGGTGCAGGGGCCCCTGTGTAGATAGGGGGACCTGCAGGAAGGAGGAAGAGTTCAACACTGGCTTGAGGCCAGGGAGCTAGCTAAGAGGTACTGGTTGGATACCAGTGACCAGTCTCAAGGACAGCAGGGCAGGTCCTGACACTGGCCTGATGCTGGCAGTGGGGTGCTCTGGAGCAACTGCTGCCAGCATACATACACATATATACATTCACACTCCTTGTGCAAGTGGAGAGGCAGGGCCTCATCCACTCTATCATTCATTTACCTGTCAGTACATTTAGTATCTTTACTCTCTTTGTCTCATAGGATAGCAATCTCAGGCATTGCTATCACTCTGTGTGTCTCTGTTCAAGTTGGAGTACATATAGACCTCAGTCAGAACCCTCACTGGCACCACAGGCCTCACTTGTGCAGGCAGAACCTACACCATGGTCCTGGAACCTACACCAGTACCCTTGTCATATGATGACACTGACTAGCAACATTGTACAGGCTCAAGCACCATCTTCAATGATGGTGATGCAGCCCAACAGCATCATTTAGCTACATGAGAGACAGTCAGCCCACTCCTGTCCTGTGTAGGGCAATCTCAGGCTACCACAAACATGCTGCACTACCTCTGAACAGAGTGGCAATGGCAGTCAGTCGACATTGAGTGTAAGGCAGGGTTATCATTGATCTCAAGTGACTTTGACATTTACTGGCTGTTAACCTCGAACTCAAATGAAATCAACATTTACCTTGAGTTAACATTGATTCCACATGTCTGGCATGTGGCCACTGACACATTGCTCAAGATTGCAACTTAGGCATCATACACAGTTGATCTCACAGTCAACTGACTGGTGTTGTACATCAACCAGTGGGTGTGCATGATTAACAATCACACACCACTGCACAATAAGAAGCCATTCAACATTCCACCTTCCATTATTTAGCTCATGTTAACATTTATTTCATGTGTCTGGTGCATGACCACTGACACCAGACCCCATGGGCATAATAGCTATCCGATATACCCCTTTCTACACAAATGCAGGGTCTACACATGCAGACACATGCAGACACATGCAGGAATGCTTCCCAGCTATTCCCACAGCTCCAGTGACGCTTCCTCAGCCCAGAAATGCGAGATTACACCTGGATTTCACCCACAATCCACACTATATACCCATTTTTACCCACTTAATCAGCCACTGCACTCCACCAAGTCGTCGCAGCCCCCTGTAACCGTGCATACACCTTATCTGCAGCCCATCAGTGGGCCCTATGGCGTCAGATATGCATTTTCCCACACTTTGGAGTTGAGGTATGCAACCATATTGGCTCCCACACTACATGCAGGCGTCCTAGATTGGTGGAAATGCTTCTAATTTGTTGTCCTGTATCCCTGGCAACGTCCCATGGCAGTTGCTGGTGGTTCCCTGCATGTGTGGGTCAAGGTTGACCTCATTCTGGGCACTTTTACCCACTGCCATGCACATTTTAGGCATGGGAACCTCATTCCAACGCTGCAGAGTTTCTCTACAACATCCCACGAAGCCACCCTGCGATTTTCACAGGGATCCATCGACTTTATTTTCCCACCAGCCACTTTAGGACCCACTGACAACCTTCCCACACTGTTGTCATGGCAAAATGATGCCATGACCCACTGTGGGCAATGCCTGGCAACGTCCCCAGCGATTTTGGCGCCCCTAGAACGCACAGGGCAGCCATGGCAAGCCAAAAAGTGGGTAAAAATGGGGTTTTTGGGCACTAGACCAGTGTCCCACAGCTCCCAGTGCGCATTGGCCTCCAGGGATGGATAGAGCACATCCAGAAGGCTATGTGTATGCTGTAGCAGCCCTTGAGAGCGTCCAGGAAGCGAGAAAAGTGATATATACATGCATTTTGGCTGCAAAATCCCCCCTTTTTGGACTTTTACTGCGCATAGCTCCGTTTCCATCAAGTAAACCCCCGATTGTTTTTCGAGATTCGGATTCCCAGGCATCGAATTAGTCAAGAGACGGTCCCCCTACGCTTTCCTGACGCTTTCATAGGCCCCCAGACCGGCCAGGTTGGATTCCATCAAGGTAAGTGTACTTTTCTATATACTTTGGTTAGTGAATACCTTCTTTTGACCATATCTCTGCCCCCTGTGATCCGTTTTGGCTCGTTCTAGGCTCATTCTCTTCATCTCCTCGAGTTCGATCGACCCACGCCCTTCAAGACCCCCAGGAACGACGTCCAGGTGCCTTATATCAAGGTAAGTATCTTTTCTATATACTTTGGTTAGTGAATACTTTCTTTTGACCATATCTCTGCCCCCTGTGATCCGTTTTGGCTCGTTCTAGGCTCATTCTCTTCGTCTCCTCAAGCTCGATCGACCCACGACCCTCAAGACCCTCAAGAACGACGTCCTGAGCATCATAAGCTTGACTTGCCTCTTGATAGGTGTCCTAGGCATCTTACAGAGTGTCAACCTTGCTTCCCTGCCCCTGTAAAGCGTTCTGGAACACCATAGGTCTGGCCAGCCTCGTTCTGGAGCAGCTGTAGGGGTGATACTTAGCTGTATCTGCTCTAAAAGTCGCTTTTTCTATATACTTTGGACTTCAAGACCTCAAGATTGGACCTCCAGATTTTTCGAACGTGCTCATTTTTTGCACAACGACGCATAGCGACAGTGAGCATCAGCTCTGGAGGTTTCAGCGCGTTGGCTATTTTTTCCATTTTTTGACAAATTCTTGACTTTGCTCACTTGTTTCTCAATGACTACAGCTTCTTAGGAGCTGTGCTTCAAAGGACACATGAAGCACATTTATCCCTACTAGTGTACACCCTTGCCTCGTCTCCAGAAGCTGTTTGAAGCGTCCATAGATTTTCACTGCATTTTTCTGGCAGATTTCCACTTAGTCTTTTTCACTGCCTTTATTTTCCCTCTGCACTTTCTTTAGCTTTGGCACCATCCATCATGGCACCCAGGGCCCCCAGGAAGCGAGCTAAGGAGTCTTCTACACGCTCCAAAGGCTTCCAGAGCGACAAGGAGAGGAAGAATGCAGAGAAAATGGTGGAAAAAGACCTTGGCAGGCTCAAAAGGCCTTAGAATCACACCCGTACCCTGTCAAGTACACCCCCAGTGCAGACACCCTCAAGCTAGCCAAAGATATAGCCAAGCTGGACGCTCCAAAGCGCCCTAAGAAGCAATCCAAGCTCCTGGTTAAACAGTACACACCCAAGAGTGATCACTTTGTTGGTTGGCAAGATGCAAAGCTGCAGGGAATGGCTACACTTCGGACCAAGCTTCAAGACCATTCTGCTAGAGTTGTGGCCACTGCACTCGACCTAAAGGAGTACTTCAACAAGGAATACCAGCTGCCAAAGCTTGAAGTGCAGGCAGACACAACTGGATTCCAATCTGTGGCCTTCGAGGGTCAGGAAGACACGATCCACTTGGTGGACAAGAATGGGCTGCACTATGCCAGTGTCATCAAGAAGCCTGACTGTCCCAAGTTTGAAGAGATGTACCAGCAGTTCCGTCAGCTGCAGGCAGACCTGCCCAGGTCAGCTGGTGCACCTGTAGAGTCCCTGCGTGGAGACTTCTTCACCTACCATCTCATGCTCAGTGGCCAAGACACTGCTTGCATGCCAGGCCCATACTTCAACCTCAAGTTTGTCAACAACTACCGGACAATGGTCAAGTTCCTGCACAACAAGAATGTGATGGCACTCCGAGAGTACTGCAACACTCGCTTCTTTGAGTGCTTTCCAGATCATGGCAGCCACTACATGAACATTGGCAGCTCCAAGCACTACAGGCCCCATGGTGCCTTCCTCTGGGCACCCTGCTTCCCCTCCATTGCCATCAACCAGGAGGGCCAGGCATACAGCCTGCCACACCAGGACAGGCGTGACTACCTGCAGGGCTTGGCTGGTGTCTTTAGCTATGGTGACTACACCCAGCTGCAGATCAGCTTCACCGAGGCCAAGGTCAGCCTCAACTTTCCTCCTGGTGCACTCTGCTTCTTCCCCTCCCATGTGCTCCACCACTTCAACTCTCCCATCCTGGAGGGAGAGACACGTGGCTCCATGACCATGTTCATGTCCACTGATGTGGCCAAGTGGGAGGGCTATGGTGGCTGTGCCTCTGAGACCTCAGAGGAGCACAAGCAGGCATACCGCCAGCAGTGCCTGGATGCCTGGAAGCTCTTCAGCCAGCTCCCTGTGTCTCCTTGATCCATTGCTAGTGTCACTTGAATCTCAGTCTGTTGTCTGTCCCATGTTCCATGTCTGTATGTGTGTCTCTGTGAATCTGAGGACAAAGCAGCTCCAGACATAGTGCCAGTATGCCTGAGGAATGCTGACTCTTTGTATTTGCAAGCAGAGCCCTGGTGGTGGCAAAATCAGCCTTTGAAATTTTCATCTCCTGGTTTGTAGCAGACCATCTTCCTGCTTGAAGCAGACCATCTTCCAAATGAATACATACATGTCTCAATTTTGAATCATCTTAAAATTTCAAGCTGACCATCTCTGCAAGGGAGAGATGCATCATAGAGGCAAGAACAAAGCTCAAGATTCAATCGGAACCCTAAACATAATCATCAACTGCAAATTTGATTAACAAGTAGGGTCAGGACTGTGGTTAGGGTTAGCACTGGCTGTTGTGCTCAGTCTGTTGTGCATTTGGCAATGCTGCCAATGAATCACCACCTGTATGGGTAGTTGCTCTTTTTTGCCACTTTTGCTGTTGCTGGTGCTCAGCAGCAAGCTCAGCTAGGTGCACCATGTTCTGCTTCACAGGTTCTTGGTGTTCCAGCAGAGCCTTGCAGAAGAAGCAGGTGACTGCCATCCAATCCCCAACATTGTTCTTTGCAGCAACATTTGCTCCATGCTGAAGTGTCCGATGATAAATTGAGTTGGAGAGGAACATGACAATGTCCAGTGGCTGCAAAACAATCTGGCAGTTGTAGTCCCGAAGCTCCAAGACTGCATGCTGACCAAAGTTGACCAGGATCGATACATCTGCATCTTTGTTGTCCACATGGGAAGTGCCCGAGAACCCTTGGAATGGTGAAATGGTGGAGTAGAGTGGATGGCAGAACTGATCCAGCCCAGGCACACGCTTCAGTGCCCAAGGAAAGTGCACCTTGGTCCTCTCGATGAGCTCCTCCTGGAAGGTGTTACAAAGTCCAGAGTCTTTGTTGTCGACCAGCGGTTGGATGTAGTCCTTGGCAAATTGCTTGAACCATGCACAGAAGTTGGCCACCAGTTGCTTGCCTTGCTCATTGCCCCTTTGCAGTGTCTCTCCAGAGAGAACCAAGTTGACCATGGTCTGATCATACCATGCACCAAAGTGGAAGTGCAGGAAAATCTGCTGCTGCAAGTCCTGCCAAGTTGCTGCAGAGTGTTTCTTGCAATCAGCCTTGTCGACAACCATCTTGAAATAGTCTTTGCCATGCTGAGCAGATGTCCTCATGTTGTCAGCAGTGGATTGTGAGGATGGACCAAATCGCTGCAGGATGACCTTGTCAGTGTCAGCATCTTTCAAAGTGATGTTGCACACATAAATTTGGTTCTTGCGGTCAGTGAATGTGGTGAGCACCTCTCCAGTGATGAACTTGGGATCAACAAGCTGGACGGCAGCATCTCTTGCAGGCAGGCTGGACTTGGTGTTAAAGACTTTCTTGATTGAATGTGTTTCAGCCTCGGTAACAGCAAGCTGATGGAGCAGCTGCTTGTCCCTCTTATGCTGTACTGAGGAAGTGGGGACCAGATGCCACATTGAAGCTAGCAGATGCAGATACAGAGGTGAGCTGCTCCTGGCTGAGAACTACAGACTGAGGCAGGAGCTGCTCCCAGCTGAAAATTGCAAACTGAGGCGGGAGCTGCTCCTGGCTGAAAACTGAAAACTGAGGTGGGAGCTGCTCCCGGCTGAAAACCACAAACTGAGGCGGGAGCTGCACATCTGCACACATCTCGTGTACCACACTGCACACAGCTCTTGTACGACACTGCACACACATGATGAAATGCACAAAAATCAATTCAAATTACTCAGCCTGTGTCACAATCTCATAGCCAGCAGCCAGCTTGGCCAACCCAAGAAATGGGCCGCTGCTCCCAGCTGGCATCACCTGGCATGACCACAACTGTTGCAGAATGTGCAAATGTGCAATGCACACTTGGAATGCACCTGCCACACCATGCAGCAGCACAATTTCCTCCTTGGTAGTCAGCTCTGCATACCATGTGCCAAGCTTCTCCAGACATGCTTCCAATGCTGGTCTGCTCCATGAGCCCACATGATGCTCCACTGCCTGTGTGTTCTGCTGTAGCCATTCCACTGCCTGCTCCCGGATATCCACTGGGTCTGGGTTGCCATGTCTGTCCTCCAGCAGCAGCATCAGACATTCCAGCATTGACTCCCACATGCTGGCAAAGTCTGTGGTGCGCACAAGTCCATTGAGTCCTTGATGTGTACTGAGCCTGTGCACTGGGTTGTCCTCTGGCACACATGCAAATACCAGTTGCGCTGGATCCACAATGAGCGCTCTGAGATCCACTCCCAGCTGATGCTGCACTGCCAGCCTGGCAAGGTGGGTGCGGAAGTTCTGTGCACTCAGTGAGTTGCCACACTCAGTGCACCGGATGCGAAACTGCTGTGCTCCTCCACACAGGTTGTATGTGCCAGCACAGTGGCAGCCTTGGCACCACAAATGAATTCTTACATGAGAAAACAGATGCTTCGTGCTGGCTACTGTGCTGAACCGCTCCAGCCCTTGCATAATGTCAAGTGCAGCCTGGCTGCTCACCCACCATGCAGTTGGGCTGTCAAGGGGAGTGGGTTGCCTCCCAGGATGCCAGCCCATCACATTGTACAGGTCAATCACCACTTGCCGCTGCAGCTGAGTTGATGGAGCTGTGTGCCGGCCCCGGAAAATTTGTTTCTCCTCCGCAAGGGCAAGCAGTGCATCCAAATCTGCAAACATGTCAGCCTTGCTGATTGTGTGCCCAATCAGCTGCAAGTCCCCTGCCTCCGCTGAGAACAGGTACTGTGCATCAAGGAACCGGCTTGCTTCAGCCACTTGCATTGCCGCCTGCATAGTGGCTGCCTGCACTGTGAGCTCCAGCCGCACTCCATTGCCTGCCTCTGGTGCTGTGCCCATGGCACGCTGCTTCCAGCTCTGCAGTGTGCTGATCCGTGCTCTGACTGCCTTGATGTTCATTGGCTGCACTGCATGCCCAGCACCAGCTGCTGCTGCCTTGAGCAGGTGCGTGAGCTTGGAATATCCCTTGAAGTGGGAAATTCCATTCGGGTGGCTACCCCACTTCAATTCCACACTTCCAAATCCCCTGCCCACACGTAGTGCACTGGGGTATTGCTTGTACCTGCCCTTTTTTGACTTGGGTGCAATGAGAGTGATGTGCCCAGTGTCCACCGTGCAGCCAATATCAAACACATTGGCTTCCTGCATTGGATGCTCACTGAGCATTGCAGGGTCCAGGAACCGGTCCATGGGCACCTTCATACCATAAGCACCAATGCGGACATTCTTGCACCCAATGTCTTGAAGTGCTTCCACCAGAATGCTGATTTCCACACGCAGTTCACCATAGGTGAGTGCTGTGCTGTGTTCGGATGGGATCAGGATTGCATTCTGTGGGGGCTGCTGCAGGCGTGCAATCAGCGGCAACTTGAATTGTGGCTCAAAGTGGAAAACCACTTTGAGCTCAGCAAAATACACCCAATCTTTGAACAAATTAATGTCCTCAAAATTAGGTGCATGGCTGACCAAAGAGACGTAGCAGCCTGCTGGGAAGAGATGCAGCAGGATGGCAGGAAACACGGTCACTGCAAATGAATCCACATCATGATGTACTGGTCCACTCCAATCAGTGATGGGGGCCAGCGGAGGGATAGGTGGCAGCTGTGGCTGCTCGGCAGCTGCATCAAGCAGTCGGGTGGGTGCTGGGATCGGCTCATCAGTGTTGCCAGTGGCAGGCAAGAGCACGACAATCCCATCCGTGGGCATCTCAGCTGGATCCAGCTCAAGTTGCTGAGCAGCAGGTGGGTCATGCTGGGGTTGGGCCAGTGTGTGCAGCTGCTCTTGTGGGAGCTGCAGCAGTGTTTCTCCCTCCAGATCGGATTCTGGCTTGGCTGCTTCGTCAACCTCTGCTGAATCTGAGCCTTGAGGCTCAGCATCAGGTAATTCCAAAGTTGGAATTTGAGAAGGGGGAGGCACTTGACCAGAGGACGTGTCAGTGTGGAAATTATTTTCCATTTCCACATCCTCCACCTCTGGAGCTGGAGCTAGTGCTGGCTCAGCCTCAGCCTCAGCCTCGGCCTCAGCAAAGATAATGTCAAGATCGTCATCCACAAGGGCAAGTGGAACGTCTTCAGAGCTTGAATCCCCTGCATCAGAGGGATTGGCCTGCATTGCCAGCTCCTCCACAAGGATCACAGGGTCCAGAGCATGTGTAACCGAGCTGCCTTGCTGCACTGTGAATCCTGCAGGTGCTGATTCCACCTGCATAGACTGAGACACACATGCCTGAGGTGCCGAAACCTGAGTCTCAGCAGGGAGAGGAGCTGAAGCTGCAGGCACAGGCTGTGACTGTGCACTGTGGCATTTGCGGATGCCCTGGTGCTTGCGTAGTGCAACAGCATTCGCAACCACCTGCCCGCATGTGCATGCCACCAAGCCCACAGCTGCTGCAGCCTCCTGGCTGACAGCCACACCACTGTGGGCCTTGCGCAAATGATTGGTGATATTTGTTGCTGCATAGGCAAAGCAGCACACAGGGCAAGTGATCTGTGACATGCTGAAAATAACGTTGCAGAAAATAATGGTGCAGAAAATGGTGATCAGGGAACAGCAGTGGTGTGCAGTGCTGCTGTAGTAGACCATCTTGGATTTGTACTAGACCGTCTTCCATTTGTAGTAGACCATCTTCCATTTGTAGTAGACCGTCTTCCATTTGTAGTAGACCATCTTCCAGGAAAATACAGATGCGTCTCAAAATTGAAATGGACCGTCTTGGATTTGTAGTAGACTGTCTTCCATTTGTAGTAGACCGTCTTCCATTTGTAGTAGACCGTCTTCCATTTGTAGTAGACCGTCTTCCATTTGTAGTAGACCATCTTCCATTTGTAGTAGACCGTCTTCCATTTGTAGTAGACCGTCTTCCATTTGTAGTAGACCGTCTTCCATTTGTAGTAGACCGTCTTCCATTTGTAGTAGACCGTCTTCCATTTGTAGTAGACCGTCTTCCATTTGTAGTAGACCGTCTTCCATTTGTAGTAGACCGTCTTCCATTTGTAGTAGACCGTCTTCCAGGAAAATACAGATGCGTCTCAAAATTGAAATGGACCGTCTTGGATTTGTAGTAGACTGTCTTCCATTTGTAGTAGACCGTCTTCCAGGAAAATACAGACGCGTCTCAAAATTGAAATGGACCGTCTTGGATTTGTAGTAGACCATCTTCCATTTGTAGTAGACCGTCTTCCAGGAAAATACAGATGCATCTCAAAATTGAAATGGACCGTCTTGGATTTGTAGTAGACCGTCTTCCAGGAAAAGACAGACGCGTCTCAAAATTGAAATGGACCGTCTTGGATTTGTAGTAGACCGTCTTCCATTTGTAGTAGACCGTCTTCCAGGAAAATACAGACACGTCTCAAAATTGAAATGGACCGTCTTGGATTTGTAGTAGACCGTCTTGGATTTGTAGTAGACCGTCTTCCATTTGTAGTAGACCGTCTTCCATTTGTAGTAGACCATCTTCCAGGAAAATACAGATGCGTCTCAAAATTGAAATGGACCATCTTGGATTTGTAGTAGACCGTCTTCCATTTGTAGTAGACCGTCTTCCAGGAAAATACAGACACGTCTCAAAATTGAAATGGACCGTCTTGGATTTGTAGTAGACCGTCTTCCAGGAAAATACAGACACGTCTCAAAATTGAAATGGACCGTCTTGGATTTGTAGTAGACCGTCTTCCAGGAAAATACAGACACGTCTCAAAATTGAAATGGACCATCTTGGATTTGTAGTAGACCGTCTTGGGAAATTCAAATGAAATTCTCTCTCAAGGGGGGCAAGACGCGTCACACAGACTCAACCCTACTCGGGTGTAGCATAGAAGGCATGAACATAGCCAGCATTGACAACCTAGGGAGGTTGAGGTTGGAGGTTGAGGTCCAGGTTGTTGAGGTTATGGAGGTTGAGGTTGGAGGTTGTCCAGGTTGTGGAGGTTGTTTTCAAGGTTATGGAGGTTGCCAACCTCAGCAACATTGAATGATGGTGTACAACTTCAACCACCAAATATAAACCTCTCTTGCTATTCATTCATGCATCTAGAGGGTCCAATGCATGCCTGCAAGCCATCAGCAGCTCAATCAAATAGTAGTTTCAATATCCCATCTGAAAACTTTGACAGCCCATAACTCAGCAGGAAGGGGTAAACTTTACCATCAAATGTAACTCAAATGGAAGCAAATGGACCAACTGAGGTTGTCAGACAAAGAAAGTTGCAAGTTTTTTTCAGCCTCCCAGCAGATATACTAATAACCCTAACCCCCAGTTGCTGGAGGTTTTTCCTCACAATGAAGTCCTTTCCCTCACATGCTGGAAGTTGTCCTGAAGTTCCTCCAAGTTCATACTGCAGCATGAGCAGAAGTACCATGAAGTTGACTGAAGTTGACCCCAAGTTCCTGCTCTTCCCCTCATCTTCCCAGTAGTTTCCCTCACTACCCCAACTTCACCCCCACTATAGTCTCAACTTCATTGAACATACTTTGAACTTCACTCAAGTTGCCTGAACTTCCTTGATGTTGTTTGAACATCATAACAAGCTTTGCTGAAGTTGTCTGAACATATGCCTTTGACTGCAGACAATGATGTGCAAACATGGTCCATGAACTTCAGATCAAGTTTGACTTTGGTCTGTGAAGTTGAGCATGAAGTTCAACTTCAACTTCAACCTCAACCTCAACTTCAACATGGGGCTGCCAACTTCACTTCAGTCATGGTTCAGTGGCATGCAGACCCTACTGAAGCCTATCTGGTAGTTGGAATGTGCATAGCAAGGTGGAGTGGGCAAATCATGATAAAGAAGGGGTACTTGAGTCATGGCTGCAACATCTTTATACAAAATATTGCAAAAAGGTGCAAAAATGGTGACACAAAAATGACAAAGTGTTGGAGCCTTCCCAGGCCCAAGTGGAAGTTGCAGGCAGTACAGGCAGGCCTCAGATGAGCTATCAAAATAGTTGCAAGAGCCTCACAAGAAGCCAGATGAAGTTGCTGGGGTTGAAGTTGAAGTTCTGAAGTTGAAGTTGCTGAAGTTGAACTTGAACTTGCCTGCCACAACTTTCAAGTCCCATATCTCCATGACCTCGTTACATGGTAACATCAGACTTTGCACATGGCTTACTCTAGCATACTCCTACAAGTTTCATTAGTACAGATTCTTGATTGTGGAGAGGTCCCCCAGGGATCACCTTGTAACCCATCCATCACTGTGCTGCTGGTGGCTTTCCTCTAAATGCTGCTGATGTCCATATGTTTGCTCAGGGCCTGGCACATGGCAATTCCACCAGCTCAGGCATGCATAAACTTGGACATAATTGGCTCTTGGTGTTTATACTCAGGCACCTGTTGATCAAGTCATGCTGGTCATGGTGTCTGGAGAACACACATGTACAATCCACAGACAGAGAGGCAATACAGAGATGGTTTCAACAACTGCTTGACACCATCAAGGAATACAATATAATGTCAAACAACATCTTTAACATGGATGAGACTGGCTTCATGTTCAGTCAGGTGGTTCTCAGCATGTGCTTGTGCCTGCAGGAGACCAAGCAAGCCAGTTCAAAGCACAGCTGGGTAACTGAGAGTCTGCAATGGTGATTGAATGCATTGGTAGTGGCAGTCAGGTAGTACCACCACTCATTATCACCAAAGGCTGCATTCACACTGTGGGCAAGCAGTGGCAAATGGAAGATATTCCACCCATGTGGCACTTCTCGAAGGGACCAAGTGGGTGGACTGACAATGAACTCACCATACTGTGGGTTGAAAAGGTCTTTGATGCCACCACAAGGCCATCAGCACCATCAGAATGGCATCTGCTCATCATCAACAGACACAGGTCTCATGTGAGTAATGAATTCCTTGATGCTCTCTGGCAGCAGTGCATTGTACCTCTGTGTTTGCCTGCACACTGTACACATGTAATGCAGCCATTGGATGTATCTATTTTTGGACCCCTAACTGCAGCATACCAGTATTTGGTAACTGACCTGGCTCTGCATGTGCCTGCAGCAGGTGTTGACAAGGCCCAGTTTGGTACCTTGTACACCCAGGCATGTGCAAAGGTACTGACCCCTGCAGCAGCAAAGAAGGCCTTTCAGGACTCCAGAATGACCACCAGTCCAAGTCCTGACAAGGTTCTAAACTGCCTTGCAGGGTTGGTTCCTGCAGGTCACCAATCCAGGGCTCCACAGCCAGCAGCACAGGAACCTGAAGCTGTTCTGCAGCCCAGTGCAGCCATCAACCAAATGTTCAATGAATTCAGGAACACAGATGATGTGAGAGAAGCACATGGCCTGAAACAAGAGCTTATCGAAGCATTCCAGGCACCACAGGCCAAGAACTTGGCATTGCAGGTGGAAAACACAGTTTTGCAAACTCAAGAGGAAGCAAACACCATGAAGAGAAGGAAAGTATGGCCAAGGACACTTGTAGGAGATCACATGGTATTGACAAAGGATCACATGATCAGCAGAGAGCATGCTGAGCAAGAGCTGGTGGAGAAGCAGCCAGCAATTGCACAACACCAGGAGCAGCTCAGGAGGAGGCAGGAGTGACTCACTGCAGCAGATGATGATGATGAGCTTGATGATGATGATGAGCACATTTTGGCATCATTGGCCACCCCTGCTCCACTACCACAGACATTCCTTGACCTTCTCAATGACAGCAAGGCTCTCAGCACTGTTGATGATGATGACAATGCATTTCCAACCATCTTTTATGATGAGGTCCCTCATGCTAGCACATCACACAACATGCTCTAGTTCTCACATTCAGTTTTGTAGTGTTGTATCTCATGATCATTGCAATGCAAGTTTCATGACTGGTTACATTGACAAACATGCTTGGTCGCAATCATGGCAAAGTACTGACATCAAACTTTTCATTTCTCAAAATCGTTTGGGTACTACATGTGTTCAGGTACTACAGTAATTAGGGAAGTTTTGGTGCATCATCATCACTCTGATGCATGATGCAACTGAGATGCGTGTGGTGTGGTTGAGATGGTGGTTGTTCAGAGAGGTGTTGACACCACCAGTTGTCTCTTGTGGACCCGACTGAGCTTTGTTACAGTGTTTTGGAATTCACGTGATGCATTTGAATGCTGAATAATCATTTCTGCTGGCAATCGGGTGTGGAAAGAGCTAATTTACTCGGAGCTGAACAAAATCCTCAGACAACCTCTCATGGCATCGTCCTCCTCGATTTAGTAGGGGAGGAGGATGGGGACAACGCCCAGAAATCGTCGACGCCGACTCGCTTATGCTTGGCTCATGCATGTCGTGCATGATCCACCTTAAGCGAGGCTGAGATGGTAGTGACGACGACGCACCGAAACTTCACTATTACGTTATGAATTGCATCAAGGTCTATACGAGTGTCAGATAACAGAGAATAAATAATTTCGACATGTGACTACTAGGGGTTGGAGGGTGTCCAGACGTTGGTCTTGAGACCAGAACCGCCGCTCTTCCTGCTGTCTTCGAAGGACTTGACCAAGGTCGAAAGCTCCTTTCCGCTGCTCGAACGCCGCATCTTGGGCGTCAGTGGCTTCTCTGGAGCGTGAAATCTGCTCAGGGCCGGCGCGTCTGATGAATGCTGCTGCTGCATACCCGCGTGGCCACGCAATCGAGCCTCCTCAATTGTCATCTGAGGGAACGACGACTCGCGGGCTGACGAAGTGGTGTCACTTCGCTGTTCCCTGGCGGACTCTTGTTTGACACCTTCGCTTGTAGCCTCTGTCACTGCTTTGTCGTCAGCGCCGAGCGCCTTTTGAGCGACTTGCGCCACCAGACCTGGCGCTTCGGTCTCTGCTTCGACCCCAAGAGCCGTGCGCTCTTCGCCCGATGGCCTTCCGTCCAGCTCCCAGTCCTCCTCATCGGCGGGGAGACCGCCTGCCTCGGCGTCGTCTTCGTCATCATCCACATCGCCATCGGAGCGCGAATGCGGCAAGGACACGATTTCGTTGATGCCGCCGTCGACAGCACCCGATAACATGCTAGGCGTTATGGTCCCCGTCGCTTCTTTGCCCTTAGTGGCAGCAGCAGCGTCCTTCTTCGCTGATGACGTTGCGTTCGATGCGGGGACAGTGCTTCTTGGCTGTTTCTCTCCTGTTGCGGGATTAGCCGCTTCACCCTGCGAGGTCTGCATCTTGCCGCTTGCCATCTCCTTGTTAACAGCAGACTCACTGCGCTTAACCGACGAGGAAGAACGCGACTTGCCCCTTTTGTCGAGCGCAGTGCGGACGAAATGTCTGGCGCTCTGGAGAGCTTTTCTGCTAGCATCGAGGAACAGAAAAGCTTGGAAGACGTGCACGCAGTCTTCGTAGAGCTCGTGGCGCACTGCTACACCCGAAAGAGAAGCTTTGTGCGCCAGCAGCGTCACCTCGTCTCGCAGCACCTCTGCATCTCCGCACTGAATCAGTAGCGGAGGTAAGCCGTGCATGTCACCGAACAGAGGAGAGACATACGGATGCGTCAGGTATTTGTCGATATTGTCGCCAAGGTAGGCCCAGACCGGGTTCATGTGATCACCAGACTTGGGCATGGGCAGGTAGTCGAATTCAGCGTTGGTATCCCATGAATCGCACGACATTGTGAGGTCAACCCAGGGGCTGAAGAGCATGGCGCCGCTCGGAAGCTCGTAGTCGTTGTCTCGAAGGTAGTACATCAGCGCCAGCGCCAATCCTCCACCAGCGCTATCGGCGCCCAGCACAATGTTGCTCGGCGGAATCCCCAAATCATCGGTAAGACGGAAGTAGGATGCGACGCAGTCGTGAAGCGCACCAGGGAATTGGGTGTCGGGAGCGAGGCGGTAGTTGATACCGAAGACCCGGCATTCGGTGTACTTGGACAAGGAGATGGTGAGTGGACGATGAGTTGCAGCCGACATGACAAAATAGGCGCCGCCATGAATGTAAAGGATGACGCGCTCCTTGCCCTTTTGCTTGCCGCTACGCCATTCTGCCTGAAGGCGACGCCAAGTCTGCTTGCCGACGACCCACTCGGCACTGATCTCTCTTTTGCCATCCTCGGCAGCATCTGCTTCAGCAAGGAAGCCACGCAGTCCACGCTTTTTGACGCGGAATGTGACAGGCGTGATGAGACCGTCCTTTGGTGTCGGAAGGAAGGCGCCGAGGTCAAAGACCTTCTGAAGGCCCTCGATCGAGGCAAACTCGGAGTACTCTGCAATGTCACGGAGAACGCGAGTAAAGACGGAGGTTTCGATACCCCACGACTTCTTGGGTGGGCCGTAGATAGCGTGCGATGCGACAGCAGTGCCAATCGTGACGCCCTGCGATACGAGGAAGGGCAAATAGCGCCATGCGTTAGTGAAAGTGATCTTGGTCGGCTGAGTCCTCTTGGCAGCTGGATTGAGACGTGCCGAGGCAGGCACCTCGGTCTTTTTATACTGGTCCAACAACGAAGTCAGAGTTTTGGTCGATTCGTCGTCCTTTCGGTTGACAGAACGACTGGCACGACGAGGCTTGTTCGCTGATGCGGTAGGCGGAGCTGAAGGGCGGACGGTGGCCTCCGAATGACCTGTCGAAGAAGCCGATGGGCTTGCTTGACCGTCGGCTAACGCATCGCCGTTCTTCCGGGTGGACTCGGAGTCTTCGCTGCCGGTCTGTGGGGAGGCAGTGGGGTCGCGACCCCGGTTCAAGGTGGATTCGGCAGCCTGTGCCACAGCTGCAGTACCAGGTGCGCCTCCTTGCGCAGCATTCGATTGCGAATTTGAAGTGGATCTGCCCCAGTTCTCGGGCATCAAGACCATCATGACGGTCAAATCGAGAGCCATGGCCGAGTCTCTGCGCTCCTTCGTGCGCACAGTGTCGGTTTTGTTATTAGACTCGTCGGAATGGTCGAATTCAGAGGGCTCGTCTGACATGGCGACAGTGGTGTGAGAGTCGGACATAGATGCATCAGCCGTAAGCGATGCTGCACCCGCCGCATCTGTGGGTGCGTCGCTGGGAGAAGGAAGTAGTGAGTCGCCACGCTTGTGTGATTGGAGATGAGTAGCGATACTAAGCAGGGACTGTTGCTTGTGAGGGAGAGCACTGCCGTTCTGCTGGCGCAAGGCATGAAGGCGCTGAAGGTGGTTGACAGCCTCGACGGCAGTGACAGCTTTGCGGAGCTTGCGCATGGCGGTGAGATTGCGAAGCGCGCGGTCTTTGAGGCAAGCACCCTTGGCGCTCTCCTCGTGTAATGGAGGCAGGTTGGCGAGCCAGGGGTGCGCGAGGGCTTGACGTGCTGTCATGCGCTTTTCGGCGGGGCAGAGGCAGCGGAGGATGAAGTCTTTGGCTGTGTCCGAGACCTCAGACCAGTACTCGGGTTCAAACTGAACATCCATCTTGATGATCTGCTGAAAGAGGGAGGGTTGATCCTGGCCGTAGAAAGGAGTGTAGCCACCGAGAAGTGCGTAGGCAATGACACCACTCGACCAGATGTCGACGGCGGCATTGTAACCCTTGCCAAGCAGCACTTCTGGCGACACATACTGTGGTGAGCCGCACGCTGTCATGAGCAGACCTTCCTCGGGAATGAAGCGGGAAAGACCAAAGTCGGAGATGACAATGTCGCTGGGATCTGACTTGTCACGCAAGAGGATGTTTTCGGGCTTCAAGTCGCGATGGATGATGTCGTGTTCGTGCAGATAGGCGACACCTTCAAGGACTTGCTTCATGATATGCCGGGCGTCGAGTTCGTTGTAGTGCACCTTTTCGACGAGACGGTCAAAGAGCTCGCCGCCTCTGCAGAGGTCGGTAACGATGAAGACACCTTCTTTGGTCTCGTAGAGGTCCCACATTTTGATGATGTTGGGATGTTCCACTTTGCCGAGAATGGTGATCTCCTCCTTGAGCATCTTCTCGTTGCTCTCCTTGAGCGGCTTCTTGGCGATGATCTTGAGTGCGCGCTGTTCACCTGTGGACTTCTCCACGATTGCTTTGACGACTGCAAAGGAGCCTTGGCCCAAGACGTGCGGAAGTACTGTGTACTTATTGGAGAGTTGGAGAGGAAGAAGCGGTGTGCCGTCTTTTTCGGTTTCCTTGAACCAGGAGCGGAAAGCATGGTGGAGGTGAGAGCCTACCATCTTGACCTGCTCTCGCTTGGAAGACTTGCGTCGGTGCAGTGAGCCGGTCACAAGGCCACCTGTACGGTTGGCGACACGGTCAGAGATGACAGAGTCTCCAGAGGTGTGGGATACAGGATGACGGACGTCTTTGTAGTTGCGCCTGTGGAAAAGGGTGGAGAGCCGTTGTTTCGGTGATGTATCGAATGTCACAGCACCGGCTGGGCCAGGCAGACGGGGCGAAGCTCGATTCAAGCCAAGAGGAGGCGAGGAAGGCCGTTGAGCTGTGCGCAGTGGAGAGCGATGCTGAAGGTGTGCTGCTAGAGAGCGATGAATGCCTCGAAGAGATAGCTGAGTGCTAGGTGCGTCTTCTGTAGCTTGACGAGGAGGAGACTCGATCGCGGTATTGGCAGTCTCCCGATGAGTCGAGGATGGAGCGAAGTGAACTGCGCGAGTTTTAGGTTGCGAGCCGGTAGGGACGTGTTGCGGGGAGTCCTTGCCAGCGTCAATTGAGCCCTGGTGTGGGGTCGATGGTGCCAGTTTGGACAGTGCCAGCTCGGATGTGGTGTTTGAAGCGAGTACGGAGGCGGAAGGAGTGGCGGTGGTAGTGGAGGTGGTGGTGATGGTGATGACGGACGTGCGGTGTATGGGTGCTGAAGGGCTGTCGGCCATGCTCCGAATGAAGGTCAAGAGAAGCAGAGAAGGAATATGATGCGATACGGATGTGCAGTCCTCGCGAGATCAGACCAGATCAGGGTTGTGTGACGGTTGACAAGCCAAGCTAGGCAAGGCGAGCTAAGGGTTGGAGGAGTGCGAGTTGAAATCACCACCAACCAGCGTCGAGCGACCGTGATTTAGCGTGGAGGGAGCGAGCGTGTGAAGCAACAGCGTGAAAGCGGCAGCTCAACGCAGTCTGGATCGATATGTGCTTGTGCGGTGCTTTGCTTTGCGAGTGCCCAATCTGTCTTACGCATACAGCATACAGTGCCACGCACGCGCCCCCTTTGACTAACCCGCTCGTTCGTCAGCAGTCTCTCTCTCTCTCACACACACACACACTCAGCGTGCCGATTTGGATTTCAGGGCTCAGTTGCGTCAAGGCAGTGTCTGCACGATGATTCCAAGTCAATCACTTTGAGTGTCGATTTTTTTTGTCTTTTCGGATTCTCCTCCACACTCGAGTCCGTGTAGGAGGCGTTCGGCCGTCAAGCTCACTTGGGAGAGTTCGAGACTCGAGCCTGCACCATTTCTCGACTCTCAGCAACTTTTCGGTCCCACAAAAAAAAAGAAAAAGAAAAAGAAAGAAAAAGAAAAAGAAGGGAGGCTGTGTGCTATGTACAGTATATATGCTCAATGATGGCCGCCTTCCTTCGTGCAAACTGGACTCGATATTGCTCTCAGAGAACTGCCTTCATCTCCACCAAGCAGACACTGCGTTTCTATCAGACATCACAACGTTGTGCCACGCGAGTTCACATGCTATGCCTCCTGATGGCTGTGAGACAACTTTGCGAGCTGCAAAATCACAATGGGAATCCATATTTTGTAACAAAAGACGAGTGTAGTATACAGTACACAGAGCAACAAGATTGCAATTCCATAGACCCCAGACAACCATCGCTTTCGATGTGTCAGGGTCCTTCGGCAGCAGCGGCAGCGCGATACATACGCTCGTCATGCTTTTCCTTGAGCATATCGAACCCACGCAGCGAGCTTTCCCCCACCAGATCCTGCACGATCGCCTTGAATTTGTCTAGCTCAGCGGCCAGGGTGACGGTCGCCATCCGCGCCGTCGTGTAGCGCAGATACATTGGATCGCACAACAAGCTCCAGCTGAGCACATCTTCTCCCTTCGTCGAGCCCTTCTCCCCGGCCTTCTTTCTACGAAGAAAGTCATCCACCCTGCGGGCGCGGCTTCCGTATCTAAAGTGGTTCTCCAGCAAAGAAAAAGATGCATGATTCAAACGCTCCCCATTCCTCAACGCTTTCGACAGCAGGTCGAGGATCATGCAGATCTCTGAAAGATATTGCGGATCCAGCAATGACGTTGACGAGGATAGCATCAACTGCCAGTCCCTCTGGCTCACCTCTTCTGGGTTCAAGCGATTCTTGGCGGTTGTGTCGTCTCCCGGCAAAGTCGTGATCCCGTCAAAAGCTCGAACCGAAGAGAGAATCGCTCCAAGCGACTCGACAATGGTTGCATGAACAGAGGCGATTTCGACGTACCTTTCCGATGGCCATCGTCCACGAATCTGAAAATCCATGGATGCGAGTCCGATCTGCATCGGGTAGGCAGCCACGCGTGCATTGACGGCCATGAATCGTGCTCGAATCACTGGTTCGCGCTCCTGCCAAAGCTTGAGCACAGCGTCTGTACTTGACACGCCCTTCTCGCCGCTGGCATCGATCTGGTTTGCGAAGTTGGCGCGTTCAGCCTCCAGCTGGAAGATGCGATTTCTCGCAATCCATGCTTCCATCACTTCGATAAACATGTCGTTGAGCTGTCGTGTCACTTTGGCCATATTTTTGCGTAGCAAGAGCCGGCTCGAGACAGGGCGAGGGAAGACCATGACAATGAGCGCGACTGCCATACCAATGATGACAAGCAGCGTTCGCTTCCAAGCAACGTCGATGCCAATCCCGCTGTTTGCCAGCACCTGAAGATGCGTGTCGATCCACGAGTAGCCGACGATCAGCACCACCGAGACGTTGAGCATGATGACGGGCAGCAACAACATCTTGGGAGCGTAGATGCGCGTAAAGACAAGAGGGATGAATCCCACAGCCGTAGCGGCACCCAAACCGTATGCATTGCCGCGACCGTTTCCAGTAGAGATGTACCACAGCACAGCCCCGTACAGCAGACCCACAATGGTACCGATCAAGCGCATGGAAAAAGTGAAAATGAACTCGCCTCCAGATAGGGCTGCTCCAGTCTGTGCCATAATCAAGGCCCAAAGGCCACGGTGTTCGTAGACAAAGTAGGCTGTGTTTGGAAGCACAAATGTGATCCAGATTGCAAACGTCGCGATGCACATCCTCAATGCATAGACGCCTGTGGGACCACTGACAAAGTAGTAGGTCGCCGCTATGCCTCTGCCGATGCGGTGCACAAAACTGGTGGGCGGCAGCGCATCTGGATCACGGGGATAGTAGTGCTGTCTGCGCCCGCCCTTGGTCTTTTCAGATGGCTTCTGGGAGCTGGTCTTGGCGGATTCGGATGCCCTTTCCTCGTCTTTAGGTCGAGGTGAGCTAAGTGAGGATTGCGAGCCGTTGTTATCCGAGTCCGAGCCGCTTTCACCTTCCAGATGGTCGGCTACGGTCGAATCGTCAGCAGTGTTGATCGAAGAGGCGGTGTGGGCGCGATCATCTCGGAAATCGCGGTCAATCTCTTCTTCCCTTTCAAATTCCCCTTCGCCGGGACCGAAGCCGTCAAGGCCATTGGACGATCCTCGCTTATCGCTGCTGAGAATACCGACAAGTCGTCCAAGGTGCTTTGGCCACCAAATGCGCTTCTTGGCTCCAGCGCGGTCAGCGATGCTGAGCATCTCGCTCTGGAGCTGCGACACAGACTCAAGAACGTCCATAATGTTGGTGACGAAGACGAGGCAGACATGGAGTGGTCGAACGCCAGCGCGAAAGGAGCGGATGGATTCTTTTGTTTGCAAGAAGTGCTGGTTCAGATCCAAGTCGGGATGCATGGCACGGAAGTGTTCGGCATATGGCTCCAACAATTCTAGCCTCTTGTCGGTGAGCAAGCTCTTTCGGGCACTTTCTAGATTCGATTTGGTTTCGTGGAGATCACGCAGGACCTCGTCGATGGATCGTTTCTGTCTCCAGGCGGCGTTAGCTTCAAGATAGCCCGACACCGCTGCGATGGACTCGGCTGCCGCTTGGAGCGAGGGCTTGGCAACTCGGTTGAGAATGCTCAGCATGCGAGACATGGTGACTTGCTGCTGAGCTTCACTCTTAAAGATGTCGCGACGGATGCGATGGATTGTGTGGGTTTCGTGCAGCCTGATAGGTTTGAGGCGGTCTTTCGTGGGCAACGCTTCGGTGCCATGTTCTCCGTCAACGTCGTAGCCCTCTTCGGCCTTGCTAAGATCCCAATTCTCGTCAAAAGTCTTTGGATCAGCAAGGCCGAGCTCGTGATGGACGAGGCGCCAGAAGGAATTCAGGAGGGTGAGCTGCAGATTGACCGAGCGCGTTCTTCTGAAGATGAGCTTCATGTCGTGGGCACTAAAGTAGGATCTGTAAAACTCCATGCCGAGGAACGCAGTCATGCCATTGATGTCCTCTACTTGCTGGGCAATCACACCGCGGTTGGCCTTGACTTTGGCGAGCAAGCCTGCAGCAGTCTGAGCTGCTTCATCTTCGGCCTTGAGGTTTTGCTGAAGCAAGTCGCCCGAGGGCTGGTCCAAGTGCGCCTGTACGGAGGGGTTGCAATTGGGATCATGATGCTTGGATGCGTCGGAGAGCGCGTCAGAATGTAGCTGGACCAGGTCGCGTGTAGTATTGAGCATTGAGATGAAGCGGAGCTGCCAGGAGTATGAAAGCGTCTCTGGGAAGATAAGCAGCTGGGAAGCGAGGCAGATGGCAAACGAGCAACCAACGGGGATCATAAAGATCTCACCGAGAGTGTATCTCGGATAGGGAAAGAGGGGCCCATAGCTGGTCATGACGTCGATCAAAATAAGCATAAAAATGGACCCAATCTTGAGCTTGGGACGCTTGACCTGGAGCACGGCGGCAAAGTAGACTCCAAGCATGAGAAAGACGCCGAAGACGGCGGTGGAGCGCACATCAAGGTATGCGCCTCGAAAGACGGATGTGGTGACGAAAGCTTCAGGGTTGGTAGCTGTGGCAGCAGAGGAGCGGACCTTTTGGATGGCGGCTTGCAAGAGTGGCTGGCTTCGAGCTCGGTTAGCGGCGGCCATGGCGGCGCAACCCCAAGCCCAGCCGATCAGCGAACCTATCGCGAGCACTCCGAAAGCGAGCACGAAGACGAAGAAGGGCATGGAAGGAGGGACCATGAGGGTGAGCATGCAGCCGAAGAAGGCGGCTTGACCAAGGACGCGGAGCGAGGAACCAGGAATCATTAGGACAAAGTTGGCCCAAGTGGCGACCCAGCACCTCGCCAAGATTCTCAGAGAGCGGCCTGACTTGATATTGTCGACGATCCAGGCGGGCAGCTTGGAAGGCGCGTTGGCCTTGCTGTCATTCCCACCCTTGACGCGCGTTGAGGTTGAGGCCGCTTTCGCAGGCGCACTAGCAGATGCATCAGAGGGCTGTGACCTTGAGCACGTTCGTGTTGGAGCCTGCGCGGTCATCGCTGGAGATCGACCATCCTGGCCGTTGTTCAACAAGGCCATGCTGGCAGGCCGTGCTCTCTCGACGAGACGCAGCAGAGGGGATGATCAGACAAAGCGGCCGTTCTAGAGGACAAAGACCAATCGGATGATGATGATTTGTGGATCGTGATTCGTGGATCGTGGATCATGGATCGTGTATCGTGTATCGTGTATCGTGAACTTGTGAATCATGAATCGTGTCAGTGACCCTTGGCATCCTCGAGTTCTGACCGTGCGTGCGTAAGAGAGGAAGGTCGAGTTTGATGGTTAAGCTTGACTGGACGGACGCAATTGCTACGGAAACAAACTAGACGCGTGCTCCGGCTGCTTCCTCCACATCGCACGCAACAAAACAACAATAGGGGGTTTCAATTTTCTCGAGTTTTCAAAGATCCAAAATTTTGCCACTCCAGATGGCGATGAAGAACGCGGGTATTCCAAAATCCGAGAAATTGAAACCCCCTAATAATAATAACAACAAACAACTGGAGAGCGCTTGGCGCGAGCGCTAGCTTCACTAGCACGGGCGGTCACGTGTCTGGCACACCTAGCACACACGCGTCAAGTCTCTGCTTGATCCAGCCTTTACTTTTATCTGCCGGAAGTTGCCTCCCGAGCCACAGTCAAGCCCTGGCAGCCTGCGACAGTTTTTGTTCCGAAAAAGAACGAAGCGCTCATCCGAGAAACGATGCACGAAAGCTTGTAAGATCGGGAGTCGGGGCTCGAGCTCTGCTTGTGTGGAGGGAACTCGGCCTCGATACTTTATTGTGCATTTGTGATTGGGGATGCTCAATGAAACAGGGCCGTGCATTGTCTTGACGACCGACTTCATTCCGCCTCTTCCACCACAACTTCGTTCAATGACGAGACTTACTGTAGCAGGTGGCTGCACCAGACACCCTACCATGACAGACGAACGAAGAGAGAGAAAGGCATCGCCATCGGCTCCTTCTCGGCCATGCCCCACCAAGCGCAATCGCTCCGACAACGGCGCCGTTCCGACAGAGGGCAACGGGGCTTCTTCCTCTGCCAGCGGGGCAAGAGTGCTCGAAGCATTCAGCACATTCAGAGACGAGATCGACGATCACAACGACCGACGCGAGCGTCTCATCAAAGCATCTCGTGATGTGACCAGCCTGTCCAAAAAGGTCATCTTTCTTCTCCATCGATTTGACATCAAAGACTTTGCATCGGCGGAACCGTCCAACAAGACGCGCAAGCTTTTTTCCGAGGCCGAGACGAAGCTCGAAGGGATTGTTTCATTGCTCCGACAAGCGGCTACATCCGAAGGACTTGGCTCGATAGACACGCCTGGACAACCGTCGGAACCGCCCGACAAAATGCTCAGATCACAGAGATACGAGCACAACATTGGTGGAGGCCTCGAGGAATTCGTAAGCCTACTTGCCGCATCACGACTGCTCTGACACCATCGAAACTCCCGATCACTGACTTCAATCCTTCACAATTCCGCCATTTTATTCGCCGTACACACAGATCGAAGCCATCTCTTTCTACCACTACCTTAGAACGACGCAGCTCATCACATTACGGCAGATTCAAGACCGATTCCGCGCTGAGCCCGTTAACGAATACGATTTCTATTCCCATGAAATACAAGGCGACGAAAAAGCCGCAAATCTCCCTCCGCCCAGCTCTGCACCAGAATCACAGGTTCCTGTGGCGTTGCACGTTCCCACGCATCGATACCTGCTCGGGCTCTCCGATCTCACTGGAGAACTCATGCGGTTCGCCACGAATGCCGTGGGCCAAGGTGATACCGGTGCCGTTGTCAAGCAAGTCCTCAGTATCACACGTCAGCTTCGAGATGGACTTGATCCCTTCGTGCCCCTCGTGCGTGACCTCAAAAAGAAGCAGACCGTCACAAACCAAAGTTTGCGCAAGATCGAAGACAGTAAGTCATCCCTCACCCATCACGCTTCCACCGCGAACGGCTCTTCTGACAAGATCGTCACTATGGATGTTCGCTGTGATCAAATGTCACAGTTCTCTATGCGATCACAGTTCGTTCAGCCGAGTTTGGCTCCGATCCTCAGGCACTCCAAGAAATGGTCCGCAGAACACTCGCCTCCGCATCGTCCGCCCCGAATCCTGGCAACGATGACGACTAGCTAAAGGCATATTCAGAAAAACGCATCTCAGTCCTTACGGCCTTCGGCGTATCGGATAACAATTAATGATATTACAGTTGCAGGTTCGGTAACGCTAAAAACATGGCCCAGCAATAATGCGAATGCGAAGGAGCTAAAGAATGTGTCGAATTGCGGGAGGGAACTAGAAAGACTGTGTGTGACGTGGAGGTCTGCCACTGAATTGGGGACCCCAACGATCGATGCCGTGCTTGTTGGCGCCAAGCCCAGTGCATTTGATCATGCGGCTCAGCAAGGTGGATCAAGCGGCATCTGTGCTTGTGCGGCCAGCTTGGCGTATTGCTGCTGGATCACCGAGCCAAGCTCGGGCTCGTCTTCGCTCTCGTCATCCTCGAAATATTCACGCAACGACCGCGCACGAGTTCTTCTACGCGAAGAAGGCGCAAGCACGCCAAAGCCAAACGGCTTCACCGCGCCTCCCATAGCTGTCGATGGTCGAGCTCCGCTGCTGCTGCCATCGCTGAGAGTGCTTTCGCTGGTGCCCACTCGCCTTCTTGGTCCGGCAGAAGATGAAGCACGCGCATCGTCACTCTGTTTGCCACGCGACGACGCTGCTGATTGAGGTCGAATCGACGGTGATGCGCGGCGCCCCCGGCTGCTTGAACCGTGTCCGAGCATGGTGCTCATGTCGCTGTCCTCTCCTCCGTCTGTATCGTAGTTTTGGCTCGATGATGCGGTGCCGCCACGAGCCGTACGCGGACGCCCTTCGTCTGACATGACTTGCGAGCTTTCCACTGATGCATACGGAACGTGCGGGCTCGTTCGAGATCGGTCACGGGAGTCTTGCTCCACAGTATTGAGGAAGGCGAGCAGAACATCGTCATCAGCTGCTGGCGTCGAACTTGGCGCTGAGATCATAGGCCGAGATGCGGCCGCCGCTGATCCAGATGGAAGGGAATTCGTACCGAAATCACGAGGCATGAGCGTCAACTGCGAGGCCACAGACCCTGAAGGAGAAAGAGAAGGTGATGGCCAACTTGGTGCTGTCTTTGGGCGCGGCGTACTCTGATCCTGCGTGTGATGGTCTTCCCCCAACAAGGCGAATGGTGTTGAATGAATTTGCCCAGAAGCACCGCTAAGGTCACACCGACGATGAGCATCGTCTCCTGCTGCGCCTCGACGGTTGATATGAGCCAGAGAGACACTTGAGTCGAGAGCGGCGGACGCGACAACCGACGATGATGTTGCTGGACGCGCGAACGCTGTATGCATCTGCGGGTGCCTTGTACCGAGTCGAGCGGCAGCCTTGACAGAGTCGACGTCATATACATCTTTGCTATTGAGTCGCACCCCGGCGGTCAGAGGCGGGGAAGTGATGAAAGTGCGGCGCTTCTCTTCCATCACGAACCTGTGTTGATCATCAGACTCCACGTCTTCGTCCCTCTCTGACGTCATTCTGCCCGACGCCTCCGAGCCGGTTGGTCCGCGAACATCTGGATCGTCGGCGAAACTGCTAAAAGAAATGAGGGAGCTGTTGACAGAAAGGGCTTGCGACTCGGCTGTGCCCAGCCGACTCTGACTCTTGCTCGGAGACAAATGAGGCCGACATTGAAGTTGAAACATCTCAACGGCGGAACGAAGGCGAGTCGTGCTGTTCGGGACGGAAGATGCCTCGTGTTCGCCTGTGTGCGGTCCAGACGAGACAGAGGAACCTATGCGGCCTGAATATGCCGGAGCAGGCCCGCTCTGCATACCAACTACATCGCTCATCGTCGACGTGGGCACCATCAAGTTGCTGCGAGCGATGACCATAGTGCTGGGTGTGATGCCAGCAACATCGACGTTCGAGTTCATATTAGCCTGACCCGCCTCCATCTCTCGCATTTGTTGCGCCGCGCTTGACGAGACTGGCGTTCGAGGAAGGGAACGCAGTGACTGACTCGACATTGACCGGGACTTGAGTTTGGGTCCGTATTCGCCCTCAACGTAAAAGTCCAACGAATCGCGCTTGTCCTTGTTTCGGGTCGCACGCAGCGGGTTGGGCGCACCAACTTCTGTGCGACCGCCATCACCGGCATCGGTGCCGGGACTGCAGCTCGAATTGTCATCACCGCGACTGAAAGCAGCATCCCGATGCTCCTCGGCCCATGCTGGAAAGTAGGAAGGCGGCCGATTGATGTTGTGGGGTGCGAGCTCACGTGTCTGTCGCCAAGCTCGCCTGAAGATGCGACCGGCCATGGAGCTCGCGACAGCGACGCTGGCGACAATATTCATCATCCGATAGGCGTACGTGTCGGTGAGGACATAGACGAGCAGGGCCGAGATCAGGAAGAGGAACTGGATGGCAAAGAAGGCAGTGGTCTTTTGAACAAGCATCGTCTTGACGTCTTCTGCGTCGAGGTTATATCTGCCGGTGGGGAAGAGACCGTGGATCAGGCCACGCCAGCCTGCTTTGTTGAGTTTACAGACGGTGAGGACGAGACAAAGCAAGTCGAAGAGCAGGAGCGCGCCGAAAACGCCGACGACGTAGAGGCCATTGAAATGCCAAGCACAAAAGCTGGAGGTGGGAAGCTGGTCGCCGTAGCTCATGACAGGAAGGAGCACGGCGAAGGCCACGACCAAGAACCACGCAGAGACAACAAGAGAAACCACCTTTTGCCTCATGTGCCAAATGGAACACGTTCGCAGGCAAAAGACGAGCATGGTGGCGCTGATGGCGATGCTGAAGAGAGCGGTGCTGCCCTTCATCCAAGCGTCGCATCTGTTGGTCATGATGACGCTGTTGGTGACGGCGGTGATGAGCCAGGACAGACTGATGTAGCGGGAAAGGAGGTAGGCTATAGAATAGATGCTGGAGAAGCTGCTGGACCATGTAGTCTCTTTGATGACACGAACGTCGAAGGGAATGGTGGAGACAATGTCCCAGCCGAGGGCGCCCATCCACATGGAGAAGTAGATGAGGCCGATAATGGCTGCATGTGCGCTCTCGGTGTTGACATGGCGGAAGATGTTATCGCTGGTAGGATTGACGACAAAGATCTGGGGGATGGTGCCGTTGAGTGGGATGGTTGGCGAGTAATTGCCATATGCTTGGACGGCAGAAGGTAGTGCTGAGTTGGGTAGAAGAAGCAGACTCGGGTAGTCGGATCCGCGCTGGTCCACAAGTGAAGCTGGACTGATTTGGAACGGCATGTCCAAGGACAGGTGTATGGCGGCACCGTGACTAGCCCGAGGAGGCAGTCGTTGGTGCCAAAGATCCTAAGACGGGCTGGGATGAGCGTCTGCGGCTTCGAGATGGACGATGACGGCAGGAGACGATGTTTAGCTGTGTAATGGCATGTAGAAGGACAACGACGCTGTTGGCAGGCGGTTGCACTAAAGAAGAGACGAAAGTGGAGAGGTCGATGGTTCGGTAGCAGGATGTGATGATAGGCAGTCAGCGTGTGTGTGCGAAACACGGGCGATGTCGGGCAAGACAGCGAAATAATCACGTAGCAACGTCTTGGTGGTCGACGACTGATAAGAGGGTGTGTGTGCTGCAACGGAGGAGATGCCGCCCAGAAGGTGGGGGATGATTGCTGTCGAACTGAAGGTCGAGGTTTGCTCGCTGAAAGTTCGCTGTGGGTCCGTGGGATCCGCCGAACGGATCGCCGGGAGTGAGTGGGGTGGGCTCTGTATGTGAGAAGTTGTGTTGGTGATGATGAGAGACTTTTGAAAGCAGAGAGGTGAAAGGTGGGAAGGATGAAGGATGAAGGTTCACAGAGTGGACGCGGCAGTCAACATGCACGGCCGTGGTGGTAGAAATGTGTTGGCACACTGGCTCTTCCGACACTGTTGGCCAAAGATGAGTCGAAAGGGGACCGCACACTAACCGACTTGGTGTGACTAGCAGTTCGCAGCTGAGTTGGCACGGAACGTCTAACCAATTGGCAGCGAATTGAAAAAAAAAAGAAAAAGCTGCAAGCCAACGCGGCTAGCTGGCTTTGCTTGGCGGTTGGCAGTCCGCAACGAGGAATTAGGGAGCTGAAATGATGGCCATAGGCGGACAGGCGGACTTGCCGCGGCGAAAAACGTAAAAATAAAAAATTAAAAAAATTAAAAAAATGCCACAATGGGCTGAAGCGGGCTCCTCCGAGAGACAAGAACCAAAAAAAAAAAAAAAAAAAAAAAAAAAAAGAAGCGTGGGGTCAAGCGGCGGAACTGCGTCAGTGAGTATGAAGGTGAGGGTGTGAGCTGAGTGAGGGGAATCGGAAAGGTCGCCAAAAGTGCGAAGCCGTCTGCATGCACGAGCGGTGACTGTGATTTGCCATTAGATATGGATTCTGAAACAGCAGCAGCAGCAGCAGCAGCAGCAGCAGCAGCAGATGGTGGCATGTCGACACAGCAGCCGCTCAAACATCGGCATTATCCCGTCCGCTTGAATGGTTCCAAGTCAGCAGGGAGCAAATGCGCTTGCCATCTGCAGTTCCAACTGCTGCACCTCGGTCGGTAAGGTATACAATGAATAGCTTTTTGGAGACGAGCTTGTGCTTTCAGCGCAGCTCCAACAACACTTAGAAAGCTGCATACCACGCTTTGGAGGTGGTATTACGCCCTTGTGAGGGACAAAGTGAAGCGAATTGATGCTGGAAGAGAATGTGCCGAATGTGCTGCGTTGAAGGGTCCCGTGACTTTCCAGAAGACTCGGATTGGGTTCCGATCGAGCAGACAACAATTAGATATCCGGATCAACGTGCAATCACAGAGATGCCTTGCTTGGCTCGCACTCTATCTGGCACCCACGCTAGCGCTGAGCGGGGTCCGCGCGCGCTGCATACTCCGCTTGCAGTCTCAGAGTCGAGCCAAAGGGAAAAAGGCGGCAAAATCGATTGCTTTTCTCGGAACACTCGGACCCGACGCGGTCGGCATCGTCAATTTTCAAAACACTCAGCGAGATGAATCTCCCGATTTTGCACGGTCAAAAAACCGGCAAGAAGATCTAAATATTGGGTTCACGAAATTAAAAGAAGGGATTTGTTAATTTTCGACCTCTTGGACCTCTTTGACCTCTGACAGCCACGCCCTGCCAAGCTCGGCTCACAATGTCGCTTTGCCTCTCCATGCCTTGCCTCGAGTTACCCCACACTCGCTTCACCCGCCCACGCGACCGCAGCAAGGACATTTTCGGGCCGTATCTCCGCTCGAGAGAGGTCCCTTGCCCCACACCGGCGTCATTGGCCAGCTCTGCCGCGTCTTGAAGCACCGCAGCGTACCGTTGCTCCTGTGCCAAGTCAGCTGCCATTTAAGGTTCCTCATGGCCGGCAGAAAAGTAGCCGGTACCGCCTCCCGTTCAGGTAAGCTCATTGCCGTTCCCACAGCTTCATCTAGAAGCTGCTGCCACTGCTAGCACACTCTTGTCTTGTGCTGGGATGCCTTCTCGGATGTTTCTTGAACTTTGAGGCACAGGTGCTCGCAGATCCGCTGCTCGACTTTCGACATCGTCTCCGGCGCTCTTAATTTCTCCTCTCAACTTCAGAACCGTTTTGTGGTTTTTACCAGTGCTTTCCCATCAGCTGCATCGAGAGTCGAGCCAACTCATCATTCGCTCTCCTCATCCGGTCTTAGGTCTACAACTTCAGTGCGAGACGCTCCTATATAATGAAGCCCGTCACGGCACGAACTTGCCGTCATCCACTCAGCAACGAATCAGTGCTGAGGCGAAGCGGAAAGAAACATCTTCCACATCATGGCGCAACTCGACGAAGGTTTCGAGATCCACTTTGGCCCGTACACTGTCTACGATCCCAAGACAGGTGTATATGCATCGCGACTTCCCCCGCCTCAAGTCCCACTCGAATCAGTGTTTCACTTCTGTCTGGGCAGCGTGAGCTTTGACGATACGGGCACGGCCATCACAGAATGCTCGACGGGTTGCTCCATCTCGTAAGTGCTACTCACCCGTTTGCGTACGTGTTCCAGGCTCTTTCTTTCTCACGCCGTGTCCCTTCTTTCGCTATCTGTCATTTGACTCCCATCCGTGACAGATATGGCGAGCTCAAGCTCAGAGTACAGCGCTTCGGTCTTGGCCTCGTCACAAAGACAAAGCTCAAGCCCGGCGACACCATCTTAGTCGCTTTGCATTCTTCTATCGACTTTGCCGTCTCTGTCATGGCTGCCCAGTTTGCAGGCCTCCGAGTCGCACTTGCCAACCCCGATTATGCTCGCAAAGAGTTGAAACACATCTACAACCTCGTCAAGCCCAAAAAGGTTATCGTTCACAGCACTTATCTCGGTCGTGCCGCCCAAGCCAACATCAAGACGTTCAACGTCATCCTGACCGACACCAAGCTCGGTCGCGGCGGCGTCCTCTCGATTGGGGAGCTGCTTGCTGACATTTCCCAAGCAAAGGCAGCCGCGCCATTCATTCCGGATGACCTGAACACCACCGCCTATCTCCCCTCCTCATCCGGCACAACAGGTCTGCCGAAAGCAGTCCAGATTACGCACAAGAACGTCGTTTCCATGCTCTCCATGAACCTCAACACCCCGGGCTTCGTGCCAGACGGCCTTGCTGGCGAGCAACCTCGCATGCTTAGTTTCTTGCCCTTCTTTCACGTTTACGGTCTAATCGGTCAACTTCATCTTGTTCTCAAGCAGCGAGGCCAGCTCTTCATCCTCCGTCCCTTTACCGCAGATTCGCTCTGCAAGGCGCTGCAAACCCACAAAGTCAACATGCTCATTTGCGTCCCTCCCGCGCTTACCAAGCTCACCAAATACGCCGGCACGAACCGGACCTCCTTCGCCACAGTCAAGCGAGTCCGGTGTGGAGCCGCACCTTTGGACAAGGAGACGGAAGCCAAGTTCTCCGAAATGACGGGCGTCGAAGTCAAGCAGGGCTGGGGAATGACTGAGCTCACGCTGGCTGGGCTCGATCCGTCCAGTGGCCAGCAAACGCCCGGTTCGGTTGGCTGCCTGATTCCTTCCACACTGGCCCAAGTGGTCGACGTGTCGAATGGCAAACCCGTCGAGCCTGGCCAGCGAGGCGAGTTGCTGATCAAAGGCGACCAGGTCTTCTCTGGCTACCTCTCCAATCCGGAAGAGACCGAAGCATCCTTCACCGCAGATGGCTTCTTCCGCACTGGCGACGTTGTCATCGTAGACCCGCTCACTGGCGAATTCACCATCGTCGACCGTCTCAAAGAGCTCATCAAGTACCAAGGCTTCCAAGTGGCCCCTGCTGAGCTGGAAGGCGTCCTCGTTAGCCACCCGAAAGTCGCCGCAGCTGCGGTGGTGGGCCGCTACGACAAGTCCAACGCGACCGAGCTCCCCTGCGCCTTTGTCGAGCTCTGTGCCGATGCCATGGATCAGCCGAAAGATGCGCTGATGCAGGAGCTGGACGAGTATGTCCGCTCCAAGGTCTCGCATCACAAGTTCCTCCGTGGTGGTATTTATTTTGTGGAGAAGGTTCCGGTCAGCGCCAGCGGCAAGATCTTGCGCAAGGAGGTCAGGAGCATGCTCCAGTTCTTGGAGCAGCGTCAACCCTCGCCACAAGCCAAGTTGTGATCAAGTCTGGTTCTCATTGAATTCTCTTGAATGCTCAGTTAGGCCGTGTTGTTCCAGACAAAATGAATCGGAAGGCGAAGCTGTGCGTGACAAGTTGTGAAAGATGCTTTCTGCATCGAGGCGAATGAGCAATCGAGTTGTAGAATACACAAGTATCAAATCTGAGGTGACTAAGCGAATGAAGCTAACGTTATATGGTGCAAGCTGGGATTCAGAAGTGGCTGTGGGCGCGATACATCACACGCAGTCAACCCCGCACCACTTTACTGAGGCGATTGGAAATTCCATCCCTGCTGCTGTTGTGGCGGTTGCTGCTGCTGTTGCGGGTTCATGCCCTGCGCCTGTGCTTGTGCTTGCATGTGTACCATGTACTGCTGGCGGATCTGCTGCTGCAGGTGAGGCGGAAGGTTCTGGAAGTTGGCCAGGTTTGTGTTCATGCCCATCACCATGCCCGGTGCCATCCCTTGCTGCCCCTGCTGCCCCTGCTGCTGCTGTGGTGCATGTTGGGGCTGCCCTTGCTGACTTGGCGAAGGCGCAGATGATGGAGAGGGCTGCTGCAGGCCAAATGGTTGGATGCCAAAGCTGGGCATTCCACCACCTTGTTGTTGCGCTGCAAAGTCAGGCATCGACGCCATCGTCGACGGGCTGGGGTCAGACTGCATCTGAGACGGATCAAAGGCGAGGTGAGACGATCCAGTGCGGTTGCGACCTCCTGCGCTCGTCATGCTACCTACAGAGCCTGAGCTGCCTGGTCGGTTCTGGAATGCGGACGGCGTTCCTACTCTTCCTGGCGTCTGCCCGTGCACGTTGGTGCCGAACCCGCTTGTGGATGGACTCGCTTGTGCCTGGCTCGGGCTGTCAGAGTGTCGGTTGACTGGATGCGTCGTTGCTGGACTCGACACCGCTCCCATGCCACCGTTGGGCATCTGCATCGTTGCGGGACTGCCGACACCTATTGGTGAGCTTGCCGGGCCCGGCCCACCGCCAGCCTGCAAAGACTTCTGTCGCTGCAGTGCTGCATTCTGCAACGAAGTCATGTGTTGAAGCTGCACCTGGAGCGGCATCGCCTTGAAACCGCTCACGTTGGCCTCCATGAATGCAACCCACGGATGGGTGCCCTGCCCACGCAGATGCGACTGGAGCGCATGCAGATTGACGAGCGCGTTGGGACCGAAAGCCTGCATGAGCGCCTGGGCCTGAGGGTTGTTGGGCATGTTCTGAGCGGCAGCAGGCGCGGCGACGGGAACTGGAGGAGCCAACGAGAGGTCGGGGCCTTTGCCTTGCTGTTGCTGTGGTGGCTCTGGCTGTGACTGTGACTGCTGTTGAGGCAGTTGACTGGATAGTGTTGGTGCGGAAGCAGGTTCGGCGTTGGCAATTGGTATAGCAGGGGCATCAGCGGGCTGAGTAGTTGAAGCTGCGTTTGCACCGGTCTGCTGGTTTGATAATGACGTTGGCGTACTGGCCGCCGAGACATCTTGAGAACGGTCAATGCCTTTGCTGGCGGCTCGCTTCCTTGGGTCTTCGTGGCTAAGATCAGAGGTAGAGTCGCGCGATCGTCTCCTGCTGTCGGCAGAAGGCGAGTCACCTTGACGCGCTGCGCCAAACAGTGCGATCAGCTGATCGTAGAGAGCAGGGACGGGCGAGAAAGGTGCATGATCGCTACGAGGGAAAGGCTCAAGCCTTGGTAGAGAGCCACTGGGTGGCGATGGACGACTAGGATCGACAGGCTTGCCCGTCTTGTCAGCCATCATTGCCAAAAAGGCGAGGTTGGCTTGCAGACGCACGGCAGCTTCGCGGTAGACTGGGTCGGCTGTAAGCTCCTTGCCCTGCAACTCTACGCAAAGCCGGATCAGCTCCTTGTTGATACGCAAGATGAGCGCTACTCGTCCCTCGCGAGCTGGAGTGGATGGCTTTGACGTGCTCGACTGACCCGCTGATGGATCTGCAGTTGGCGATTTCTTCTCTGATGTCGCAGGTGATGTCGTCGTAGCAGCGGCATCTGTTGCAGCAACGCCATCCGCCGTGGGCGCTCCATGAGCATCGTTCTTGGAAGCTGAACTTGCCGTGTTGTCGGGCTTGGACTCTGGTTCTTTCTGCTGGTCTGGGATAGAAACGGTAGAAGCGGTACTTTGGGTGTTACTCGCTTGGCTGGCCACCGGTGCGGAGTCTTGCTGGATGGCTTTGTTCATCGATGTACTGCTGTCTGTTTCAATGGTTGGCCCTTGTGCAGACGGCTGCGCAGGCGCCGTCGCGGTACCGGAATCCTGGATCGCTGCCTCGATCGCTTTTGTGGCAGCTGCTGAGGGAACGGGAGCCGGTGCGGCGACGGCGGACTCTGGAACAGCAGAGCTGGAAGGAGCGGCTTCAGCAGAAGTCAACACACTGTCCGACGAGGAAGTCGCATCCGGTGCATTCTCCGTCTGGTCCGGCAACGAACTGCCGGCAGGCTGGATGTTTTGTGGAACAGCTTTGTTGGAAGCAGTTGCTACAGGAGCACCGTCAGGAGACTGAGTCGGCGGCAATGTTGTAGTCAATGCCGAAGCCGGTGTTGTCGTCGAGGTATCAGGTCCCGCTGTCAATGAGGAAGCTGGGAGGCTCGCAGCATCGTATTTGGATGTGACAACATCCTGACCACCGGAAGGCTCAAGGGATGAAACCGGCCCTGGGATGGATGGCGCACCTGACGCATGAGTGTCGGAGTCTATTGGTTTGGCGTCCTCGGCAGTGGCAGTGGATGCTTCGATGACAGTCGGCGTTTCAGCCACGGAGTAGTCATTCGCTTGTAGTGCTGAGGGTGCAGCGCCCGTTTCGCTTTCGATTGCCTGTATCGATAGAGCGCTGTCAGCGACTCCCTCCCCCCCTCTCTCGCTCATTGAAGCGTCAAGGACAGACTGATCGGTTTTTGAAGTGACCTGCTCCGGTGCAGAAGCAGCCTGATCTAAAGGTGCTGGTGCTGGTGCTGGTGCTTCATCTGGTAAGCTGGAAGCACCATTACTCGTGGGCTCATCAGACGAGAGCTCCGGTTGCTGCTGTAAAGATGATGATGACGAAGGTGCTGCGGCGGCAGATACCAGAGGCGATTGAGACTGCAATGCTGTCTCAGCTGAGGGTTGTAACTGCGCTGAGTTGTTGAACGCATCCGCTACGATGGTATCGTCAGAGGATATAGGGAAATGCTGAGGTGCTTCGAACGAGAGCGCACCGGTTGAGACGTCTGTTGAGCTAGCTTCTGTCGTAAAGGGCTGTTGCGGGGCTGTGCCCATGGCTGCAGAATTCTGTTTGACGCCTGTGATGGTATTGGACTCCATGTCTGCGTCAAAGAGCATAGGGTAAGCAACTACAACGATGAGAGCGCCTGGTATTGAGGATCAAGCTGCGAGTATGAGCCTGTCCAGGCCAGGTGCAATCTCCTGATTGCGAGTAGCTGAATGGATCAGGCGAGGCGGAAGCGATCAGGCCAACTGCGTTCGCAAGGCGGATGGATGACAGCAAGCAGGGCAGGCAACTGAAATGAGGGCTTGTTCTTCCCTTGTGAGGAGGCGGGTGCAGGTGCGGATTGTGGATGCACTGAGGTTTGTGGTCAGAGAAGAGGGTTACGGTATAGGAGAAGCGAAGGGCAGATGCAGGTGATGGTCAGAGCGCAAAGATCAACATGCGAAGAATTCCAAAACTGACATCGAGGCTGAGCAGAGCACGGCCGTGCTATCTGTTTCTGCTCTGGCGTCGCCATCCGGAAACAAAAAGGGCACCTGGAAAAAAAGAAGCCTCTGCCGCTAGAACCGTTTTCCAAGTCCCGACTTTCGAACAGGGTTTTGAGTGCCGCAATTTCACTGCTTCTTTTCCGCTGTCAATCAATCCACACGTTCTGTGCCTTTTTTCGCCGAGCTTGTCAAGTAGTCGGGACAGCTGGAGCCACCTTTCCTCGTGTCAGCGGATCAAAAGCTGGGAATGCTTCAGATCCAAGGATGAAATGTGCTCATAACGCAGACGTGAAGGCTGACTTGGTCACATATCACAACTTCGATCTGACCGACGCTTGCCCAAAAGTGGATATTGTGCGGTAAGCAAGTCTGCGCCCAAACGGTAATAGATGGTGGAAGCTGTCAAACGTCTTTGACGTCTCTGGCCAATTTGAGACACTCAGCCATAGTCTGAAGTAGAGCTTTGCGAGCTTCTTCGACGTGAGGTGGTCCGGCGCCCTTCTTGAGCTGCACGATATGATGCGTGAGAGTTTCCTGCAGCGTGGATTGCACCACGTGCTTGTTGAATCCACCTGCTCCCTTAACATTGATGTCGCCTGTATGCTTAAGGTGCTGCAAGATATTGAAGAGCACATGGCTAGCACGCAAGCTCAAATTGATTGCGTTGAGCTGCGCTTGAGCTTCACTCTCTGCGCTGCTGCGCTTTGGATCCGTATTTGTCGGCTGCAGATCAGCCTGCTCCCACTTGTTTCTCTCGGCGTCTTCGGATCGGTCGAGCACTAGGCTCGCGAGCAGGATGGGGAAGAGCCTGTCCAATGTCAACAAGGCACTGATAACCACGTCAGATTCAGTCACCATGGCGAGAATTGCCAGGCAAGCCATCCTGGTGGCAAGCGATGGTTCTCCACTGTCACCAACCGAGCTAGCTTTCGAACCATGATTGCTTGTACTGTTGCCAGCACGATTTGCGTACGCCCATTCATCCACCTCGGATAGGCCTAGCAGCAATCTAAGGCGCAAAGTAAGCCTGTCGAGCGCGTCGGCTGCGCCTGCCGCATCGGACCCGGGCGTTGCCGAAGATGAGGTACCGGTCGAGACAAAGAAGCAGAAAACCTCCTCGGCTTGGAGCAGATTGACGAGGAGCTCGATCCATGCCCTCCGCACCATTGTATGATCTTCCATGAGCAGCTGTTCGCACGCTTGTGCGACGACCGAGGTACTGCTGAACTTGTTGCTGGCTTCATTGTCTTCTTCGCTTCCATCCCCAGATTTAAGGGAGAATGCGGCAATTCTGAGACCCATCTCGGGCGAGAGGGAAGCGAGGTTGGTGAGAGCAAGAAGAGCTTCAAACTTCTGCAATCTCGTTGCCGACTGGCACAGCAGAAGAGCGGAAATGACGGATGCGACGGATAGCAGACCGTCGTTGGAAGGAAACAGCAGACTAGGGTTGAGCGAAATGAGCAGCTTTGCAAGCGCTTGCAGAGGCGCAAGATCCTCCGAGGTAACGTCAACTCCTGATGCTGGTGAAGGGCGCGAAAAGAGCCTACCAGAGCTGGACGTCTGTTGTTGAGACCTTGTTGGAAGCAAGCTGTGCAAGACAGGAGCTGAGAGCGCCAGCACCGCCTTGAGCGCACCCTGCTGAACGGCTTTGCCACGCACCATGCGGTCTTGTTTGGTCAAAAGAGCCAGCAAAGCGTCTCCGCAGGCTCGTCGCACGCTCTTACTTGGGTTCACCTTCCAGCTTGATGTGTTGAGCTGCGAATCGCTAGCAGCCTTACCTGAGGAGGGAGGAGGTCCGGCCACAGCCAAGGCACTGAGGACCTCTACACCTTTGGCTTCCAAAACGGCGTTGCATCTCTTTTCTACCTTTGGAATCAACTCGAGTTGCTCGTCCTCGTCAGCCTGGTCGCCATCTTGCTTGGCTCCTTGCGCATTGGCAAAGTTGCGGAGTCGCCGCACCTGCTTCTCCTCAGCTGTGAGTGACGGCGGATATGCTGTGATGTTGGAAAGGATGGTGGCGAGCCCAAGCTGGAGTGCACCATCGAACCTCTGGCTGTCGATGTCACCTTGCTGCCTGACGTCAGAAGTCTTGGGCACAGCGATGTCGAAGCCGGTACAGAGTACCTCGAGAAGCTTGGAGTCGGCGGCGACGCTCTCTTTGAACGTGGACTGCACTGTGAGATAGGCGAGCACTTCAAGGCAACCGAGCTGAACAGTGCGATGGTACTGTGCTAGCGCGGCGCCCTCAATCAACGAATTTGCTTTCGACGTTAAAGGCTGTGAGACAGTGGCGACAAGCTCAGTCCGTACAACATGAAACAGTGATCCGTCTCTGCGTTTGCGTTCTGATCGGTTCTCTTGGATCTTGCGGATGTATTCTTGCTGCGAGGTTGGCTGGGACGTGACGGACTGAGTGAGACCTTCAACAGCTTCGGAAGCAGTTGCGCGGTAAATCTTGATGTCAGCGAGGCCTGCAAGCACCGCTATCGCATCTGACTTGCGCTTCGGGTCTGCACGACTTCCTTTGGAGGGGTTGCGTGATACACAAGCAACGTCGAGCCAATCGAGCACGGCTTGCTGTCCTGCGAGGTACTTTCGAGTCAATGTCGAGTTGGCAGCCGATGAGATGAGCTCAGCGACAGCGAGAGTGACGAGGTCTTGGTCCGAAGGTAATTGACGGGATGAATCGCTGTCAGCAGAAGCACGGTTTGCGCTGCGGTCGAGTGCGTTGCAAGCGTCGGGAGCTTCAATCATGAGATCCACGATGCCGTCTGCAGTGAGGATGTCGTGCGCTTCTGAAGGCAGAACGCTGAACAGAGCTGAAAGAAAGCTGAGCGCTGAGAGAAGACTATGCGGCGTAGTATCGGCGAGTCTTGATCGGACCACTGGAGTAAAAAGTTGGGCAATGTTTTCATCCATAGTCTTGGCGTGGGAATAGCCATCTTTGGAGCTCTTGGCAATCGCCGGAGCACTCATCGAAGACGAGCGTGATGCAAGCGTCAAGAGCGCTGTGCTGCGAGCCTGCTTCAGCTTGTCCATTGCAGAGATGCCATCCTGTGATGTAGACGGAGCGCCCCATGCGTCGACCGACTGAGCATGGGAAAGTGGTGCGAACGCATCGACAAATGTTTCAGCAGTAGCGGTCGAGAGCGGATCACCCGACACGGAGAAGCGCCGAATGCTCTCGATCAGTTCGTCCTGCATTGCGTCAAAACGGACGGTGTCGAGCTTTCGGGGTCCCTCCGCGACTTTGAACTTGAAGCGTAGGAGACAAGTAAGGGGCCTGGTCGTTGATGTTGACAGTGGTGATTGCTCGCAACGCTGTGACTGCAGCGAGTGTTGGTCTCGCTCCCACCGTCAGCGTCACGCTGCTTCGGGCGGCACTTCCGCTCTGTGTGTTGGAGTGCCCTTCTTTTCAAGTGGAGTTCTTCTGTGAATTTTGGTCGGAATTCGGAGATTCCGTATTCAACCCGGTCTAACACTTCCCGTTTTGCAGCGCATGTTCGCTGCGTGGTTGCTGCGCTTTTTCCTCTCGCTCAAGGGTGTCTTGCGCTAGGGAAATTTTTTCGAAAGAAAGCTGCGAGCCAAGTGAGCACTGAGAAGAATCAGATGATGGAGCTGTCGGCTCTCTCTCTCACCTTTCGTCACATCATCGCATCCTATCCTCGACCGCCCTTGCTCTGGTGGTTCTCACGACTGCAGTGATCGCCAGTCTCGTCGCCCATCTTCCTCAAAACTACCACAGCAGCACTACAGCATCACACTCCAACAGCTGGCCTTGATACGACTCAGCATTGTCAAGGTCGAAAGAGCAACTGTCTTGCGGTAAAATCTGACCGCGTTCACCTTCTCCTCAGTCCACCTTCTCAGCAGCAGCAGACACGGACCACTCTCAACAATCATCTCCGATCAGTGTCACAGCGACAGCTCTCGAGGCTTCATACCCAACATCACGTCATCGCCCTGCTGTCCGCGCCTCCCCTCCTTGACCAAGTCTACCCTGCATTCCATGGTGTCATCGCTAGAGTAGTGTCTAGCGTGACATAGCCGCATAGCAGAATCACGCATCCACCTTCTGCGATTGTTGTGGTCAAGAGTCCGGTTTGAGGCGCTCGGCTGGACGTCGACTCGATAGAGACGATTGAACGACAACATACCCACAGCTAAGTGCGAGCAGTTGCTCAGCGTCTTCAATCACTCTGCCCTCTAAGCCACATTCCATCTCACGCTGGCCACGCTCGGCTACAAACCCTCCACCATGAAACAGCTCGTATCCCAAGATGCACCCAAAAAGATCAAGCACATCCAATTCGGTGTGTTGTCCAAGCAAGACATTGTCAACATGTCCGAGATCGAGGTCACCACAAGAGATCTCTACACCATTGGAGAATCCGAACGAAAACCTGTAGCAAACGGTACTTTGGATAGGCGCTTGGGTGTATCGGATAAGAACTCCTTGTGCGAGACATGTCACCTCAAAATGGCAGACTGTGTTGGTCACTACGGTTACATCAAGCTAGTCCTCCCCGTCTTTCACGTCGGTTTCTTCAAGCATACCGTTGCTATCCTGCAGAGCATTTGCAAGAACTGCGCTACTGTTCTGCTCGAAGAGCCTGACCGCAGAAAGTTCTTGAAACGATTCCGTCGGCCAAACCTCGAAAACCTCGACCGCACAAGGACGTTCAAGGCTGTCAACACCATTGCGCGTAAGGTGCTCTATTGTCCCAAGTGTGGCTACACCAACGGCACCGTCAAGAAGCAAGGTCAGCTCAAGATCGTACACGAGAAATTCCGTGCCAAGAAGACAGCAGCAGAACATGAAGAGTTCAAGGCTTCCTTTGCCACCAACATCAAGATGGGCAACGGTGACATCTCACCACATCTCAACAAGGCGCAAGAAGATCTCAACCCGCTCAAAGCGCTCGACCTTTTCAAGCGCATTTCGGATGAGGACTGCGAGCTGCTCGGCTTGCGGCCAGAGTTCGGCCGTCCTGAAGAATACATTTGGCAATACATCTGCGTGCCACCAGTCTGCATTCGTCCCTCCGTAGCGCAGGATGGTGCCACCAACGAAGACGATGTCACCATCAAGCTCACCGAAATCATCTTCACCAACAGTCTGCTCAAGCTCGGTTTGGTCAAGGGCGGCAAGGGAACCACCACGAGCCAGCTCGTGCAGCAATGGGAGTTCCTTCAGCTCACCGTAGCCCTCTACATCAACTCGGAGCTGCCAGGTGTGCCCACGCAACCGGGTCAAAAACCAAGCCGTGGTTTCTGCCAGCGCCTAAAGGGTAAGCAGGGTCGATTCCGTGGTAACTTGTCAGGCAAACGTGTCGACTTTTCCGGTCGAACCGTCATTGGTCCCGATCCCAACCTCAAGATCGACGAAGTTGCTGTTCCGCAGAGAGTTGCCAAGATTCTCACCTACCCGGAACGTGTTTTTGAGCACAATATCGAGCAGCTGCGACAGGCGGTCCGAAACGGAACAGATGTTCATCCCGGTGCCAACTACCTCATAGATGGAAAGACTGGCTTCAAGCGCTTCCTCAAGTTCCCAGGCATGCGCGAGGAGCTTGCACAGAAACTGCGCGTTGGCGATATCGTTGAGCGTCATATCCGCGATGGCGACATCGTCCTCTTCAACCGACAGCCCTCGCTCCACAAACTCTCGATCATGTCGCACAGAGCCAAGATCCGACCATGGCGTACTTTCCGTCTCAACGAGTGTGCCTGTAATCCGTACAACGCCGATTTCGACGGAGACGAGATGAACATGCATGTTCCCCAGACCGAAGAGGCCAGAACCGAAGCTACCATTCTCATGGGTGTCAAGCACAACTTGGTCACACCACGAAATGGAGAGCCCATTATTGCTGCCATCCAGGATTTCATCACCGCTTCCTACCTCATCTCGAAGCGTGACCGCTTCTTCGACCGAGCGCAGTTCTCCCAAGTCTGCAGCTACTTTGCTGACGCAGATCTGCAGATCGACGTCCCTCCACCTGCCATCATGAAGCCTGTCCGCCTCTGGACGGGTAAGCAAGTCATGTCGTGCCTCATCCGACCTAACCGCAAGAGCCCTCACCTCGTCAACCTCGAAGCGCAGTGTCGAACCTTCGAAAAGCCGACGGGCGGCCACCCCAAGGACATGTCGCCCAATGACGGCTGGCTCGTCATTGTCAACAGCGAGGTAATGTGCGGTGTATTCGATAAGTCGACGGTCGGTGATGGCAAGAAGAACTCAGTGTTCGGTGTCATGCTGCGCGACTATGGTCCGGACGCTGCCATCACTGCCATGAACCGGCTCGCAAAGACCTGTGCCCGCTGGCTCGCCAACCAGGGCTTCTCGCTCGGTATCAACGACGTCATTCCGGGACCGAACCTGCGCAAGAACAAGGATGCCAAGGTCGAGGCTGCTTACGCCGAATGTCTCGATCTGATCGAGAAGGCGAAGCACGGCAAGCTCGAGAACTTGCCAGGTTGTGACCAGGAGCAGACACTCGAAAACATGATCTCGGGTGTGCTCTCGGGAGTTCGTAGCGACGTCGGTGAGATCTGCATGACAGAACTGAGCCGACACAACGCACCCTTGGTCATGGCTGTCTGCGGTTCCAAAGGTTCCAAGATTAATGTGGCGCAGATGGTCGCCTGTGTAGGTCAGCAGATTATTGCCGGTTCACGTGTGCCCAACGGCTTCCAGGATCGCTCTCTCCCACACTTCCCCAAGAAGTCCAAGGACCCGCCGTCCAAGGGTTTCGTCCGCAACTCGTTCTTCAGCGGTTTGACGCCAACAGAATTCCTCTTCCATGCCATCTCGGGTCGAGAAGGTCTGGTCGATACTGCCGTCAAGACGGCCGAGACGGGTTACATGCAGCGTCGTCTTATGAAGGCGCTCGAAGATCTTTCGACGCATTACGATTTGAGTGTCCGCAACTCGGTCGGTGGTGTGGTTCAATTCATCTACGGAGACGACGGTCTGGACCCAGCCGAGCTCGAAGGCAACGCCATGCCAATCGAGCCATTCCGATTGTGGCGCCACTGCCTGGCCATCACACATCACGTTCCTGGCCGTGGTCTGTACCCCTACGAGATCATGGAGGTGGTCAACCGCGAGCTCAACAGTCCCAGGTTCATCAATACGTGTACGCAGAAGTATCGCGACTCGGTGCACGAGTTCCTGAGCGAGAACGTGTACAAGCGTGCGGTCAAGGTGCGCAATGCGTTCGGCATGTATGGTGCTGAGGAACGCGAGGACTACTGGGACGAGCACACCGACCTCTCGTTCGGCGCTGATCGCGACCAATGGGCCATCGTCAACAACAAGACCAAGATCAAGGAGGTGGCAATTCTCGAGTTCCTCAACCAGTGCTACATCAAGTACATGAAGGCCAAGATCGAGCCAGGTTCCGCTGTGGGTGCGGTGGGTGCGCAGTCGATCGGCGAACCGGGAACGCAAATGACGCTCAAGACCTTCCACTTTGCTGGTGTCGCATCAATGAACGTCACGCTGGGTGTACCGCGTATCAAGGAAATCATCAACGCAGCCAAGGTGATCAACACGCCCATTATCGAAGCCAAGCTCGTGTCCGAAAAGTCGGAGCGCGCAGCGCGAATTGTCAAGGGCCGAATCGAGAAGACGTACCTGGGCGATATCGCTTCGGTGATCGAGGAAGCTTGGGCGGCGCAGTACACATACTTGGGCGTGCACATCGATATGGACGCGATCCAGAAGCTGCAGCTCGAAATTACGCTCAACGACATCAAATGGGCCATCATCAATGCACCCAAGCTCAAGATCAAGGAGGAGCGCGTCATGTTGGTGCCCAAGAAGAACCGCATCCGCATCTACGTGCCGCCCGAGGGACTCGACAAGGAGCACGAAGTCTACTACAATCTCAAAGCGCTCAAACGTGCGCTCCCCTCGATCGTCGTCAAGGGTATTCCCCAAGCCACTCGAGCCGTCATTTCGGACGAAAAGGGAATGCGCAAGTTGCTCGTCGAAGGCTACGGCCTGCTCAAGGTCATGACGACCGAAGGTGTCGTTGGCACCCAAACCCACACAAACCACGTCATGGAGATGCAGACCGTGCTGGGTATCGAAGCAGCGCGCACATCCGTCTACCGGGAGATCGAACACACCATGTCGGCGCACGGAATGAGCATCGACCCTCGACACATTATGCTGTTGGCCGACACAATGACGTACAAGGGTGAGGTGCTGGGTATCACGCGATTCGGTGTAGCCAAGATGAAGGACAGCGTGTTGATGCTGGCGAGTTTCGAAAAGACGACTGATCATTTGTTCGACGCAGCGTTGTTCGGTAAGAAGGACGAGGTGCTTGGTGTCAGTGAGAGCATCATCATGGGTAACCCGGCGCAGACGGTGGGTACGGGAATGCCGGCCTTGGTTGTTCCTGCCCCAACGCTGCCGCCCCGCCGAGCGCTCATCTTTGATCGTTAGTCTCTCTCCCCTCTTTGTCATCTCTCAGCGATACCTCACACTTCATTGTAATCATACGCAGAAATCACTGCACAGCAGACTGGACACGATCCTGGTTTGTGCTTCCTAGAAGGGTATGCTATTTACAACTGCCGCAAGTGGGATCATTTGTGGAACAGAGAGGCAACCGACTTGGCAAACTGCTGCCAGATGGACGAGAAGTGGGCATAGACATCGGTCGACTGGATGTCGAGGTTGGTGATGAACAATCCACCTGTGGCGTTCAAGCCTTCGACGGTGGCTTTGACAAGGCCGTCGAGGGTGAATTTTTGACCATCCTCGGTGGTGGCGGTGGTAGCGTTGACGTTGTAGAAGATGTAGCTGCGCTGGAAGGGTGTGCCTGCGCCGCGGGAGGCGGTTCTCTGCTTGTACTCCGAGTAGCTGTTTGGATGGGCAGGGGTATGTGCAAAGACAGGGATGGAAGGTGGTCAGTGTCAGAGGGTATGAAACCAGAATGGGAAAGGGAACGAGGAGTGGAAGAAGGAAACATACTTGAAGTTGGACAACTTGTCCTCGTACATTACAATCTGGTCTGCAATGGAAAAATACTTGCTGTCGTCCGGCCAGGTGCCAGGATTCAAGATAGTAATGCCTGTCCGCGGTGCACTTGCCACATTCGCACTCTTTGCCTCGTTTGCGGACGACGAGGTCTTTGCAGCGGCAGCCCACTTGGTGTTCCTCACCAAATCAGTATATTCGGTATAGTGCTTCAGATACTTGCTCCTTGTACTTGTCTCATCAAAGAAAATGCCGTCGGGCTTGACCGCGTCGGGCCAGCGTGCATACTTTGTCACATCGGCCTTGACCTTGCTCGGCGACTTCTTGCCGTAACCAGTGGCGACGTATCCGACGACTTCGACGACCTGACCGGTGCCAGCGGTAGCTCGCAGTTGCTTGATAGCCGCGGCGTAGTCTGCGGGTGGGGACTTGGACGAGCCGGGACCAGAATTGGGGTTGATAATGACGGTGAAGGCGGCGGCGGGGTTGTTGTGGATGGCGGTGAAGAGTGGGTCCCAGGCGTTGGAGGTGGGGTAGATGTAGAGGGGGACTAGGATGCGTGGGGTAGTGGTGTCGACGTTGTGTTGCACCGTCTTGGTCTTGGCGCTAGCTGCGGGTTGGCGTTCGGGGTGTACGTGAGCACCCGTGACGGATTGCAGAAAGGCAGAAAGCATGGCGACCAGCAGCAAGGCGATCCAACCCAACGAAACAGCTCTGCGCTGCGCCATTTTGATGTTTAATGAAGAAGTGATGAAAGCCAATGGACCATGGAAAGAAAGCTGCTCTACTTATACCGAACACCTAAAGCCCAAATCCGACTTGGTATAATGACAACGTTGACACTTGGATCATCTCTTTTCGTACACTGCATTATACATACAAGAACAAAGCTCCTTGGATTCCAACGGAAAGGCGGGCAGGCTTTCGCTGGGGGGCAGTGTTGTTGTCGATCCTGTCTCGAGTGTGGAACGGTCGGAGTTGGACAAGTTGCAGCCTCGGCATTGGGGGCGGTGCTTTCCTTCCATTGTCGCTCAATGCGTTATTTTGACAGCTCGGCAGTGCTAGATAGTGGATCTTGAGCCGATTTGCCATGAAATAGAAAGCAAAAGCAGTTCAGACGATCTCCCGATCGGTTACCGAATCGAGCGTGCACGAAATCCTGCTCTGTTAAGGTTAGAGTGTCGAACAAACAAGCAGTGTGCCTTCTTGTACCGGCGACTCTGTCGGAGAATAGAACGGCATCTCAGCAGGCGGCACAGACCAAGACCCTCTAAGTTAACCAGACAGTCGACTGTATCTTACTTCTTCCAACCCCCCAACCTGATTAGTATAGTTAGCACCAAACGAGCCCATGTCCCGGCTTCGACATCTGAACGCATCCATCTTCGAGCTCGCTTCCTCTTGTTCTTCTTCTAGGACAACGTACATTGCTAGTAGCGCTGCCTTGTTCACACCTGCACAGCGCATTTCAAGCATCACCATGTCGAGCAGCACAGCTTGCTCAGCCCCATACTCGCGTCTGGTGCGGTTCATCCCAAGCAGCAGCACTGCCAATACCACTCACCACCACCATGACGTGCATGCACTCATCGGCGAGCCTGTTGACCCTAACGTCGATGTTGGCCTGGCCACCTTTTCCTCCCGACCCGTCGACGTCAAGGTGTTCTCCGGCAGCTCCGTTCTCCACCCCGGCACGCCCACTGGCCAAATCGCCACGATCTCCCGCCTTCTTTCTCCCCTCACTCCGCACGAGGTCGGCACGATTCGATGCATCGGTCTCAACTACATATCGCACGCCAACGAGGTCGGGCTCGACATCCCCACCGTTCCCACCCTCTTCATGAAGCCCCAAGCCGCGCTCGCTGGTCCGCATCCGCAAAAAACTGTCATCCCCAAGAGCTTTGTCAAGGACGATGCGGCGGACTACGAAGCCGAAGTGGCTGTGGTCATCGGCAAGGACTGCAAGAATGTGACTGAGCAAGAGGCGATGGAGTATGTGCTGGGCATCACAGCGGCGAACGATGTATCATCCCGCAAGGCGCAGTTCGCACAGTCGCAATGGTGCTACTCAAAGAGCTTCGACGGTGCCTGTCCCATCGGCCCCGCTTTCGTCCACCGCGACGCCATTAACAACTTTTCCAAAGTGCACATCCAAGCAAAACTCAACGACCAACTTGTCCAGAACAGCGACCTCAGGTGAGATCCTCCTCTTCGCCATCTCCGCACAAACATCCATCACTCACCCACTTTGACCCGTTTCCTCTTGTACCGTATCGCCTTGTCCATCGGCAGCGACCTCATCTTCTCGATCCCAAGAATCGTCTCTTTCCTCTCGCAGGGCACAACTCTCCCTGCAGGAACCATCATCTTGACCGGGTAGGTCACGTATTCGTATTTTTATAGACATCGATCGGGACAGAATTCGCTGACCATTCAACTACTTTCGCCTTGTGGAGTTCGCGAAACAGCACGCCAGCGGGGATCGGCTGGACCAGCAAACCCAGACGCATGCTTCAGAACGGCAACATCTTCGCAGTCAACGTTTCTCATGGCGTCGGCTCGCTCATCAACCAGATCCAACACGAAACCTGAGCGCACTAGTACACATGCACACAAAACAGAGGATGGTTGTCAAGGTCACACGAGGAATATAGACCCCTAAAATGATGAAATATATGACAAAACACTGAGTCTATCAAGTGCCTAGTCTAGCCCTATGCTGGTGTCGTAGTGTGAAAGGCGAAACGTCGGAAGAGAAGAGGGGAAACAGCTCAAGGTTGAATCTGGAAGGCGCGCTGCGATCCGCTCGACGTCGAGGTGGTCTTCTTGCGCTTGCCACCCTTGCCCGGCTTGGGCTTGTTCGTGATCACATCGTTCTCATCGCCATACTTGTACCCACCATCCGCCACACCATTCGCCTTGTCCGCCTTGGCCTTGGCGAGGAAGCTAAAATGGCCACCCACCACTGGTCGAGCCAAAAAGTGAATCAACGGATCCTCCGGCTGCTTGGGGAAGTCACCCGTCGTACTCTCCATCAGATCCGTAAACGGCGCATCCGTCTTGCCATTCTTAATAAACGCATACAGCAGCTCGATGAACAACTTGTGCGTCGCAGGGTCATCCGAAGCCGCAGCCGCAAACATCTCCCAGTCCGTCTTGGTCCACTTGTGCCGCGAGTCGAGCGGGACACCGTACTTCTCCTGCACCCGCGGATACCACCCATCCTGAATCTTGTACACTGCATGAGGCACCAGGTTGAGATCCAGCAGACGGTCGGCGAGCAGGTTGTATAGCGTGCCCCAGGACGCGTCGGTCTGGTAGGCGAGCTTGGTGTGCGACGAGTCGTGCGAAATGGCATATTCCTGCCAGAGCTTGATGTAGGTGGATGAGATGTTGGCGTACGACTTGGCGTCCTTGCTGTGACCGAGCAGATCGGCAATGCGACCCATGGCAGCGACGGCAGAGATACCCTTGATGGCGAGATCAGTCTGGTTGGCCAGCGTACCGGCAAAGTCGTCGGTCGAGAGCTGCTCGGCGGGGATGAGACTGTCTTCGACGAGAAATTCGGTCCACTGCTTCATGATGTCGTAGTGTTGCTGAAGGAAGGGGACTGCCTTGGACTTGCCGACCAGCTGAGCCCAGTGGAGCGTCATCCAGATCATGTTGCCTGACTCTTCAACTTGCATAGGCTCGTCGTTTCCGTCATTGTGACCAAACGCGTTGGGGTAGACACCCAGGTCGTGGACGCACCACTTGTTCGGGTAGAGACCCGACTCGGTGTACTCGAAAATAGGCAGCATCAGATCACGCAGCAGATCCGGGTTGGTGTAGGAGAGGATAGGGAAGAGCGGGAACATGACATCGACGGTCGACATGTCGCCGTTGGACGAGATCTCCTTAAGGAAAAGCAGAGTGTCCGAGGTGTTGTACCTGCCCTTGGAGTCCTTGCTGACGGTGATTTCAAACGTAGCAAATGCCTGGCGCAACGAGAGCTGGGTGATGGCAGCGTACTTGTCACCAAGTTCGCCTTCACCAACCGCAGCGCGCGAGTCGTCCAGAACCTGCTTGTCAAACGCCTTTGCCTTCTCAAGTGCCGACTCGAAATCGTTCATGAAAAAGGCAACAGCGTCTTGAAGCTTGTCACCGAATTGGGTCTGCCAGTAGCCGTATCGGTCCTCCTGGTAGTTCTTGGTCGAATTGGTCCCGGGGTGCTTGGCACGAATATAATTGACATAAGGTGTGCGCATGTGACCCACGACGAAGAGCGCATCTTTATCAGCGTGCTTGGCGTCAAAGTCGACGGCAAATGCAAACGAGTTGTCCGGTCCGAGCACGGGACCGTGGTCAAAGGAGAGCTTGCCCGTGTCGATGAACTCAGTGTGGGTGACGACATTGTTATTGTTGCGTGAATAGAGACCGGTGTGGTTTCTAGCGGCATAGGTGGCGTTGCCCCACTCGGCACGCTGGCGGAATTCGGTGTAGACTTGAGGCCGCTTGCGCGTGATAAAGAAGACCGAGGTGTCGTTCTTCTCGTAGTATTGCTGGTCGTAGGGGTATTCCTCGTAGTCGTAGTCGTGCCCTGTGACCCATCGCTCGTCAATGTCGGTATACAGCTGAATGCTGCGACCCTTGATGGTGGATGTGTCGAGCTCGACGTGCAGGTAGCTGAGCGGCAGACTCTGACGCAGGTAGTCATCCGGAGTGATGGGGGTAAGGAAAGTGACATTGAACTTGACCTTGTCGGCCTCAAAAGCGAACATGGTGCGCGTGGCAGTGTACTCTGCACTGAGCTGCTGGGCGGCAGGACCAGCGCGAACAAGAGTGCCAAAACCGTTGCCCATCCACTCGTAGGTGACGTTGTCGATACGAATGTATCCGGTCCATCCTAGGCGGAACTCGCCGTCAGCACCGTACGACGAGGTCCAGAAGGAAGGCCATTGGCCGGCAAGGTAACCGCCGTTGCCGACGGTGTTGGGTGGCGTCGAATCCAAATTGGATCCCGAGGGCAGCCATGCGTTGAGGTACGGGCTGCGAACGGCAAGGGGAAATGAAGGAGGGTTCACAGGGGAGAAAGAGCTAGAAGAGAGCGCCTGCTTGCCGTTGGTAAGGCCAGGGTTGCTGCTAGCAGAGCCAGAGGCGGACGCCGAATCGGGCGAAGCAGCCGCTGGCGAATAAGATGCGCCCGAACTAGTCTTTTCACCCTGAGTGACGAGCTTGAAGTCTGGCACGTTGAGCTGACCATTCTGAAGAGTAATGGGCTGCGTTCGCTGCACATTCCATTGCACACCAGGTTGGCTTGGGTCAGAGCTGAGCCCAACAAGCTTCTGTCCAGCGGGAAGATGCTTTTGCGATGCAGGACGGTTAAGGTCCGCAAGCGCCTCGTAGAGGGTGGTGAGTCCACCAGACTTGGCAAGGGATGCGCGAGCTTGTTGCGGGCTGGACAGGAGAAGCGCTGTGACAAGCGCCGAGGCTGTCGATGTGATCGACAACCTCATCTTTGAGTCGTAGTAGGGGTTGAGAAGGAGGGGAAGACTTGCAGGAGCTGTCTATGGCACCAGTATTGCAGGGAGCGCGCAAAGTAAGTCTGGGGCTTATAAAGTTGTTGGGCTCACCCGGTGGTGCAAGAGGGATGCAGGGAAGCTGTCTATGCGAACACTTGAAGTACGAGATGTAGCACAACCGAGGTTGATTGCACGAGAGCGTGTAACCAGATTCTTGAGGCGTGGAAAGAGAGTCCTTCTCGAGGCGGTGGGATCAGGCTTGATGCAACGTAATGAGGATGAATGAGAATGTCCGTGCTAGTCTAGTCTAGCTCGGCAGTAGTTGTGCGGGGCGTGCAGGAGGGGTCTATCCGAGATGAAGCGAGGGTTTCCAGCCTTGTCGACTGCCGTTGCCGTGATTTGGGTAAGCGTCGCCTCCTTTCCTGTGGGACCGAGGATTCAAGCCTCCGTACAAGCGCGTGGCGAAGGTGGGAGGTACGGAAGGAGGAAGGAGGAAAGAGGAAGGAAAAAGGGGAACAGGTTGGTGGTAATGAAGCTAAGAGAGGGGAAAAAGGGAAGAGTGGGCGTGAGGGATGGTTAGGAGGAGAATCAGGGTGGTCCGAGATGCAGACTAGTCTACCGGGGCTCCGTGCTGATACATAAGCGTGCTCGAGTCGAGGTCGAGGAAGGAACGAGGAGAAGGATGAAGGATGGTGTGTATGCACCGGTTGACGGGCTGCGCTGTGCTCGGGTAGGACGGACAGCGAGAACAAAAGAATCAAGGCGGAGCGAAGCGTCGGGGGCCCAAGTACAATACGTCGCTAGTGGACGAGAAGGGAGAAAAGGAAGAGGACGGCTTGATTGCAACGCATATAGGGACCAAGCGAAGTGGGTATTGTGAGACCATCGCCATCACAGCGCAACAGTCTCAAACAAGAGCAAAAGAGAAAGGGACAAGGCCAAGGAAAGTGGAGGCATGGCTTGAGAGCGGCTTCGGCGGAGCTGATGGAAAAGTGGGCGCAGACCTGTAACGTCAAGTGACAGGGACGGAAAGACCGGCGTGCTCACCCGAGGGCGATCAACGAGAGCGACTTTCCTGACACTCAAGTCGGGGCGAACGGCGGACGACTTTGATAAAAAAGTGACACCAAGGGCAAAGAGCAGCACTCGCTATCATCAGTCTTTCTTACGTATGATTCTCTCCTCCCTCTCGCTCGCACAATGGGACAAAGGCCCGATGCCAAGGCAACACCAGGAATCCTGTCCTCCTAGTGCGGTGACCGCCCTAATTGTTCCCGAAAGCAAAACTCTTTCAAGTGGTTAGAGGGAGAGAGAGCTTTGAGCTTGTTTCGTGCATGCATTGCTCGAAGAGGCTCGAGAGAAAGCCCGCAACTCGTCTCATTAACGAGAGCCAGCAGTCGAGCGCAAAGCAAGGTCTACTCGAGCTAGAAAGCCCCTCGCAGCTCAAGATTTCAAGTCGAGACCTTCGTGCCCCCGCCTCTTGCAGGATGCGCAAGCATGCCTGCAGCTCGGCTCACCTGCGTTGCGGGGAATTGGCCTTTGAACTATTTTTGAGCTGCCATAATCGACGCAGAGCATGGTCTAACAGACTTGTCTTGCTTTCCTTCTTTCATGTTGGTACGAACTTTTTGGGAAAGCACAACCCGGTCGCAGATCTCAAGGTATCTTAAGGTGCTGAGGGGTGCAATTGCGATCATGTGAGCACGTGCCAAGTTGCAATTTTGGTGCGGGAAGTGCCGTCAGAAGGATGCAAAGTGGGCATATCTACTCTTCGTTTTGTGCGCTGTTGACCTCGCGGCTGATCCTGTGCACTGCCTTGAGGTAGATCTTGACAGCCTCTGGGTCCACTCCAGGCGTGATACCGTGGCCCAAATTGGCAATGTATGCTCCTCCGCCTCCGAACCCGCCCTTCTTGGATCGCAGCATCTCCTCCACCTTGGCCTCGATTGCCTCCTTGCCCGCATACAGCACCGCCGGGTCCATGTTGCCCTGCAGCGCCAATCGGTGGCCCGCCTCGTTCTGTCCGCTCGCATTCTTGTAGCTCGACTTGCCTGGCGAAGCGAGCTCCACCACCTTGCGTGCTACGCAAGGCTCTACTGTCCAGTCCAATCCCACCACATCGTATCCAGCCTTGACGACCTCGGGCAACGAGTGTCCCAGTGCGCCCTTGGCAAACACGATCAAGGGCGGGCACGGGATCGACTTGGTTGAAAGAATGTCGCGCACCGACGCAGCAATCGATCGCAGGAATGGCAGCGAGAATTGACGGAAGTCGGATGGCGAAAGCTCGCCTGCCCACGAATCGAACACTTGCAACAGCTGGGCGCCCGCCTTGACCTGACCCACCAGGAAGTCGGTGCACACATCAGCGATCCTCTGCAGGAGCTCCTTGGACTCCTCGGGGTACTTGAATAGCCAAGTCTTGGCTTTTTCAAACGTCTTGCTACCTCCGCCTTCGACCATGTATGCCATGAGCGTCCAGGGAGCACCGCAGAATCCGATCAACGGCACCTCGCCGTCTAGCTTGGTGCGCGTCATCTTGATAGCCTCGTACACGTAGCCCAGCTCCTTCTCCACATCCACCTTCTTCCTGAGCTTGGTCGCAATGTCCTTGGGAGTGACCAGCGGGTCGGGGAAGTGAGGTCCCTTGGCAGGAAGCATCTCCACCTCCATACCCATGGCTTGCGGAACGACGAGGATGTCCGAAAAGATGATGGCAGCGTCGAGCAGGCCAGCGTAGCGACGGATGGGCTGCACTGTGATCTCGGAAGCCAGCTCTGGGTCACGGCAGCACTCGAAGAAGTCGTGGTCTTCTCGGATCTTGCGGAACTCTATCAAATGTACAGGGGCAAGGATCGCACATGGGGTGAAGAGTCAGCTACGTCGATCGTTGGGTTGTGAAGGCCACGGCGTGTCGTCAATGTTGCAAGCGCAATAGCGACCAGCTGGTGAGATACATCAGTGTAGCCTCTACTTACCTGGGAGGTATCGGCCAGCCTGACGCATGATCCAGCATGGCGCCCTCTCGGTCTGGTGACCACGAGCGGCGCGAATGATCAAGTCGTTCTTGAGTCCCTCTTCGGGCTTCCGGCACTCCTTTTCCTTCCTGTGCGTGAACGACTGCAGGTGCTGCATGCCTGGGATCTTGGAACCCATCTTGGGGCTACGAGCAGAGGCCGTTGTTGGTTATGGATTGGAAAGCCCTTTGAAGAGTGAAGGTGAAAAGGTGGCTCCAATCGACGCAAGAGATTGAGCAGATGCAGAAGCGTCGGAAGGAAGGAGGATGGATGAAACCGAGAAGCAAGCAAGACACTTGGCTCGCTTCGGCTACCGTATGAGGTGGAAGCGGTCGTCGAGTGGAGTCGAGAGTGTGTTAATCGGAATCTCGAGGGATTTCTGCGCTCATTTGCTGTGCTGCGCTGCCTTCTTTACAGGTCAGGCGAGTCGTACGCATGTTGAAAAAGCAGAGGCGCGAGCAAGCAGAAAAAGTCAAAAGCGATGCAAAGCCCGATTGGCGAGATGATCTTCTCACTATGCAGGAGCAGGCAACTGAAGGCACCCGGTTATTTCGGTCCCATCAATCTGCGCAGCTGCTCCCGGCGGGAGGAGTCACACATGTCAGGGTCCTGATTTGAGTCTGTGAGTCTTGATACGATGGAAAGGCACCGCTCACACTGCTGTCTTCACAACTCCAAGGCTTTCTTTGCGGCGTTTGCGAGACTCCGACCTTTGCGGCTGTGTGAATCCTACCAGCAATTCACCAAACCGGAGCTCACTCCGGACTCACACGGTTGATGGTCACACACGCACACAGGCAGTCCGGTACAATCACATGGGACGGTATCAAGAAGGTGTATAGTACACAATGAATACAAGATCGGCTGTGGGACACGCGCAAGTGGGGTGCGATTGCTCGATGCTACGGATTCGAGACTGATCGCACCTGCTAAAGAGAAGTCGTGGTCAGCTGATCGTACACGATACAATTTTGCCTCGCATTTGGCTGACCGAAGCAGACATTTTACCAAAGTCGGACGGATCTTAAGAGTACAAGCCGGCTGCTGTTCTTCCCAGTGAAGACGAAGCAACCCGGCGGAAGGAGTCGAGGGCACAGAAAGACAAGAGAGACAAAGACACGAGGACGTGTTGCGCGCCGCTTACTGCTCCAGGGTGGCGGTCTGGTTCATGGTAGCCTCGTGGTCCTTCTTCTGCTGGTTCCACGTCGCCATGTTTTCTGTTGTCTTGTCCTGGTATACGCGCCTTTGCTCGTCCGTGAGCGCCTTCCACGCCTCCGACACCTTGCCCAGCACTTCCGAGTAGGGCATGCCAGGGTGCTTCTTGCGGATCTCTTGTCGCACCTCGTTCTGGAAGAGGAGGTAAGCACTGGGCGGGCGCTTGGGCGCATCTGGGTCGCGTAGGCGCTTCTCCTTGCGCTTTTGCAGCTTGCTCATCTTCTTGGCCGCCTTGCCGTTGGCGCCTGCCGTGCCTGCCGCCGCAGCGGTCTCGGCGCCAGCAGCAGCAGCGACCCCCGGATGCGAGCCGTTGGCGATGCTAAGGAAGTCAAACGAAGTCGGCACACCGCCCGCACCGCCTGCACTCGAAACGTTGCCCTGCTGTGCCAGCACGAGCGCCGCAACGTTTGGGTTTTGTCGCGCTACCACCTTGACAAAGGCGTCGCACGAGTCTGCAGCGTGGCGAAGCTGTGCCGAGAGCCGGCTTACCGCGTCGAACATCTGCCGCGATGGTAAGGATGCAAGGCAGTCGTTGAGGAGCTATACGTCAGCCGGTCTGTTCTCGACGGTTCCCATTTCATTGTGCTGCCCATGGTCAAACTTACAGTCTGTCGAGCAATGAAGATGTCGTCGCCCTGCGCGCCCGAGTGGCCCAAGGCTGGGTTGAACGCGGCATGCTGGTGGTGTGGTTGCTGGTGATGTTGATGCTGATGCGATCCAGCGTGGTGCTGGTGTGAAGCATTCGCCACTGAATGCGACAGCAGACCGTACTGGTCGAAATTGGCGGCATTCATGGCGGAAAAGATGATGGGCGGCGAGGCGACGTCGAAATCGGACGCTGCGATTAAGACCGAAGAGGCTGTTGGTGGATGCTGCGGAGCGGAAGAAAAGCAGTCGTACGAAGCAGCAGCAGCGGCGATTTGGTCGGCGGCGGCAAAAGCTGTTGAGGATATAGGCGGAAGCGGTGTATGATACGAGCGTGACAGGCAGTGCCAAGGTGGAGTAGGCGCGACGGTGTGAGAACGAGTATGGCGTTGGCGTTGGCGCGTTTTGGTAGTCGGAGCAAGGAGTCGACGAAGCAAGGCAAAACGTAACACCGAGTCGATAAATCGAACGAACGATAACGTTAGCCGACGAGAGCGCCACGCCAACGAGCAAAAGCCAAAAGCAGAGCGGGGAAAGGACCGGACGTCGGAGCGGCAACGAGAGCCAGCGAGCGGAGACGCGAAGATAGTGGCACGCGAATCGAGCGTTATGCAGCGGCGACGTGCATCGATCGGCAAGATTGACAGCGCGTAAAGAAAGAAACACACGCGTGAGCGCGATTTCGAGACGAGCAGTCACAAAGCGAAGGCAGAGAGAGGGCATCAATATGTTGGTTAGCATGCCTTCCTTTCAACATCGCCTTTCTTTCTGGCCCATCTGATCTCTATTGGGCTCAGTTTGTCCACATCTCATTGCAATGTCAGCAAAGGGCTGACCGAGCTTGAATAGACAGGACACCGAAGCATGATGTTGTTCCACAATGTTGGCTCAAGAGCAGCAACGCATTCGAAGGGCGCGGACGGAGAGAGGGAAAAGCCAAACGGGAAAAGCACATGGGGAAGGGTCCTGTTTGTCGCAATACAACAAGCACTTACCTGGCTGGAAGGCAACAAAAGTGATATGTAGAAAGCGCTCGATTTGCCTTGCAAATGGTGTGAACGAAGTTGAAGGAAGTTTCAAGAGTTTGAAACGAAGGTGGAAAGGAGGGAAAAGGGGGGGATTAGAGATGTCCAAAAGGCTCCCGGTATTTCTAGTATTCGACCGTTAACGATGCAAATGGTGCAAGTGATCCGACTAGAGATCACTTGGAACGTGCTTTACCTGCACTTGAACAAGGACGCGCCTCAGTTACACGCAGTCTTGAAATCTCGCTGTAATCGAGTCTAGCGCGAGGGTGAAGGTTGTTCAAAGCATCAAATCCATCCACCCATTCCCCCGTGTCGATTTTGGAACTGGACTATATTTGACTTTTGGGGCTGGGAGCAAGCAGCTCACAGTGCTAAATGTCCTCATTTCATTTCAGAGAACTGGGCGGCGCAAACACGAACTAACAGCCAAAAAGTGTTCCTCAGCGGTGCTTCGTCAGGCACACGTCTGTCTGTCTTGGCCTGCACAGAGAATCCTAGTGTAGTGTCGCTTTGTGTTGGAGCTTTGTGCTTCGGTCTGAGAGATGAAATTGGGATCAGAAGGATAGAGACAGGCACAGTAGAAGAGGAGGTATGTGCGTCGGGGACGAATCAGGGTCGTGTTTGCATTTGCCGGCCGGTAGCCTAATCTCCTACAACTATCTCATTACAGTAATAGCTGCTGAGTTCGGCTCTCAATCACAGGATTCAATCACCAGACCGCGTGTGCAGCTAGCTCTATTGCACGCAACACCACCGACACCAGTCTCCTTCCTTCTTGACCTCTATCAACACCCTTCCCTTCCATTCACACACAACCAATAACTGAGACGCATCCAGCTCTGAACCCTTCAAGCTTTCGGTTCAGAAACCGTCAAGGCAAGAGTCAGAGACAGTGTTACCAGAAGGAGGAAGTCGAGCTTGTTTGTCGGTTGGCAGGTGGATGAAACCTGTTCTTGCAGAGCCACAGCTATAAAGACGTTTGTAGCTCCTGCTCCTGCTCTGCTCCTGCTCCTCCTTCGCTGTGCTTCTGGTGCAGTATCAAATATCAAGTCGTCGTCGTTCGGCAGATAGAGCCTGGCCTCAAGCCAAGATAGTCAAAGCCCCAGACGACGATTGAGGCGCGAACACGCTCAACGACGTGGGACGAAATTCTCGCTCGGTGCCTGGCGGACCAATCCAAGTGCTGCTCCCACCTGAACAACTCCAGCTGGTCCGCTAGCAAGCTCATACAGTCAATTGTGAGTGTCTTAACAACCCCTTCATCTCCCCCATTCAAGTACCAGGCTGGTCACCAGAGCCAAGCCGAGCCCGTCTTTGAGAATACAGCCTGGGCCAGCTGGCTGGCTGCTTATAGCAGCACACTGTTGCGAATCTCTCCGCCAAATGCAACCCGTCCAAAGCAACCACGCAAATTAAAATTGTGTTTCGCCGCGAGACGTAAAAAATTGTATTCAAAAGTATAGTGGGCCGCAGTCCACACTAGAAAAAGCAGGAAGGGTCCTTTCATCTCTCGGTGGAAGCGGAACCGGGAACGGCAGGGATTCAGCCCGTAAGTTAATGCTCGTCATGCGAGCTTTTTGCGGATGGGAACCCCATTTCGAAGCGGACTGGATTTTTGAACGCCATTAATTAGTCGAGCGCGACGCAAGTCATGTGTCAGTTGACAGAATGTAACAGCTATGCTGCATTTTCGACCGTTGCTGTCACACTGCGCTTCTTTCTCCATCGGCACGTCGAAAACAGCCGGCTTGTCTTCCTTCCTCCACGCCTGCCTACTCGTCGAGCCGCTTGCCTTTTAACTGTGGCATCTGTCGCTGTTGTCACTACCGAGACCTAAATCGTCTGCAACGCTCCGCAGAGGCCATTGCCAGATTGACGGCGTCTTTCTGCACGGCCTGCAGCAACGTAACGCAGGAAGCTGGCTCGGTGACTTGCGAATCTCGGCATCTAGCTGCGCATATAGTCAGAGGATCGTTGATGGGAGCCTGCATCATTGCTGCGTCTTCTTGCTTTCCGGAGCTGGACGTTGTCAGATGTTGTGCTGTCTTGTCGCAACTTTTGGGGTCGAGACCACATCCATCATCCTTGTGTGAAAAGAACATCAACTAATTCTGAACTCTTTCCTGTGTGAAACTCGTCACGACTTTCCATCATCCCTCACGAAAACACCACTTTGCCGGCCCGACTACTCTCGAAATCAATGCTCGCGCTTGCTTGCTCATCGCCGCTCCTCTCGTTGCGCAACACAATCGCTGGACTTCGGATCAGCCTGACTGGCGACAGCGATATCCTCCGAATCTCCAGATGGATCCTTCCTCCGGCTTTGCTTCGTGGCCAATGCAGCCCAACTCCAATCCAGAGCTCGCTTGGCATCTTGGAAACGATAGCACGCCTCAGTCCAGCGCCTCGAATCCGATGCAATCTATGCATGCGCCCTACTCATCCTCCACCGGCTTGCCGTCAACACTCTATCCGGCTTTCATCGGAGACGAACATCAGATAATGCATCAGCAGCAGCAACAGCAATCCTTCCAGTCACAGCAGCAGCAGTATCAGCAGCAGCACCAATACACACAATACCACAACGCCTCGGCGCAGACATCGGCACCAGGCACCGCCGCAATGCCTGCCTCGAACAAATTCGAGGCTGGCGCAATGTCGATCGACGCAGCCACGTACCATGCGCTGCAAGCACGCTTCCCGAATGCTTCACCCGAGGTGCTCATCAACGCCGTTCTTCCAGGGCTGCATGCAACGCAACAGGCATCTCAAGCACAGCAGCAGCCATTCGCCCACCAGCAGCAAATGCAGATGCTTCAACATCAGTCGCCTCCGATGGACAATCCATCCCAAAACACTTCGCTGATGCAAGCCCCTTCTACCTACGCTCCGACACCCTCACTCCATGACGTGTATGACAGCCAGTTGGGCCACTCGCTAGCAAATGCCTTAACCTTCTCATCACCATCGATACTCCCGGCTCAATCTACTTCAGCCTCTCCACATGGTCTGGCGCAAGCTACGGCCTCCGCTGGCCAGATTTTGGCCGGCCCATCAAGCGTCGCTGTTTCTAACCTCCAGCCACCTGACAGCAGCACCAATACTGTGGACGGGGAGCCCAAAACGAAGCAGAAACTGCGCCAGTCGAAGCTCACCTTTTTGCCTGGCATCGCTCAGTCAGTGAGCATGGAGCCACTCCAGCCGACACCATCTGCACCGGCTGCCATCACAAAAGACAATGCAACACCCGGTAGCGGCGAAGAGGTGACCGTCCTATCTGACCACGGATCTGAGCCCGGTACGCCTCCACTACCACTTGCTAAAGCGTTAGCAACCAAGCCTTCGGCCGCTGACAGCACCAGCAGCGCTGCCAGTAAACCTAGCGCCACAAAGGCGGCAAGCGCGGACACTTTGCTGTGGACCAGGGCCAAACAACGCTTGTCTCGTCTGTCCGTTGAGCGAGAGCCCAACAAAGCAGCGCACGAGCTTGTCAAGGTCCTGAGCGACCTGGACTCGGACGGCAGATTCCGCAAACCCGTTGCGACGGGACTTGAAGTGCGCAAGGCAATCATCGAGACGCTCAATGCCATCGCCACTCTGGAGAAGGGTCGAGGTTTTACGGAACAAGGACGCAAGAAGTTCTTTGGCGCCTTCATGGCCATTCCCGCAGCTCGACACATTCTATCGTCGTGGTTGAAGCAGACCGTGCCTCCAAAGAAAGTGACCGAGGGCGTTGCGGATCTCAGTCGACGCTACAAAGATACCCTGCTGCCCTTGCTCAAGATCCTTGATTTTGTCGAGATGCGAAAGGCGTATCTCACCGATGAGGCAGGCTTGGGAAAGGCGATCACCGGTGTGTCTTTGCGTGCAGTGGATCCCTCGGCACGCAAGTTGGCCCTCAACGTCAAAGAGAAGTGGACCGAGGTCATCAATGAGGAGGACTCGAACACGCCTTCTGGCTCACGCCCCGCCTCGGCTGCGGCTAGCACCGCTTCTACCTCCGCCGCCACGGCTAAACGAAAGCCTACGGAAAGCTCGGCTACGGCCGAAAGTAGCAGCAAAAGGTACAAGCCGGCAGCCTCGGCCGCGCCCAGCTCTGCCAGCGCTAGAACGACCAAGACAATGCCAGCCTCGTCCACCAACACCACTTCAAAGCCAGGATTATCCTTCTTCAGCGCGGGCATTGGCAAGAAGCTGACCACTGCGGCGGGGTCGTCGAACGCAAACGCTGCTAGTGGAGCCAGCGGCAATCGCTCTTCTTCAGCTTCAGCGGGGGGCGCGGGCCGTATGAATGCTCACCAGAGCGTCATGAGCTTGATGGACAAGCTCAGCGGTGGCAATGGAGGCGACCGCGCGACGGCGGCACAAGGTGGAGCAGGGTCATTGTCACCCGCGACACAGAACAAGGCAAAGGCCAAGAAGCATGTGACATGGAAAGATGATAACGAGCTGGTCGCAGTGAAGCTGATCGAGCCGGCCGATTATGGCCAGGCCGAGGATGCAGATGCGAATGCGGAGCCGGCTCAGAGCATGGTCGGAACAGAGCACGACGAGGGCCTTGCACTGCGCCAGACGGTAAGCACGATGGAGCCGGAGATGGAGTGGCACGAGCCGCGCGCCATCACGGTTGCAATTACCGATTCGGGACCCGTGGGAAGCGAGTCAATCGAAGGACCGTTCCAGACACAGCGGCATGCCGAGGTGGAAGAGGTGACGTACGAGGAAGGGCAAGAGCCAGCGTGCCCAGACGAAAGCCAGTTGGACCAGCCAGGCTTGACATCCGAGACGCCTGAAGAGCTCAAGAGAGAGGAAAGCGTGGAGATCCCGACCCCATGGATGGCCGAAGAGGCAGCGCACCTAGACACACATGACGTACTCGACGAAGACTTGGAGGGTACGCAGGGCGCGGGCAACGAAGGTGCAGGCATCAAAGCTGAGACATTGTCAACAGCGATGGCGAGCACCGCGGCTCCAGCCATGCCAGGGCTAAGTGCGCTGCTGTCTAACGTCAGTCAGGCGATCCATGGAGTCAACGGCGGGGCGTCTGCTGCTGCGGCTGGCGGCTCGTCCACATCGGCCGGCGTCTCGGCACCTGCAGCTCCTCTGAATTTTGACGTAAGTCAGTTGCAGTCGATCCTCGACGCGGCTAAGGGGAATGGAGCGAGCTCGAATGCTGTTAACGCGGCCATGGCGTCTGAGAACGTGTCGAGCGCTAACCTTTCTGCGTTGCTGTCGAACTTGCGACCGAGTGTGAATGGAGTGCAGACAGGTGTGACGAAAGAAGGCCAGGAAGATGAAGGGACATACTGGCAGCACAGCTACGGCAAACAGGGAGCAGCCAGCCACAAAGTGGAAGAGAGCTACCCAGGAGAGTACAACCACGATTACACCCAGGGTGGCGGTCAGCGATACCAGCCGACATCGCAATATGGGCAGCATCCGCAGCGCTACGGACAGACAGATCATCAGGAAAGCAGATCCGGCTATCGGTTTGGAACCCAACAGGGAGAGGGATGGGACAACGAGCCGCAAAGCGGCGGGTGGCAGAACGGTGGATGGCAAACCCAGCAGCAGCAAACTGGAGGACTATGGCAATCCAAGCTGCACACCAAGCCTTGCAAGTTCTTTGCGATGGGCACTTGCCGATATGGAGACGCATGCAATTTTCGCCATGGATGAGCAAATTCTCTCTTTCCTTTCGAATCTGTGCCACAGACTGATATCAAGCATCGTCACGCTCGTTTCCTCGCATTTGTACCGATACGACAATGATACTCGGTTCCTTTTTCAACGAATGCGATCGGCGTGACTTATGGTGCTGGTTTTACAGACTGACTCTCAAGATGAAAGAGGGCCGAAAGTAGGTGTTGAGCGCGAGACTTGCCCAGTTCGGTCTTGATGTATGACTAGGGTTGAAGCTGTGTTTGGCGAGATGAGGCGTCGCTGCCGCCGGATCTCGTGGATAACGGAGCGTCCTGGGTTTTCGCAGGGTCTCTGCAGACAGCGAGAGAGTGCATTGCGAGCGTGCATGTCAGCGTCAGCCTGTGATTTTGTGATTTCATGATAATCCACTGTCGTACTGTACTGTAAATTTAGGCGGACAAAGCGGCCACGGCTTTCTCCGACAGAAACTTGGGGAAAGGCTTCAGTCACGCGCAGCTCAACTTACATTTTTGGGTACGGCATTGTACATGGCGGTGCTGGGACACTGCCCCTAGTCACCTATCTCGCCCTTCTCCCACCAACAACATCACAGACACAACCCATATCGATTTTTCCCGCAGCCATCACAGCAGGGCATATGCGCTCCAAGGAGTCATTTTGACGAGCAACCGAAGAAAGCAAATCGGATCAGCACCACGGAAGCAAAGCATCGCAAGCGAATCAATCTTACTTGATTCTAGCAAGATGGTTTCGCCCGCGTCCTCTTGGAAGGAGGCGGAAGAAAACCTTCTCTCATGCACAGCCCAGATCATGAACCAAGCGATCGAGATCCTTGGTTCCGGAGCCGTCAATGACTCGGCCTACTCGTTTGAGAGCAAGATTACAGCCGGCGCCACGCCAGGCAAGCATTTCCGACATGTGCTCGATCACCTTCGCATCCTGCTTGACGCCATCGAGAACTGGCAAGCTAGCATGCCTTCATCCTCCCATCTACACGCATCAGATTCGTCGACAACCTTGCCGCAATCTCACCGCGGCAATTCTTCTCGAGTGCTTCGAGTAGACTACGATTCGCGGATTGCAACCAAGCTTCCGCACATCGAGACATCAGTATCCGCCTCTTTGCGAGCGTTCGAAGGCACGAGCGACCGCCTCTTCCGCCTCTTTGACGGATCCGACGGCCGACTCTACTCGCAACCTTTGCGGCTGTGTGCGACCACCCCGTTTGTAGTCGAAATGGACAGCACGATCGGTAGAGAGCTTTGGTTCTGCGGCCTTCACGCTATCCATCATTATGCGCTCGCGAGGGTCATCCTTGTTCAGGAGCTGGGGCTCAAAGGCATCGACAACCAGTTCGGCGTTGCTCCCAGCACGTTGGTGCATCGGGAATGGCGCAAAGAGTCGAATCGAGCTGATGCAGCACACGACGCCCTCTCGCAGGGACGGAATGACGATCTGCCATCGACAAGCAGCTCACAAGCACAATCTCGCCGAACATCTCCAGCATCTTTATCAAGCAGAAATTCAAATGCACACTCGACACAACAACAACAACAGCAGCAGCAGCCGCCTCGTCGACTGCAATGTCGTCAACATCAGCTCAAGTCCAAACTTTAACATGCTTTCTCTTCTACATACACGCATCAAGCATTTGTTACCAGCCCCTGTAATGTCATCTTCTCCAACGAACGCTGATCCCTATGCTTTCTCGGCGTCTGATGTTGGTGAGCAAATTCTGTCCGGGATCTTGTTAAGATTTCCTTACGGGAGTAAACCATGCCGCCGAAATCGGCATACAAGCGCGCAGCAAGATATGGTAGACCTTGAGGCGGTATTTCAGCTGAAACAAAAAGGGTCTGGGGTTAAAGGGGAATGAAACTGGGGCCAAGATATGTTGCGGTAAATCTGCTTATCGAGTTGATACCAGAGCGATTTCGATGCATTCGACACTTATCGGGAATGCGTGCTGTCGAGGCGAGGGAGCTGGTAGAGCCGACCCCTGCTTGCGACTGCTCCGTAGAAGGTTCGGCAGATCAATTGGTTTGTGACCATGGCATGCTGTTTGTATAGACGAAAATGTGGGCTTGGATCTGTTGCTACTAGGGCATCTTTCGTCCAGTGTTGAGGTCCAGACCCAGACCATCGCCTTGTCTCGAGCCCTGGCCTGCATCCATCCACAGGGTCCGAACGCTAGACATCACCATTCACGAGCCGACGAGGAACAGTGGCGAACCGGTTGGTGCTATCGCAAAGCAAAGCTCCGTGTGGGGCTAACCGTGCAAGTGGCGGAGCGATCTGCAATGTCGATCTTGCAAATCAAAGCCACCTGGGAAAGCCCACGCGAGAACCCGAAAAGTGATGTGTCAAGAGGAGTTCCTTCCGCACAATGAGATACTATTACAGTAGCCAGGATGTGATTGTAGCTGGGTTTCTGTGTGTACTGTACAGTAGCGAGTAGCGTAGCTCTAGCACAGAAGGTTCTGTAACGCATGGAGCGATGCAGCCCACTGTTTGACGAAGGGTTCTTTGAGATTGCACTGCACTGCACTCTAACTAACACACAATAGCGCAATTGTTTTAGCTACTTTTCGTTGGCAAACATGCAACAGTCAAAGTATCGGATCCGTTGGAACACAGCGATGCGATGCGATGCGATGCGATGCGATGCGATGCGATGCGATGCGATGCGATGCGATGCGATGCGATGCGATGCGGTGCGGTGCGAGCGTAACCTAAAGGTCGTTGCCGACAGGGGTATCGACAGCTCTCTGATAACGATGCACGGAAGGCGACGGTTGCTGCTGCTTTCGAAGCTTTCTGGGCGGCTAGGAGTGGATTCCGAGAAGCCTTGTGCGTCAGATCCATCTGAAAGGTGAGAAGAGGACAAAGCCAAACGCAAAGTAGACGATGATTTTCCCAAAGTAACACAACAACACTGACGCCTCGTTTCCCTCTACAGCGCATCGCTTCCGTTGAGTTGTGAGGGTCGACTGATGCGTTGGCGTCAAGTGGAGAAGGTGACAGTTGCAAAAAAGAGGCTTGGACACGAGTGTGCATGTCTCGCTTCGCTCTCCATCTCTCTCTGCCATGCAGGCCGATGCAAGTTTAGCACCAACTCGAGTCAAGCTGCTGGTTACTGTCGGCGAGAAGGAAAGAAGGAAATTCCAAGCTGCACGCTTTAACCCTGTGCGTCGAGCGGGAAACTGAGCGCCAAATTGAAAACTGCTGCGTCTTCTCTTGGCGCATGAGGCATTGCAAGTGATGATTATGAATACTGTACAATTCAACGCAAGAGAGTGATGTTTAACAAAACGACATGCGTGCGCATGTCGGACTACAGTTATGTTACGTTGGGCTCCGCAAAAGTGCCCCCCTGAGAGCAACGACACTCACACGGGCTCAGTGAATGCTTCTTTATGCGAGGTAATCGAAAATGCTTGGCACGCCTTCAAACTAGGCCAAATTGCCTCCAACTTGGCTCATGCCCGACCCACAAATCCATCTCAAGAGAAGCACCTCCTCCTACCTGCCTGCAAAGATTGAGGAGCAGCGCACGTTGCACGCACGCACAGCCTTGTCGAGGCTTGTTCTTGGCTTGTCTTACCGGGCGTGCGTCGGTGAAGCGGCGCCTCTGTTCGCAATCTCGGTCTCTCTCTCCTCTTTGTTCTGTAGATGAAAAGCTAGCGATGGAGTCGAGCTCGGTCAATGACTTGCTCACTTCCCGTGCATGCAAAATTCGCCGCACTACCTGCGGAACAAGGTCTCCATTTTCGGATCGCTGGTCCCACCTGCGACTCCGCTGGTTGCCCACAACAACAAGCTAGCCCTTTCGTTGTTGACCTCGCCTGTTGCCGCCGACTGATTGCAATTAGTTAGGTCGTGAGCTGGGAGCGAACCGTGCTGGACTGTTGTCTGTGAAGGGGCGGGCAAAGGGCGAAGCGAACAGTGCGGTTCCAAGTGGGCGGTGCAGGGATTTAGTGAGATGATGCACCTGCCAAAGTGCTGTTCGGGCTGCATCCAAGGTGCGAAAACGCATCGCACAGCTGCAAGTGCTCGGTCACTCTGCCACTGTCCACCTCGTCACTGCCTCTTGGGGGATGGCCTTGCGCCCAGAGGGTCTGATCAGCAAAGGTTCGCCTTATCTGAGTGCACTTTATGCCAGCAATCTGACAGGAGGAGATGCAAGTTGTGGCTCTATCAGTTGGCATGGAAGCATGGCAGTGTCCACAATTGTTCTCCTTTCGGTTAGCTATGCTGGCGGGTCGTCTCTCCGACCGCCGTATTGTACTCGCCGCCACAAAGTTTCCTTTCTCGCTGCTCTTTCCCCCTGTCTCTCGCTCGTATTGTGCGGTCGGGTGCATGGAGCCGGTGTGTGGGTCGGCGGCCCCTCCCTTTTCTTCTTCCTTGATTCCGCAGGCTGCAAACGTACGTTGCGTCGCGTACATACAGACAATGGGGTGCTGCACAGCGCGTAGGTCAATTGGAGAATCGACCTTGCAGTGAGTTGGTGTCGGTCTTTGCAGAGTGTGTTGGGTGCTGCTGCTGTTGCTGCTGTTGCTGCAGTTGCTGCTGTTGCTCCACTCACTCACTCCTTTTTGACCTTCGGTCGCCCCGAATCGATCTCAACCTCGACCGGCCTTGACTCGACTTTACCGCTGGATTCCGATGCTTCCCCTCCTTTCTGGCTTGCCCGCCCTTGCCTTTTTCCTTTGCTGTGAATTCAAGTGTGGCGCCGCTGAGGCTGGCATTGTAAACTCATTCGGACCCCACCGAAGGCTGATTGATTGACTGAATTGATTGACTGACTGACTGACTTCATTTCACTTCCACTTTTTGAGGCGGGAGAACGCACAAACGCAAAAGCGAAAGCAACACACACGCGCGTAGCACGCCCAATACCGTCCTCAATTTCCACACACACACACACTCTGCTCCAACTCCTCGGCCCCCTATTCCCTCTGGCGCCTCTCTCCTCAAAACCCCCACCACTTTGAGCACTGCTGTGAGCGTTTGGCCTTCGCTTTCCCTTCAAACCAGTACATACCGCGCTCGGTGTTTGATCTTCCCCCCCCCCCCTCCATCTTACCTTGCTTCGCCCTCCTCCACCACCTTTCTGCTCCTCGCCGACGTCAAAGACTTTTCGTCTTCATCCTCTCCTTTCGTCTTCTTGCTTATCTTTCCATCTCCCCTTCTTCACTCGAGCAACTGGAATATCGTCTTTATCAAGACCCGTTTCCTCTAACCACCGCGTTTCATACCGACAAGATGAAGGCTGCTGCTGCTCTCCTTGTCGCTCTCGCCGCTGGCGTCTCGGCCCAGTCGCCGCCTCCCTTCCGTTATGGAACTCCCAGCCCCAACTACCCCGGTGTCAAGAGTACCAACAAGAACGGACCCACCAACCCGCCCACTCCTCAGCTCAACACCCCCATCAACCAGACCTCCGTCTCGCGTCTCGCTTCCGTCAACTCGGTCGATGACTGGTGCACTTTCGGCCCCGAGGTGCCTGGTACCATTATCGGCGACGTCGAGGGTGAGACTGTCGCTTACTGCACCAAGCCCCGTAACAACGCCCGTGTCATCGTAAGTAGCTTGACGCAACCTGCTCAGCCTAGCGAGTCAACACCAAAGTTTAAAGCAACCCGAAACAGAACCACTGACTCGAGTATCGACGCTTTTTCCCTTGCTTTTTCTTTTTATCACTCCAGCCCGATGGCACCGTCACTGGTGCTCACTTTGTCAAGACCCCCCTCTACGTCCAAATCATGGCTCTCGGTGACTTTACCAAGATCGGTCTCGCTCCTGGTGACCTGGGTGGCGAACTCGACCCTCACGGTGCCACCAACATGGGCAACCCCGTCGGCGGTAACGTCACCTCCAACGTTTCCGGTGAGGACGTTTTCTACGAGGAGTGGATGAACTACGTCGCATACAATCAGGTCTGCTTCCGTATCTGCATCGCCGGTTCTGAGCAAGCCCCTACCGCTCTCGAGTGCCAGCACGAGCTCGACGTCATGGGCTGCAACTGGGTCATGCCCGGTAACTACGAGGACAACGTCTTCGAGACCTGCGACGGTGACGCCGCTTACCCCCCTGGTCTCTACCCTGAGGGCAACGGTCAAACCTCGACCTTCCACCAATACTATACTGGCCAATACGTCGCCGGCGGTGTCACCTACTCGTACACCAACGGTGCTGCCGACCAGACTACCCCCACCGCTGCTTACTCGACACCTAGCACCTCGAACTGCAAGACCACCAACACCATCTCGAACGGCATCAAGTCGCTCATCCCCGCGTCCTCGGTCGCTCTCAGCTCATCCGCTCCCACCACCGGGTCCGCTGGTCATGCTTCCAGCACTGCTTCGGGTTCACGACCTTCCGGCTCGTCGGGCTCGGGCTCGGGCTCGGGCTCCTCGTCGTCTTCCGGCAGCAGCGGCAGCACCTCGGGCGCTTCCAGTCTTGCTTTGTCTGCTGTTGGCATCGTCGCTTCGGTCGCTGCTGTCGTCGCTGGTGCTTACCTCCTCTAAGTGCTTAAGCATGGACCACTTTGCACTTTATCGTGCTAGTCGTTGAAATGTCGCAGCTTTCAAGATGCTGGGCAACTGATTTGTTGTGTTCGATTTGGTTGGCTCGCCGCTGCGAACCACCATCATTACCTGCCATCTCACTCATTCGATTCCCTCTTGGCATCCCCCCAACAGCATTGATATCCCGTGCTCGGTCTTCCGTTGCTTATTTCTTGTCCATTGTTTTCAGCATCACTTTATTCAGCATCGCTGCTTAAATCAGTCACATTCCTTTTTTCCACCGCCCACATTCTCTTTTGACGTTGTGCCTAGCCGTTGTTCACTTTACCCCCGCGCACGTTGGCGATAAGCCAACGGGGCTGCGTGGCTTTTTGAAGGACAATCACCCGTTTCATTTATCTAGTGCTTGGTCTGCTGTGTAGGAAGCTAGTCTGTGATCTAAAGTGTAAGCCTGCATGGCTGTGATGATTGAGGCTGCTGCTTTGTTGGTGCGGGCGAACAGGGTGTGCATCTGTTGCGAAGACAGTAGACCAGCAAAAGGCCGTCATGTTTGTGCCACACATTGCTCCAGCTGATGATGGCTCGTGTTTGAAGGCGTTATGCCGAGGCGACCGACTGGAGGTGGAACCGGTCTAATTTGGCAACGCCGCTTCGGCAGACCGGCTTGAGCAGATTTCTGAGCAAAGCTGGTGGGCGAGTAGAATGAGATGATGTTGTCACCGCGTAGACTCGACTCTGATGATGATGATGATGCGACCGACATCAAGCATTGCCGATGTGCACATGGAACAGAGCAAATGGGCTGAAAGAAGGCGCAGACGGCTCCGTGCGGCTCGGTCACGCGTTGTCGGTGAGCGAGGCTCGTGTGCGGCAAAGATTGCTGAACGGAAATCCCTGCCCAAAGCAGGACCATCTTGTGTTAGGGCAGGACATTCTTAGGAGCGGGCGGCATATTGAGTTCTCTCTCCTTCTTCTTGGCCATCTTGTTGTTCCATTCCCTGACTCTTGTGGAATAAAACTCTCGATGCAGCGAGTAAGTCGCATGAAGAGGGTGTTGTTTCGCCAGTGTATCCGCAGCTGTGGGGCTTGCTGTCGTTGTTGTGGGTTGTGCTGCTTCGCTCGGAATCGACCCTATCGCGGACGATGCTAGGCCAGAGACGGTGGATGTGACTGTGGAAAAGACGCTTCCTGCGACCGACATGGCTGAGAACGGCTTGCTTTGCTTGTCCTTTTCCTTGGCTTTTGAAGTCTCCTTTGCCTTTTGTTTGGCTTCGTACTCGGCCTTGATTTTTTCAATCTCTTGCTGGCTCACTTTATCTGGTAGCCTATCGCCTGTTGCAGCCGTAGTTTCGGATACTGTTGCGCTCGCCGAAGAAGAAGCAGGATCTGAGAGTTTGGTGGCGAAATGACGATCAGCTAGATGCGCATGACAGACATAGAGAAAGTCGAGCGTGGGTATCGACTGCGAAACGAGCACGTGGGTGGTTTGCTTGTAGCAGACAAAGCACGACTTGGGTGTCCCCGCTTGTCGGTGGATATATGAGTTTGTAGGTTTGCCACTTGCAGCCATGGTGACAGTGTGTAGGTGTTAGGACGATAGGGAGCTGGGGTGATTCGAAACCAGGTTGGTGAGGATGTATGTCTGTATATCAAGGTGTCATCGTTATCGTGCAACAGGTGGAGGCAACGTGGTTGTCGTGTGGGGGAACAAGTGCTTCCCACTACATCGGCGACCCGATTTAGAAGATCAATCGTTCCAAGCAAAATTCTTCGCTACTCGTAACAAACCAAACCTCGAAAAATTCAGAATCGGAATATTAAAATACTCTTTTTGGCCGACTGCGTAGTGTCGCGCGGCAAAATCGGCCAAAAAAAAAAAAAAAAAAAAAAAAAAAAAGGCACCACTTTGCGCTTTCCACACCGTAAGAACACATGGGCCCCGTTCTTTGCTGTTTTCATTTCTTCATCACCACCACCATCCCATCCCATTCGGCGCCTTTGTCACCTAGCAATCCACTTGGGCATCGGCAAAACACCAGAATTATAGTCTGCGCTCTCGTTTGTCACGCTTGAAACGTTTAAGAGCGTAGCACATAGCGGCCTCCTAGCAAAGCAGCAGCTAAGGAAGGCGCCTGCCACACACACCCTCGTTCATTGAGCATCGAGCCGAAACCTAGCTCTCTTGGGCGACGGCTGCATTCTACTGCTTCCGACTTTATACCTTACCGCATACTATTTTGTTGAACTGGAATAAGCCAGCAGCGCTTGGCTTCCGATACAGCAAACATGGGTGTCCCCGCTCTCTTCAGATGGCTTTCCAAAAAGTATCCTCGCATCATCTCTCCGGTGTTGGAGGAGGACCCCAAAACCGCTCCCGGTCCAGACGGAACCGAGATCACACTCCCTCTCGACACCTCGACGCCAAATCCCAATGGCGAAGAATTTGACTGTTTATATCTAGATATGAACGGTATCGTACATCCATGTACACATCCCGAAGGAAAACCAGCACCAGAGACCGAAGAAGAGATGATGGTCGAAGTCTTTGCCTATACAGAACGCGTCGTCAACATGGTCCGTCCGCGCCGTCTCCTCATGATGGCGATTGATGGTGTTGCTCCTCGTGCAAAGATGAACCAGCAGCGATCGCGTCGTTTCCGTGCAGCCAAAGAGGCACGTGAGAAGCACGAGGAGAAGGAAGCTGCCATGGCAGAGTGGAAGGCAAAGGGCCTTCCTGTCACTGACGACGCGCTCCAATCCAAAAAGGCGTGGGACTCCAACGCCATCACACCAGGCACTCCCTTCATGGACCTCCTTGCCGCCTCATTACGCTTTTGGGTAGCACAAAAGATCAACACCGATCCCGGATGGAAGGACATCCAGGTCATCATTTCCGACGCGAGCGTTCCCGGCGAAGGAGAGCACAAGATTATGGAGCACATTCGTCGTCAACGTTCCCATCCCGAGCACGACCCCAACACAAAGCACGTCATCTATGGTCTCGACGCCGATCTCATCATGCTTTCCCTCGCCACCCACGAGCCGTACTTCAAGGTCCTTCGTGAGGATGTCTTTGCTTCCGATAACAAACCCAAGACTTGCAACATTTGCGGCCAGCCAGGCCACTTTGCTGCCAGCTGTACTGGCGCTGCCAAGAAGAAGTCGGGTCAACACGACGAAATCGCATCAACACCGCCAGAGAAAAAGCCCTTCATCTTCCTCGACGTCGCTACTCTCCGCGAGTATCTCGAGGTCGAGCTCAACGTTCCTCAGCTCCCCTTTGCTTTCGATCTCGAACGCGCCATCGACGACTGGGTCTTCCTCATCTTCTTTGTCGGTAACGATTTCCTGCCCCATTTGCCCTCACTCGAGATCAGAGACGGTGCCATCGACACGCTCCTCAGGATCTGGAAGAAGGAGCTTCCTGCCATGGGTGGCTACCTCACCAATCACGGTAAGGTCGAGCTAGGCCGTGCCCAGCTCATCCTCAACGGTCTCGCATCCGAAGAAGACGAAATTTTCCGACGCAGGAAGGAGGACGAGGACAGGCGCGAGAACAACAAAAAACGCCGCGAGGAGATGCAGAAGCGCCGCGAGCAGGAACTAGACCAGGGCAATTTTGGCAACGACTCCATGGTTCAGGTCATGACCAAGAAGCGTCCTGCACACGAGACCGAGAAGCCTACCTTCAACGGTGTATCCGCCCAAGACGCCCGTGATCAGGCCAACAGCAACAACAAGTCGTACGATCCGCGCAAGAAGGCTGTCGTACTCGGTGGAGACAACAACCAGGTCGTGCGCGACCGCAATGCCGCTCGCCAAGCCAACATGGATGCAGCGGAGGCGCTCAAGGCTGAGCTCATGGGCGATGCCGCAAACAAGGCGGATGCCGCGGACGAACCCCCAGTCAAGAAGGTCAAGACCGAGTCGGGTGCTGAGGCAGCTGCTACTGGAGCTGAGAAACAGCAGAATGGCGATGCTGCGAAGCCAGCAGCAGCTGATGAAGCCAGTTCGAGCGCCGGTACGAAGCGCAAAGCCGAGGATGTGGATGCGGAAGCCAACGACGAAAGCATCGAAGCTGCCAAGCCTGAAGAACCCGACGTCGAGGCTGAAGGTGAGGGTGGCGATGTCGAAGCTGACGCTGATAACGACGACGATGACAATGATGATGAGAACGACGACGAAGGCAACGAGGACGTCGACCCTGTCACCACCCTTAAGAAGCGCAAAATTAACGCCGACGGCACCGTCGACTACGAAGACACGGTCAAGATGTGGGAGCCCGGCTACCGCGAGCGCTACTACAAGGAAAAGTTTGGCGTTGACCTCTCCGACACTGACTTCCGTCGCCAAGTCGTCAAATCCTACATCGAGGGTCTCTGCTGGGTTCTAGCTTATTACTACCAGGGCGTCCCCTCATGGCAGTGGTACTACCCCTTCCACTTCTCCCCCTTCGCCGCCGATTTCGAGGATCTCGAGACGCTCGACATCAAGTTTGAGCTTGGTGCGCCGTTCAAGCCCTTCGAGCAGCTTATGGGCGTACTCCCCGCTGACTCGCGTGCGTCTATCCCTCCCGCCTTTCACTCCCTCATGACCGAGTCCGACTCCGACATCATCGACTTCTACCCGAGCGAGTTTGAGATCGACATGAACGGCAAGAAGATGGCGTGGCAAGGTGTGGCACTCCTCCCTTTCATCGACGAGAAGCGCCTGCTCGATGCACTAAAGGACAAGTACCCACTCCTTAGCGAGGATGAGGTGCGTCGTAACGGCTTTGGTCACAACACTCTCTTTGTTGGCAGCGAGTCGCGCCTCTACGAATTCCTCTGCGAAGAGATCTACGCCAAGAAATCTTCGGCCGACGATGACAAGCCCAAGGCCATCCCCGTTAACCCTGCTCTCAGCGGTGGCATCACCGGTTACGTCAAGCCTGATCCAGTCTGCGTGCCCGGATCGACTTTCAATTCGCCGCTGACAAGCCAGAATCTGCACGACATTCACAATGACCGCTCCATCTCGGTGCTTTACGACTTTCCCGAACAGAAAACACCGCACCGTTCCGTCCTGCTCAAGGGATTGAAGCCGCCCAAGCGCACACTCACAGCTGCCGAGATCGACTGGGTCAAGCGAGGAAGCCCGGACAACCGAGGGCGTGGTCGAGGCCGCGGCGGTCACCATGGTGGGCCTGGGCGAGATTTTCACCGCAACAACAGCCACAACAACGGTAACGGTGGATCCAACGGTCAAGGCAACGCTAACCCTAACTTCCGCAACGGCGGTGGGTACGGCCAACACAACGGCGCCGGTGGGGGCTATGGCGGTCATGGTGGTTACCAGCAAGACTACCAGCAGTACAGCAGCCACGGTGGGGGATACGGTGGCAGCGGTGGATACGGCGGTGGATACAGTGGATACGGTGGATACGGTGGATACGGTAGCGGCGGGTACGGTAGCGGACAACAAGGTGGATACGGTGGCTCTGGTGGGGTCTACGGTGGGTACGGAAGCTATGGCTCTGCCCCTGCTGCTGCTTCGTCGTACTCTGCCGGCGGATATGACCCCTATGCGGGTTATGGTACGGGCTACGGCGGTGCTGGCTACGGAGGCTCTGCTTACCCCCCTCCTCCTCCCGCAAACGCACCCACCGGTCCAAAGAGGGACGATAGGTACGCAGCTTACACCCAACCAAACATCCACCTCGGTGGTGGTCGGGGCGGACGCCATGGCCACGCTCATCACAACGGTGGTGGGTACGCCGGGCTGCCCAGCCTAGGCGGCCCTGCTGCTGCTGCTGCTGCTGCTGCTGCTGCTGCTGCTCCATATGGTGGCCACAGCTACGATGGTCCTCCTGCGCCAGCGGCTGCTCCTTATGGAGGCTACGGTGGTGGCGCTGCTCCTGGAGGGTATGGAGGCTACGGCGCAGCAGCTGCAGCATATGCAGGTCCACCTCCGCGTGGCGGCGGTCGAGGCGGAGGCCGCGGTGGCAGAGGCGGTCGCGGAGGTGGCCACAACAATGCTTCTTACGCCGGCCATGGCGGCGCTTACGGCTCTTTTTACTAATGTTTCTTTCGACTGCAACGTCAGCCTTTGTACCAATATCACTCTCGAATCTCTATCTTTGACTTAACGTTATCGCTAACTTACATTGTCGCCGCAGATTGTCGCCATTGTATTGCATTGTGCTACGGTGTCTACAGCGGCAATCCGAGAGAGTCTCACTCAGCCGGGTCCCACCGCGTGTGCTGATTTTGGCTCGATGAATGCGGGTGGGGGTGGGGGGTTTGCGACGGATCATGGTGCTGCGCTGCAGCTTTGATCTCTTCTGGTGGGTTGGTTACTACTAAGCGTGGTAGAAGCGGTGTTACTGGTGTAACTTCGTCCCCTGATTGTGCTGTTGGTGAGATGATCTGGTTCGGACGCCGTGCACATGCTTCCCGAAAGTGCGGTCGCTCGCTTCTTACCGTCGCCACGGTACGAGCGGGACTCACGTCCCCCCCCCCCGCGCCGACCTCCATAATCGCTCACGTGCATCCGAAGCAAGCGAGTCGGGAGGGGCGGGAAAGACGGGCGCGGCAGAAGTCCAATCCCGATCCCAATCCCACGTCCACTTAAATGTCGACGCTCGCATGCACGAACTGTTTAAATGGAGTTGCTGGCGGTGCTGGGAGTGGTGAGGAGAACAGCAAGACGATACTAATTCCGACTCCAACTCTGAAGCTGAGAAAAAGTGGCAGCGGTTAGTCCTCGAATCTACCTCTCCCGTGACAGCGACTAGCGGATCATGCACACTCGTCGCTTTTGCGCTGCTACTGGTCCTTTGGCATGGGGAATTGGGGTTGAACAGCTTCTTGAGCCTGAGCAAGTGGATCGCACCACACCTAGACGTGGGCTGGGCATCGTCCAATCCCCTCTTCTTTCCGTGATGACGTGAATAAGACCGCCAAGGCGGGCGCAACGAGTTAGGCTTCCGTGTTGAGTCCGGTAAGAAGCCGCAACAGCAGATTGGGTGTTGCTTGGATGTGAGATGCGCAACAGCTCCCAAGCAGGTTTGAATACCGGATAAGGGTCCTGCAAGTTCCTACCTAGTCTCACTTGCTTGGGTCGTAATCACGTCGTTCTTGTGTAGCAACGATAGCGATATGGCAGTGACTGCTTTCATAACATTTTGTCCACCACTGCCGCCGTGCAGGTAATTGGGATGGCCGTCGTACACTTCTTGCTGAGGCTATTGATGGTGTTGGTGATGGTGATCTTGTCAATGACAGACGTGACTGGCATGCTCTACCTTCGGGTATGACCAGATAGCACCGAAAAAAGTACGCCTACTACCCCTATCAGACTCGAAGAACACACATGTATACACACCGCACCCTACCTCGACCTCTTTTCATGCCATGCACCCGACCCTGGAGCTGGCGAAACGCAAGCGACGCGACCTGTTCTTCCACCAAGCTCGCACTGCTACATGCACCGGAACCAGGTTGTAGGCGTGACCACCACGCCGGACGGTTCCACACGCCCCTTTTGCGAGACATCCCTCTTGCAGGTCCGATTCCAACCCGGCCATATCGCTGAACTTCAGGTTTGAGCGGTTGGATGCAGTACTGCCACTTTCTGACCTTCGCTGGACCCACGAGCAAGGAAAGTTTGCAACCAAAAGTGCCAGCAGGGGTCTGCTCGTCGAGAAACCAGTTGTTGGACAGAGCTTGGTGAGAGTCCGAGCGGACGCTCTTCGTTTACGAACAAAAGGATCCATGCATATGCTCATAAACGCAACAATAGGTGGTATGGACCGTTTCAGCCTGCAAAGCAGCCTGGCACGAAAGAATGTAGCAGATACAGTAAGCAGCTTCGTAACGTCAGGTGATGCACAAATCGCAGCTGTGCAGCGCAATGGATCATGCTGTAGCCACGACCGTGGACACCCAGTGTTCGCCTCATCGCTCCAACTTCGCCCTGCTTCCTTCTTTCGAGCGCACGGCTCGCTAGCCACCAGCTTAACTCCTTCTATTATTGCTGCTGCCCTTTCATGCAGTGCTTCCTTGCGGGTTGCATGACTCCAATTCAGAGCCCAGCGCTCAGCGATGTAGCACAGCGCAATACTTTCCAACGTTCACTTCAGCAATCACGACACGTATTGTAGTATGCAGTTGTTGATAGCGCTCCTTCGAGCTTTCACCATGCTACGAACTTTACAATGCCTTGTGGCCAACATGGTCCGCCTGACGACAGACCTGAACACTGGTTTATGTTGGTTGTCGCCGACCTTGCCCGTGGCATACGATTGAGATACAGTCCATTACCGCGCGAACCGTACAGCACATTTCTCAGCTACAGACTGGAGAAGAGGAGTACTTAAGCCTCGACAAAAGCCCTCGCCAACCTCGCCTCCCCGGCCCCGCCCACGTTTTTGATCTCCACCTCCGTGCCCGCCCCCACAAAAGCCAGCTGCCCACGTCCCAACCTCAACCCCTCCATTTCCACCTCCCCCTCCAATACCAGCATGATCGAGGGCCCCTCCACTGCCTCATTCCTCACCTTCTCCGCCACCCGCAACCTTGTCACCACCACACTGAACTCTGCGATGGGCGGATCGTACAGCAAGGCCTCTACATTCGCCGGCTTGGATTTGGCCCAGGCGGTGGGGGAGAGACGGCCTCGTTCGGAGCCAGACTGGTATGTGCACATGTTGATAAGCGTTTTCGTGTCGCGCAGTTTAGGCGTCAGACCAGCGCGGACGACGTTGTCCGATGAAGCCATGCATTCGAGGATTTCGCCTTCGAGGTAGGCATGCGGCTCGTTGGCTTGCAGAAACAGCGCCTCGCCCGGGTTGAGGCTGGAGATGTTGAGTAGGAATGTGCAGAAAATCCCAATGTCCTTCGGAAACTCGTCTGCCAGCTTGAGCACCAACTTCTTTTCCGCCTCTGGCACACCCGGCACTTCTCCCTTGCTGAACCTCTCCGCAAGCTGGGCGGCGAGCGGCTCGTACGAGCACGGCGGGCTGTTCATGAGGTTGCCAAAGATCGTCTTGAGTACCGCCTTGACCTCGTTTTCTTCAGAGACACGTGTCGCGCTCTCCACGTCCGCATCGGACAACTTGACGAGCTCTGCGAACTCAGGGACCGTCTTGATGAAGTGCAGGATTTCTGGGAGCGGTCTGAACCCGCAGAACCCGCTGAAGGGCGTGAGAGCGATCGCCATCTCCGGCTTGTGGTTGGGATCCTTATAAACCTCCGGCCTCTCTTCGTGTAGCTTCTTGCCCAACCCCTTATCCGGATGCGCCTGGATACTCAGCGCCTTCCCCACGCTTAGCACCTTGAACAAAAACGGCAGACATCCCGGCTCCTCGTCCGAAAACTTCGCCGCCACCTTCTCCCCAATCAACTGCGGATGCGCCGCAAGATACGACGAAAGCGCTTCGTACTCTCCCTTCCCCCTGCCCTCCGTTTTGCTGTTCGCGGGTGGGATAATCCGACACGGCATCGACGGATGCGTTCCCATCCAAAGCTCCGCATACGGCTTCCCCCCCTCCGCCTCGAACGCCAACTCCTTAGTAGCAGCAGCGAACTGCGCAACACGCGCCCCCACCCCCTTTATCCCCCAATCATACGACTGAACGCCAGGAATCAGCTGGAATACCCGCCCGTACTCGCCGTCGTTATCGTTTGTCATCGTCTCGAAATGGTGTGCGATACTGTCGATCCTCAACTGTGCCATCACCGGTATGGTATGAGGGTAGAAGGAAAAGCTAGAAACCAAGCGCTGGAGACAGGAAGGACCAACCGTTTCGTTGGGGAGACGCTACGCCGGCCCACGTGTGCGCCAAAGCTGGGGGATCCCAAAAACGGAAAGATGAATGTGAGTCTGGGCGGACGCGTGCGTGCACGCGCAATTCACCGACCACATCCAACAGACCATCGTCGCTTCCACAACGCCGAGCTCCGATTCCTACACACCCAAAATATGCACCTGCATCGCTGAGAGGCGTTGGAAAAGCAGTGAGTGCGCAGTGCATCGGCGATTTTTGACCCACCGCGTCCCGAACTCCGAACTCCGAGCTGCAGCCTCTTCCCCTCCCAGCTTTTAGCCTCAACGTTCGCGCTGATTCAACTGCATGCAGGACCTTCCATACTGCTAAATCGCAAGCCACCGGCAAGACCTTGAAGATGGATTCGGATCGATTCGCAAACTGCGCTAAGCGCAATGCGCCATGCGCCATTCCAAGCGTCGACGGCGGCGAAAGGGTATAACTACATTTTGGTGCAAGAACAGTGAGTGAGACATGCCAGCTAGGTGCGGCATTGATGCTGCCCACCGCGCTCTGATTCCGCTCTGGTTCCGCTTCTTACAGTGACATCCTAGCTCCTTTCATAATTCATCTTCGAAGGAAGGCAAGGGAAGTTGGCGCTCATTCGCGGTAGCGCTGTGGCGGATGACGGTTCCGAACCGGAGTGCTTCGACGTCCAGTCTCTTCAAAGGACGAAGATGCGCCTCTCTCGCTCTCGCTGGAACCTGCTCGCGACCGGCGGCCTGTTCGGACTGTCGAGTGTCGGCCAGTTTGTCCCTCTGCTCTCTGAGCTCCTTGGCGCTCGACTGATGATGCAGGGCTTACCGGAAGCGAGATGACAACCTCCTCTTCAGCTTGCTGAGGCGGATCAGTGGGCCGAGGTCGGTGGCCGTTGCGAGGACGGAGCTCCTTGACCTTGGTCTTGCGCACCTCCAGATAACGCTCTCCCTCCTCATTCTCGACCAGACTCGTCTCCTCTGTGTCCTCCACTATACTCGAGTCTGGCTGATCAGGGGAATTGAGCAGCTCGTCGTCCTGAAGCTCCTTGTACCGCTTATGCTGCTGTACCCACGTGCATCGTGCTGCCAAATAGAGAGACAACGTGGCGCTGCCTCCAAGCAGAGGCGACAGTGCGAGTAGCGCGACAGTAACGCGTGCCTGCGTTTCGATCAGTTTGCGATCCGCATCATCCAGTTGGACCGGACAAGGTAGCGGAACTCGAGGCCCAATCCCAACATGGTCATCCTCTTCGGCGTCGATTTCATCCCTGCCGGGTAAATAGGCGCTGGGGCTGGCAACAGCTGCCTTCCATAACCACAAGCCGCTCTCGATCAGCACGAACACGGTGGTGCTCATTGCAACACAGACATGATCCGAGCTGATTGAGCTCTGTGCTGGGTGCCGTAAAAACGTTGTAGGGAAGAGCACTCTGACAGTGCGCCACGCTCGGTGCAGAATGGTACCAGTGCGATCAACCTCGTTGAAGCATGCGATCGTGAGCCAGAGCCGGAGCAGCACGCTGATGGCGGCAAGACAGAGGTAGCGTATCTTGGCGTCCTGCCACAGCGGCACATGGGTTTCGTTGCGAGCAAGCATTCTGAACAGAATCTGTCTGGTGGTGAGGTCAGGTGTCGGATCTGGGAACGATGGGGGTGCCGCATGCTGGACGGGAGCACCAAATCGTGATCGAAGGGCTGTGCGTTTACTGCTGAAAGGCCCAAGCTGTTGGTGAATGGGATAGAGCGAGATAAGCAAGGGAAAGAGATGCATTACCATGACCTTTGTGAAGCTGTCAGGACGCCGCAGCACTGATGAGAGACCAGCGACCACAAACAGAGGCAGACCATACTTGTCCGGCAGCCATCGTTGCATAGTGTAGCCGACCTTGTCCACCAGCGTTGGGCGGGGAGAAAGCGGCTTTCTCTGTACCAAGAGTGTGGTAGAGAAAACGCGAATGTTAGGATCGGGCGAGCGCCGTGGAGTTGGGGGAAGCGACGCTGAGGGCGATGCACGAAGGGAGCGACCAGCCACACGAAGCATCGCAATGGCAGCACGATAAGGTCGGGCCTCAGCCAACCCCTCCTGCTCTGGGTCGGACAACAGCCCTGAGGATGAGTCGTTGTCGTCCTGTCCGAGTGGCTCTATCACGCGATGCTTGGCTTTGAATATCTTGTCAGCACGCGCCGAGAGTAAGTCTTGGGAATCCAGCCGATAGATTACGGCGAGGTTGAAGAGGTTGAAGGCAAAGCTGATAGCGACGAGTTGACCAAGCGCCATGACGGTCCAGACACGGGGGATACGAAGACGTTGCGATTCATGGCGCAAGAAGAGGGCCCAAGCTCCAACAGTCACAATGCAAATCTCACTACTCCACCACCAAGACGTGGTGTCCTTGATGACCTCCATCCAGGCTTCCTTGAACAGGCTGAGAGACGATAGCCATTGTGAGATGCGGAGGACGCGCAGATGCAGAGCTGGCACCAGGAGGTCAGGGTGCGCGAAGTCAACGGGAGGCGGTATGGGTGGAAGCGGATACGAGGCGAGGCGGCATCGTTCAATGTAAGACGAGTATGAGTGACGCAGAAAGGCAAGCATATAATACCAGGTAGATGCGAGGCTGAGCACGGCCAGCAACGCAAAGATGCGCTTGGCATGAGCGGCTTCCGACTTGAACGCCCAGGTAGCGAGCCGAATAAGAGTATCTGCAACGGGCGTATCTGTGTTTGCGCTTGTGTGTTTCTTTGCGACGCCAAAGAGATCATCGTGAGCTTCAAGAACGTCAACATCGGAGTCGACAGGCAACTCGAAAATACCGAGCTCGCCCGACTCTGGTGGAGTCATCTTGAGTTGGCGATATCGCTTGGTGGCAATGCTGATGACCCTGTAGGCGAGATAAAGGTTGAGGGTGAGATACAAGACGAGGATGAGGAAGTTGGGCTCAAAGAGCGAGTTGAGGAGGGAGACCAGGCCAGGATGGTGAGGCGACATGGTGGAAGGCATTGTTGAGGAACCAGCGACGTTCTGAGAGGCTGTGCGGGAGCTCATGGTGGTCGTATTGCAAGTCCGAGAAAGCTTGAACGTGAGCTTTGAGACTACTAGGCTTCCAAGAGTCAGAATGTCGTCGAAAGGACGACCAGCTACCAGTTACCCGCACTGCGTGGCTCGGATGGCTGAGTCGCCGAGCCTTCTTTTTCCCCTGCTTGATTCAGCTGCTCGGGCCCTGAAGCTGGAGCTGAGTCACGCTGCTGCTTGACTGGACACGCTGGTAATGCTTGACCGGACTGCTGAGCTGCGATGCTTGAAAAGCAGTTTTGGGAACGACAGCTGTAGTCACGCTCCCACGCTCGAGCTTACTCAGCCTAGTCTTCGGAGGTGTCGATTGCTCTGGACGCACAGTTCAGCATGGAAAGGTAGCCGACTTCTCGGAAGGCATCCGAACAGGCTTCGTTGCAATGTGGTAGTGAAGAAAGTTTCCCGGTTGCTGCGAGCTTTGACAGTCTGAGTGTAGAGGGAATGAGACCAAGCCGGAGAAGCCGACTTCTTTTGTGCCGAGGAGGAAGAGGACCCTGAATCTCACTCACTCAAACAAGGGGGCACTTCAGAAGAAGTGCTGTACTGTACTGTAGAGTAGCGTTCGTGTGGCGCCCCGTGCGTGACAGCTGTTGAGTGGAGGCCAGTCAAGAACCTTCATTTTCGAGCTTCTTTTCTTTCTGAAACTGCTTTTCTCGGGACACGGTCATTTTCCCTTTACTGCTGCAGCAACATTGCCTCGTTTCGTGCTACGGAGACCCTCTTCTTCTCTACTTGACCCGCACCTATAATCCTCGCACCATCGCATCCAACTACCAACGGATCTTCCGCTGATTACTAGCATCACCTCCCCGTATCACCATTACCGCGTTTTGGAAGGCTCCAATTCAGGTTTCGATAATGGAATCACTCTCACTTCCAGACACCCTTCCCGCTCCTCTGCAGCAGGTGCATCTCGCACACTTCTCCAATCTCGACCCCGAAACCCAGTCTGCGGCCATCATTCGTCGAATCATCTCCGCTTCGCAGCTCCCCACATCCACGGACAGTGGCGCATCCGAACAGCAAGTGCAAGAGGCAGATGCGGAGAGGGCGAAACTCGATTTCGCTTTCCTCGATCCGACCAGGCTTTGTTCGAAGCAACATGTGCTGAGCGCGGTCACGCAAGCAGCGATAGTTTGCGCGAGGAGCTGGGATGAGGACGCGCAGAGGTTCAGGGAGGGAGAGGGGAGCATGGGCGGGATGAAGTCGAAAACGCCGCATTCGGAGATCATTTACATGCTCAACCCTGGCAACAATGTGAGCGCATTTATAAGATATACACGAGAGCAACCATGCAAAGTGGACAGACTGTACTGACACTCTCTTGATTTCGACTGCGATGCGATGCGATGCGAACAGGTGGGAGAATCATTGAAGCGCTTCGGCCTCTCCCCGAAGTCCACGTCCCTTCTCCTCGTCAAATTCTCTTCCCCCTCCGCAGACCCACAAGCCATCCTCCAAAGCATGATCGATGTCGTAGCTCCATCCAACCTCACCACTCCCTCCACACCACAAGACACCAGCTCTGCCGGCGCTGCGGATCTCGACCAGGCCATCCGATTCGACTCATACTCTTCAAACCCAAGCGCAGCAGCAACCAGCGTAACAGACTGGAAAGAACTCAACAAGATCTACAAACTCCAAATCCCCTCCACCCTCCTCCACGACCCAACATCCAAAACAGCAAAGGGAGAGAGGTGGCAGAAGGAGTACGAGGATATCATCTGTACCAGCGTCGCCATGAAGCTCGTTGCTGCTTAGACCGCGATAGCAATAGAACAACACTTGAAGCCTTCATTCTGCACTGTGATGATGGCGCTATGTGATACCCGCCTTTGCCAACAACTGCGACCTGACCTAGTTCAGAGCGCGCAGGAATGCACACGTCGCAAGCAACTCTCGTCGGGTCAAACGCTTCGTAGGATTGCGCTACACGGAACATGCCGTCGCCTTTTGCTCTGCGTGGTCATGCAAGGGGCGAGTTCGACATATTCGCCTCCGCGGGGAGGGATTCATTCTTCCGCAGCCTCGAGCTTGTTCTTCTTGAGACGTGAAAGCTCGCGTTGTCTGCGGATGAAGCTGCGTTACCGAACGGAAACAGAAGCGGCAGGAGAAAAAGGGGTCAGCATTGATGCTTCCGTACAGATCAAGAGATGGACGTAGTGGGAGATGCTTACTCGTCGTATTGGCACTTCTCGTATGTGTGTCTGCAGTCGTGCGAATCGGATAACAGGGAAGAGTGGGAAGAGAGGGCGGTGGTTAGTATGCAAACTCGTGCTGTGCTTGTTTGAGAGTCTCGGGCAAAGCGGCGTAGGTTGTCGTTGGTCGACATCGCATTTGCACGAATCCAGTATGGCTGGGCCTTGCAAACAGCGCCTACTGAGAGCTCAAAGCGCAAGTATTGATCGCGGAGTTGCTTTAACGCGATATGCCGTTATGGTTTGCGCTGCAGCTGGTCCGTCTTTGTGTAAAGGGGTCGAGATGCTCACCGTTCGTCCTCGCACTTCCACGGAGCGTAAAGCGTCTGTTTCCTGCACTTGTTCAACGGGATCAACAAGCTGTTCAACATCCCAAACCACATCAAATGGAGTCATCATTGTCAGCATCGCCATCTCTCGCCTCTGCTTTACGGTGGATTGGAGTGGGGAACTTACGCAGAGCACTGGTCGCGGTAGCCAAGGGGGAGACGAGCGGCGTTGGCCTCTTCAAGGGAAGCGGTATGTGTTTTAGCCATCCTTGCTAATTGTGCGTCCTTGGAGTGAGGGAATGCGGGTGTGGAGAAGGTGCGGGTGTCGGTGTTGCAAGTGGAATATCTTGATGGCGACCAAGGGCAAGAGCACACAATCTCAGACCTCCAGCTGCCCGTTTCGTCACGTGTGAAATGGAATTACCGTGCGACAAAGCTGCCTGAGGAAACGCCAAGCTCTAACAACGATATAATTAAATTGATGACGCACAGAGCTGGACGGAAAGTGCAAAATTGGCGCCGCCACAAACGCCCAACTCTGCGTCTCCACACTCTGGGAGAAGCGGCACAAATCGGGCGTTGCTCTCGGCAAACCCGTGTTCCACCATTTCCGACTTCTCTCAACTTACACTCCACCTTGCAAGCGATCTCTGACCTTGTCTCCACCAACACACCACCATCCCTATCCACATTTCGCAAGTCTACAAGATGTTGCGAACACTCGTCCGAAGAGCACACGTGCACAAGCCCGGATTCCGCTTCCCCGACCGGAAAGCTCCCAAAGGTACGCTCTCCCAACCCCCACACTTCCTCCGCACCTCCTCTGTGTTGCTTCTTACTCACACCTCCCCCACTTTACCCCAATCTTCTGTTGTTTATCTCTGCTCTCGTTTCGGAATTTGGGGAGGTGGCACGACGCAGAGCCCCACACGCCACACCCGCACCCAGCAGCACCAAAGAACATCGCCTCCTCGTTCGACCACTTCCAAGAAGTCTTCTCGTCAGGTCCCCACTTTCACCCCGAAAAGCTCCAACAACAGTCTTCCTCCTCTGCCTCATCAAATCAGAGCTCTGCTTCGAGTGGAAGCAGCGGGTTGCTCGGAAACGTCGACATGGAGGGGAGGGAGGTAGCGGAAGATGTGCACTTGTTGCCGGAGAGGTTTTGGAGGACAAGTGCGCTGGTGTTCTCCGAGGAAGAGATGGAGGCTGTCATGGTAAGCTATCCCTGCGCAACAAGAAGGAAGAGAAACAAGGTCATGGTTATTGACATGATTCGTTTGCCTTTGTGTCTGCTTCTTGGTGCGCTGCGGTACAGGGTGGAGGTGCCAACTAAACAGGCACAACTACACGACATCTTCGCAGTACATATACAGACTTGTCTCAATGCAAAGCCTTTTCGACTCATACACACGCTATACTTGTGCGGACAGACTGATCGCGCCGGTGTGCATCACGAAACACCCTTAACCGACATTTCAACCGTGCTATTGCGATATGCTACAGTTGCGCCTGCAATCTATCTGGCCCTGTTCACATCAATCGCCTGCCTTTCCAACCCCTTCAGCCGCCTCCTCAACCGTTCCAGCTCCGAGCCCCCTATGCTCTTCCCCTTCCCCCTCTCCTCTTCCCTCCTACTCTTCCACTTGCACCTCCCCGTTGGACTGATCATCTCACTCACGCAAAACGCCACCTCATACGCGCCCGCGCCCAACCTCCCATCCTTGCCCCTCCCCTGCCTGCTCTTCCTCCACAGCTGGCGGCGGATGTATCGAATCGACTCGTGCTTGGCGAGCGTCTGCATGGTCGTCCATTCCCAGTGGTGGAGCCCGTGCATCACGGCGGCGCGCTGTGCGCAGTGGTTGCCGGCAAAAAAAGTGTAGGTCGGGCGCGAAAGCGAGTCAGAGCCTTCTTCGCACCAGGTTTCGGTATCGCTGCTACGGTCCGAGGCCGTATCGGAATCGTCCGAGTCGTCCGAGTCGTCTGACGAAGAAGAAGAGCTAGAAGAGGAAGAATCCGACCCGCTCTCGGACTCTCCACCTTTGCGTTTCTTGAGCGGAGCAAGTGTCTGTTGGTTGTACCTGAGCCCCGAGAGAGTCACCCTGAACTGCGGCTTCTGCGACATCCTGTGACAGATCCCACAGCCTTGTTTAGCGAGGCTGCCAAACTTGTCCACTTCGTCGCTGAACAGCGCTTTTATCGAAATCTTTGGATACTGCGTCAAGTACCATTTGAACTGCCGTCGCATCGCAACGCTCCCCACACTATCTTCCAGCGACCGCATTCTCGACTTGAGAGCAGCACGGTTCCTTTCCAGCCTCTCGCGATCAGGCAAGCTTAGCGCGGACCAAGTGACAAGCACCCGGGCGACAGCCCACTCGAGCCAGTCGAGACACAGCTCGTCGATTCCCTTCCTTGCACCTCCCCCTCCGAGGCCATGTGCGGCGAGAATCGAGGCCGAAGACGAAGCAGCAGAAGTCTGGGAGGAGATGGGGATGAGACGGATACGACCATCGCTGTCGCGTTGGAATTGGCGCCGGTCGGTGAGCGGAAGAGCTTGGGAAGACGATTGAGCCTGTAACTTGGATCTGGACGACGAGTCTTCTTCGGGCTGAAACCCTTCGTCGTATTCGATCTCGTCGTCGCCAACTATGAAGTCTTTGCTGTCATCGCTGTCGCTGCCACTGCCAGTGTCACTCTCGCTGTCGCTGTCCTCCTCTGAGGAGCCACTTGACTCACTGCCACTGGAAACAGTAGCCGCTCGCTTTCCATTGAGGAGTCGCTTAGGCCTGCTCCTTACATTGTCGTCATCCTCGCTATCGTCAGAGCCGGAGCTGATGCTCTCACCTCGGTCCTGCCTTGCCTTCTTCCTAGCTTGCGCGAAGGCAGCAAGCTTGTTGCGGTACTCCTCTTTGTGACGCACGCCCGTGGACCGAGTAAAGGCGTCCTCGTTGAGCTCCGTATGGAGGTTCTTGACGTCGTCCTTGTCTCCTTTGCTCCTCGAATCGTCACTACTGTCGACATTCATGCTGGCTGTCTTCTTTTCCTTCTGTCTCCTCTTCCGCTCCTTCCTCAACCTTTTCTCCTCCTCCTCCTCCTCTTTCGCCCTCATCGCCTCCTTCTCTCGCTCCTCCCGCTTTTCCTTTCTCCTCTTTTTCTCTTCTTTCCGTTTAGATGCCGCGTCTTCTTCACGTGACGAAGAAGTTGAGTTCGTGGATTGGGAAGAGGGGGGCCGAGAAGGCTGGTTCGAGTAGAGCTTCGAGATCCGGTCGCCGTACGTAGGCGATTGCTTCATTCCCGGACGTTGAGAGGCCGGTACAGATGAAGGTGTTCCATTTCGCATCCTATCTTCGTCGTCGGATGCTGCGCCGTCAAAGAAAAGAGGTGCAGCCTCTTCCTGCCAGGCCTGATTGGCAGCCAAGGCATCGTTGCCGCCGAGGAACATATCCTCCAATACATCGTTCGCCGGCTGCGATGATGCTTGTTGCTGTTGTGACCCCACTTTTGCTTTGCTTTGCGCTCTACTGCTGCTCGCTTCCGCCTGCACATCGGAAGCGGAGGTGGGCTCTTCAGAATCATTCCTGTCTTCCGGTAGTGGTGAAGGCGCCTCTGCTGGCTGTGTCGGTCGCGCTGAAGCCGACCTGGACTTGCTCATTCGTGCTATCGCGTTTTCTTTGCCCACTTTGGGCCGTAAGGCAACAATGTGTTCCGCATCCGCATCGTCCTGCAGATCCTCTTCCGTAAAGTGGAACGGATCCGAGTCCGGTGGCTGCTGGTCAACGTGCCATATCTTAGAGTTGGCGTATTCCTTATGCTTTCCTTTCGCTCGAAGAGCCCCCTTGTCTTTCGGTCGGAAGAACAGCAGTTTGTCTTCAAGTGCACTCGACACGACGGGTATCTCGACCCAGCACTCCATCTGCGGCTCCTCGTTACCGTCCCACACTGGCGATAATCGCTCCTCCTTGTCTGCCAACACTTCGGCATCGTCTGCAGGTTCAGACTTGACAAGCTTTGTATTCTTGTTCTCCTCTCCCAGGGCCGATGGTGATGGTGTTGAGGCAGTGGCGAGAGGTACGAAGGAAGCGATCGAGGCGGAGCGAGTGCGGCTACGCGTGGACCTGGACGATGAAGCAGGCTTGTTTGGGGAAGTGGAACCGGAACCGGAAGCTGCTGCAGTCTTGGAGAGCTTTTGCTTCTTCTTGGGCGGCATTTTGTGATGATATGTAGAGTATCGATGGCCCAAATAGGCCGCTCGACGCTTGATAGGGCGGATTGAATGGTGGGAAAGGAGTCGGCCAGAGAGGAGTACAACACTAGAAGCGGTCCGCCAGAAACACTCGATTCATGCCCGACTTCCGACTGTAGAAGGAATCTAACAAATCTGAGTTGTTCCTAACGGCGCACAGACACCTTCACACCCGATCGTGCGTGTGGAGCATCCTATCTGTTCACCACCACATCCTCACAGACTCTGGAAGGCTCAATGGCGGCACACTATCCGCTTGGGTCGTCCTCCACCCCGCCTCCTTACGCCGTGGGCGCTGGGGTGGGCAGCGGCGTCGGCCCCTCCTCATCCATATATCTCGGCCAGACACGCTCTCGCACGCTCCTCTTTCTATCCTACCGCGACTCCGCCGGTCCCTCCTCCCGCCGCCGAACACGCACCACCAGTGGCGGCGACAACGTCTACTTCCAAGCCCCCTACACCGATTCTGACGACCCACTCAACTCTTCCTCCCTTAACCACACCAACCCTGCTGACGACAACGAATCGCAAGGCCTCCTCTCACGTCGGAGCCGAGAAGGCCACATCGCCCTCGCCGTCGACGACGGTCCCTCGACCGAACTGCCGCCGAAATGGATGGATGTTTCGGACCAAGTCGACAACATCCTCTCCTCCATTCGACCGCGTATGGACCGTCTTTCCCGGCTGCATGAGAAGCATCTTCGGCCTGGCTTCGCGGACAAGTCTTCTGAAGAGAAGCAGATCGAAGCACTAGCACTCGAGATTACAAAGGACTTCCGACGCTGTTCGCGGCTTGTTGCTGGGTTGGCCTCTTTCACGCAGCACTTGATTCGGGAGGCGAAGCGAAGCCAGTCGGATGTGACGGTGCGGCAGATCGCGTTGGCACAGAACGTCCAGACGGCGCTGGCAACGCGGGTGCAGGATCTGAGTGGAGCATTCAGGAAGCAACAGTCCCTGTATTTGAGGCGGATGAAAGGGATGGAGGTGCGCGATCGCGACATCCGCGCCGCCCGAGGCCTCGCCCCTCCGACCACATCCACATCTGCAAATGGCAAGGGCAAGGAAGTCGACTCCTCCTCCCGGTTCCGAGATAGCGAACTAGCCGTGCGGGAAGATATCGAACTCTCCCACGCCCAACTCTCCTCTACCTCCCCTTCTGCACAAACGTCCAACCTGCTGCTGTTCGAAGAAGAATCGGCTCAAACCAACCAGGCAGATCGCGAGATCCAACAGCGCTCCAGGGAAATCGACGAGATCGCTAAATCCATCCAAGAACTAGCCCAGCTCTTTGGCGACCTCCAAACACTCGTTATCGACCAAGGAACCATGTTGGACAGGATCGATTATAATGTGGAGCTGATGAGCAGGGAGATGAAGGGAGCGGTGGAGGAGCTGGAGACCGCGACGAGGTATCAGAGGAGGAGCGGGAGGAGACAGTGTATCTTGTTTCTGTGCTTGTTGATAGCTGTATTGGTGGCCATCATCGTGACCAAGCCGTTCCGGAGGGTGTTTGCGAGCTCAGGCGGTACACAACCTCCACCGCCACCGCAAGGGGAGCAAGACAAGCCGATACACGTCCTCTAACCACTCCTGCGTTGCAATGCATACCTAACATTTGGGCTTAGGAACGAGGTTGTGTGAACGATTCCATTTTGTTTACTGAGAACAGGCATTGTAGGCAAGTACACGGTGTGTGGTGCAACTAGACATCTTTGGGCGACTCAGCACGATCAGCTTCGATGACCTCCGCCGCCTCGTGCGCCTCCTCGTCCGCGTGCGCATCTGGCTCCGCTGCCTGGCTCGGCTCCGTCATCGCGGCCGCCGACGTCGACGTCGCTGCTGCTGCATCCTTGACCACCTCCTTAGTGCCCTCGAGCATGACCTGCTCGATCTGCTGCTGATCCAACCCCGCCGGGTCTGCCGCCCTCCCCGCTGCCACTGGATCCCCCTTCTCCGCCACTGCACCCTTGTCACCGCTCAGTCCAACTTTGTCCTTAACGTAGTCGATATCGTGCTGCAGCCCATCCTTGAGGTGCTTGATCGCCTCTGCTGCCGAGGACTGCATCGCACGCAGGGGGACGTGCTCGAATGCGTGTCCGCCAGGCTGCGCTGCACCCGCCCCACCAGCTGAGTCCTGGGTTGCGTTGCCATCAGTGTGGCCGGAGACAAAGTTGGCTTTGTCCCTGTTTTGGGCCCACTCGAGGGTTTGGACGCTGGGCGGGTAGTTCTTGAACTCGACAATGTCACGCGGGAACTCGGCACAATTAAAGTCCCACCCCTTCCTCCATCGCGCCTTTTCGCAACCTTGCAGCGTCCAATCCGACCCATAGGTCAAGGGCGTGTACCGCACAAACCCAGCCAGCACCACCACCGTCACCACCACGCCAGCCACCAACCTGAAGCGCGGTCGAAGCGTGGACGTGGAGAAATCGAACACAACGGCGAGGATCAGGATGGAAAAGTAAAGCGCGGGGAGGTAGTGGTGCAAGAACAGCTGGCGGTGCATCAGGAAGAAGGGCAAGTAGTGCAGACCCCAGCCCAGGGCGAGGAAACCGCAGGTTTGATCGTAGAACCGCACCCTGCTGTCCTTGAGATCGCCGTATCCACGCTGCGCCCGCAGCATAAGCAGCCCGCGTGCACCGAGGTAGGCGAGGACAGAGAGGAACGCACCCCACCAAACAATCGGGTTGCCGATGAGGTAGATCTGCCTGTGATCCTTGGTCCAAAAGTTGATGCCGCGCTTCAACATCGGCCACGTCTGAGGATGCGAATCGTACGCGTGTCTTTCGGTCAAGCCTGCGTTGGTCTCCCACATGACTTTTTGCAGCTCCCAGAATCGCTCCAGGAACGTCGGCCTGCGGTAATTGACCTTATCGATGCGCGTCTTGGGATCCGAGGGCTGTTCGAGAAGCGGGTGCGTGTTAGTCTCGACGTACCAGAGCGAGTTGGGCATGGTGGGGTTCTTGTTACATGTGACCTCTTGCTGGCCGAAACCCCAGTCCGGGAGCGTGACTTTGTGCGAGAAGAGGTAGCATCCAGTGAGGGTGTGTCGAAGCCTAAAGTGGGTTCGGAGTGAGCGCACTCGCGAGGAGGAATGTCGGTCGCTCTTGTCGCCAGCCACGATTTCGAGGTGGAAGTTATCATTGGCATCGCCGCCGAAGCCCGCGAAGCCGTAGCCGGTGACTTCGTTCTGGTAGTCGCTCTCGGTGACGGGGGGACGGTTGGTGTCATGGCTATGCAGACGCTTGTCGGTAGTCTTGTGAATCAGGCGGACCTCCATGCCGTGGGTGAGATAGCGGATGGGTTCCTGGTGGTAGCGCGAGATTTCGTCTTCAGGCCGCAGGGGGTGGCCCTTGTCGTCGAGTTTGGGTGCGGGGTCTTCAGGACCAGGGGCTTTGACGATGATCCAATCATTGTTTTCGTCTGAGTGCGGGTAGAGGGTGATCTGCTGCTGCTGGCTGCCGGTAGGATAGGCGGCAGTGTGCGAGTGGAGGTAACCGCCTTGCGTGTTGAGATGCTTGATGGTGACAGTGGATCCGAGCGCGACGTCGGCGTAGGTGTCGGCCATGCCGTGTCCGTGAAGCGTGTGCTGGAAAGCGCTACTCATGAACGGATCGCCTTCGCCGCTGCGGTGGAGGAGGCCGAGATGGATGGCAAAGGTAAATAGGTAGACGAGGATGGGCAGACCGATGAGGCAGATGGCACGGGCGCAAAAGTGGCGGGCGACAACACGCACTGGCTGACGGACATCGCCAAGATGCTCCCACAGCTGGGCGACGACCGAGATACCGATGGTGGCAATGGTGAAGAGACCAACCCATTTAGAGCTGGCGACTGCTCCCAGACTGAGTCCCGTGAGCGAGAGAAGGGCCCACCATCGAACGGAGAAGGGAGCGCGCTTCTCCTCGTTGCAGAAGGCCACCCAAAAGTAGATAGTGAGTGCAGTGAAGAAGACAAGGATAGAGTCAAGGAGAATGAGACGGCTTTGTGTTGTGAGCGCGTTGTCAAAAAGGACAAAGAGGGCTCCGAGCGTTGCGGTCGAGCCTCGCAGCGAAAGACCACGCAGCGTTAGGTAGGCGAGGGGCACAGTCGCAACACCAAGAAGCGCGTTGAGCCCTCGCATCATAACATAGGGGACGGGCGTGTCCTTGCCATGCAGATACTCGCGACCAATGTCCTTGAAATCGAAATCACCGTTGAAGCCACCTAGCCAGGCAGCAAGAGTGATGAAGAGTTTGGCAAGAGGTGGATGTACGTCCATGAAGAATCGACCTTGAATGTACTTGGATGCAAAACCGCCAAAGTGAACCTCGTCAAAGACGACACTGGAAGGCTGGCCGAGCTTGTGCATACGCACGAGGAGAGCAACGACGACGAGCGCGGCAATGATGCGGTGTTCTTTCTTGGAGACGACATTGGTAGCAGCTGCAGAAGAGCCAGGTTGAGAACCTATGCCGAGACCGAGCCCTGTACTGTGAGGGGCGGCGGACTGCGAGTAGAGCTTGCCGGACTTGCCTCGGATGATATCGCTGCTGCTGGCGTTGAGGTTGGCGCCGCTGTTGTAGAGCGATGGCTTTTCGGCATCCTGATGCTGCCTGGAGCGTATGCTGCCAGCCGTCTGTCCTAACGAGGCCATCTTGAGAGCGACTCAGATGAGCGGACGGTAGCCTGTACCGTTGCCTTCTGCGTGGATAACCTGATCAAAAGAGCCCACGACAGCCGAACCAACTGTCGAGAGATTGCAGATCAACGCGTCGTTCGTGACGAATCGAACAACCTTGACGGTCTTGCGCCTTTGATCAGAGGAGTGATCGTTCCTCGGCGATGATGATGATGGTGATCGGCCTCGACTTTCGACACAATGTCAGAGGCTTTTGAGGATGCAGTGCGAAAGCAAGATGACCAGAGCAACGGCAACTCCGAATTGGAGTCTCTTGAGACTCGGATGTGCCGAGATGGCTGGCTGGCGCGTGCGTTGTTGTTCCCTCTGAGAAGAACAGCAACACTTTTTTGATTTCTGGTGAGCGCAGCACGCTGCACTGCCTTGTGCGGTTCGTGTGTTTGCTGCTGCACGTCGTCCGCATGCTCGGCATCGAGCGCTTTGCCAGCACCTCGCCGTTTTCAGACTTGAACAGTGTTACATCTCATTTGTTATCATGCTTGAAACGAGAAAAGTATCCGATCCTACTCGACTCGATCCCTGTTCTGGACCAGCGTTGGGCTCGTTGTCGGCTTGGTGGCCGAAAAAGTTGAGCATGACATTGCTTTCACATGAGCAGATTTGGTTAATGAATGTGCGCTTCCAGCAATGGTTTGGCACTGAGCTAATGCACAAGAGCATTGCTTCGGAGAAGCCGAGACTCAAAAATGGCCGACCCTGAACGAAGAGCAACCTTTAGAGCTTGAGGTTGAGCCTGGACGAGGCAAATATGGAAAAGGCCGTGTGCCCAAGTCGGGGTAGACGACTGTGCCCCAGCAGCAATCGAGAGCGAGTACGCCTCTCTCGGTGGAGCCGAACAAACTCCCTCAGTAAGCTTTCACTGTTCCCACGATACCACTGCTGATGACAATGCCTTGCTCGCAGCTCGAGCACTGCGCGAGCGTCACCTATCCATAACAGTACGGCAGTTCGGCAGATCCGATATGGTGACCACGACACAAAGCGCAAAAAGTCTCGTGATCTCAACGCAACGTCCCACAATCACACTCCGATACTCACCACAGCGTCATTCGCAGTCGGCTAAATGCGAAATGGGGGAGTCTCTGTGTGTGTGTGTGTGTCTCTCTCTCTGTGCGCTGTCGTGTTGAGCGTGCTTGAATTTCGGCGTGTTTATGGCAGCAGTTCACCGGTGTCAAGTCGATTGAAAATGACTGTGAAATGCAACGCACGCACTCGACTGCAGCAGATACACACACACTCACACACACACACATAACATGCAGACCCTCTCTTGGCTCTCTCCTTGTTTTTCGCTCCGATGAACCACCAAATTTGGGCGTCACTGTTGCTTGCTTTTCGGCTTCGGCTTTTGATATGGTCCTGACAAAGGTGGCTGGCTGAATTGCTGCATTCAGTATCAGCCTCGTGGCTTACGCTCTTCCTCAACCCACCCGTTCATTGTCACCAGGATCGCCTTCACCTTGCTTTCCTTTCCATACGTTTCCTAAGAGTTCTCGCAGCAACAACCTTCGATTTCTTTGCTACGCCATTCACGCAGTTCCATATTCGCAAGTTGCTGCATCTGCCCTCGTCGTCACCTGCAAATCTTCGTCTAAAGGGTGCATTCATGGACACGACATCTCCCCGCTGAAACCATCTTTCCAGACTGCATCTTTGAGCAAAGATGTTGAACTCAAGCCAGCGCTCTTTGAGGGCAGAGGTTTCGTCCTCGTCCAAATCGTCTGGTGGTGGTGTTGCTAGCGACTCCAAGTCTCCACGCAGCCAAGGTCTGCTGATCGACGGCAACCTCATCAACTACGACACGGCTGCTGCCACCGCCCTTTCTGACTACATTCGCACATCTACGACAGAACCTATCAGCAGGCCGTCTTCGGCTGCTAGCATGCGCATCCGAGTGGACAAGCTTTCCACCGAAGCCATCAGCGGTCGCGCTCTCTACACTCACGTACCTACCGGCTTTGAAGAGGATCCCTTGCTGCATCCAGATGACTCGGATGATAAACACACAAGCAGCGCTCGCTCCTCCAAATCACAGCGCAATGGCTATGGCAATGGCAAGGCACCCAACGCGCCGAAACGATCCGTCCATGACAGCATCGCAACTACCTTTGCACGCAGAGGCGGCGCTCCTCCCTACTCAAGGCCGACACTCTACTCTCGTGCGCGCCTTTTTGTCACGCAAACCACAGCCAACGTCCTTTCCTCCTTCTTCTTGCTGCTTGTCATCGTATGGGCGCTATCGGTTCGGCTTCTTGCTGCCATCCCCAAGTTCTTTGCGCCAACCATAAAGGAGCAAAAGGAGTGGGACGACCCTCAGCGCTGGAGCAAGGAGAAACTCGTCAAGGATGTCCGATACTACGCTGCCAGCTGCGGCTTTGAAATTATAAATGAAACCGTAGAGACTCAAGACGGCTACTATCTCCGCATGAACCGCATCATCGATCCGCAGACCACCCACAAAAAACACTCGGACGGCCGTGGTGGCTTCCCCGTCCTCATCATGCACGGCCTCTTCCAGTCCAGCGGTTCCTTTGTCACCTCCGAAGAACGCTCTCTCGCCTTCTGGCTCGCTCGTCACGGCGGCTACCAGGTCTTTCTCGGCAACAATCGCGGCGTGTTTGACATGGGCCACCGAACCTACAAACGCAGCGACCCGCGCTTTTGGGACTACAACATCCGCGAACTCGCCATCTATGACCTCCCCGCCATGATCGACTACATTTGCAAGGAAACCGGCTACGACCGCATCGCCTATATCGGCCACTCGCAGGGCAACGGCACCATGTTTATCTCACTCTCCAAAGGAATGGTCCCCGAACTCGGCAAAAAGTTGACCTACTTTGGCGCGCTCGCACCTGCTGTCTATGCTGGACCGCTGACGTCGTGTTTCCCCTTCACGACGCTGGGCCAGCTCGAGTGGTCCAAGTGGAAACGCTTTTTTGGCGTGCTTGACTTTATCCCGCTCATGAAGATCTCGTACGACTACACGCCAGCCTATCCCTATGCTCTGCTTGGATACCAGATGTTCGCCTTCCTCTTCGCGTGGACGGATGCCAACTGGCTGCTCCGGCGAAAGGCCAAGATGTTCAGGTTCACCCCGCAGCCCGTGTCGTCGGCGAGCATCTATTGGTGGGCTGGAAAAGACGGATTTGCGTCTCGAGGTTGCGTGTTAGATACGAGCCTGGAGCAGTGGTGGGATGAAAACTTCCCTCCGCTCTCGATCTTTAGCGGAGGGATGGACTTTTTGGTGCTCACAGATCCGCTCATCGAGAGGCTCGAGCAGAAGGAGAAGCACGTCAAGTTGTTGAGATTCAAGAGGCAGGACGAGGCTGAGCACTGCGACCACTTCTGGGCTGCCGATGCGGTCGAGTGGTGCTTCCAGGATATCTTGGAGGATATTGAAAAGACCAGGCCGAGATACCCAGAGGAAGTGGAAGAGGAGGGGGAGGGGGAGCAGAACGCAAAGAACGAGGAGGAGGCCAAAGATCTTGTAGATGTATAGAACATGAACCTCTGTGCCGGTCCCAATTGATAGTAGAAACTTTGGTGTAGGATAGAGATACACGCTGGAATATACCCATCTGAAGTCACGGCCGCCTGTTGGTACAGTGTGCTGGTTCAAGCGGGTAGCTGCTTTCCACAACGGGAACACTCCAGACGGCACTGATACTGATTAGATTGAAATGCTGATTGTGGGTTTGGCTGCAACTGTGAACTCAACCATTCGTGTGCATAGTGTGAATAGGATCGACTCTAACTCGATAGCAGTCTAGTCATCATCGCTGTCGCTATCACTATCACTATCCTCATCATCCTGCTCAACGTCGTCATCCGTCCCGCTCTCCACATCGCTCTCCTCATCCTCCCTCCTGCTCGGCTTAACCTTCTGCCCCTTCATCAACGCCATTTGACCGGCCAAACTATCTTCTTCCGGCTCGCTGATCTCGTCCTCCCTATCCTCCTCCTCTAGCACGCTCGCGTCGTCCACCTTGAGCTTGACCATCCTGGAGGCATCCGATCCGAGGAAGGAATCCGACTTGAGGATCGCCTGGAACGTGTACAGCCCCGCCTGGGGTGGAGCTTGAAATTGAACAGAATAGGTTCGGATGTGGTCCGGGCCGATATCGGACACTTTGGTGGGTTGGACGATGACGCGGTCGAGTTTCTGGTCGCCGATCATGACCCACCAGGACGGCTTGCGTTCGTCCCAGAAATAAGGCGCGCGTGCAAAGCCGATCGGCTGCTTTCCCTCGTCCTTCTCCGCGGCGCCATCTTTGGCACCCTTCTTATGAGAGGACGATTCGTCTTCGTCAGGTCGCACACTGCTCTCTTCATCCATCCTCTTCGCATCCAGCCTCCTTCCATCCCGCAGCAAGCTGCCATCCTTCTTGGGTGGCAACAGCCTGAGCTTGACCACAAACTGGACAATGGCACCTGTGGTCACCAGCCTCTCGCCAGACACCTTGAAGAACGCATCCACCAGCTCCAGCCTGGGCCACGTGCTCGTCACGGAAATCATCTGGTCGTACTGCTTGGGTCCAACGCCAGCACCAGTGAGCACCGCCTTGCGTTCAGCATCGGGGATCTTCCAAAAGCCCTGGATGCCCAGCTTGGCGAGGCTGTTCGAGCCTTGCAGCTTCTTGACCAACTCCGGTGTCATGTGGGGCAGCTGGAGCAATTCAGCCGAGAACAGATCTTGCAGAGGCACAGCCTGGACCATGCACTGAGTGAACTGCATGAGGAGCAGCGTCGTTTCCAGCCAATTGTGGGCAAGACTAATCGACAGCAATCCGTTGATTAGCTGGACTGCCTTGGCAGCATAGCGAAGCTTTTCGCGCTCCACATGCTTGTTGCCACTGTCAATGCGTAACGTGTGGGCGTACAGCAGCAGAAGCGCCTTGCGGATCGACGCGTTCTTGAACGAATCAATGAGATGCCACTCCGGGCCGAACTCGGCCAGTCTCGTTCTGACCTGCGTCTCAAGCTTGGCGAGGGTAGCTTCGTCGCGGTGCTTGGGACCGAGCTTGTCGAGCTTGGGATCGCTGAACTCGTCCGAGATGGCAAGAAGCGCAAAAATACGCGACGCGTTGGTGTCGTCCCTAAGATGCTGGAAGTAGGTCTGAGCGGTCGAATTGACGATGCCGTCCTTGGTCTTGGAGCGCGAACCGTACCACCATCTCGCCACCAAGAAGGGCAGACCAACACCGAGCACGACGGCGTACATGCCAAGCACATAAATGTTGTTCTGGCTCTCAATGACCCATCGAGGCAGCGCAATGCCCATCGACATCTCCTGCTTGCCATCTGGATGGCCGTAGAGCTCAAAGTTCTTCCTGATCGTCTCATCCGTCAGCGCCTTGTATGCCTTTGTGAGCTCAATGTAGTGGCCCTCGGCCTCTTGTTTGGTCTGATTATCGGCGAGGACGAGCTTGTCGGGGTGGAACTTGACAGAGAGACGCTTGTAGTGTTTCTTGATCTCCTTCTCCGTGGCGGAAGCAGCAATGCCGAGGATCTGGAACGGATCATAGACGGTGTGGGACGAATTGGCGGCAGTGTTGAGAATGGTCTGGAAAAGGTAGGCGACGACACCCCAGCCAGCAAGCACAAAGACAGCTTTCGTGCTGATCTGCGGGTTGAGCAGCGAGCGCCTTTTTGCGGAACGAATAAGGTCGATCTTTTGACCGCGCGCATCCCACGAGCCTTTCTTGGAGGAGCCGGCACGGGAGGGAGCGAGGAGAGAGTAGGTGAGAGGCACGAGAATCAGGAGAAGAAAGGTGAGGACAAAGGTGAGGAACTGGCCTCCCTCCTCGTCGTACTTGTACTCGGCCATGTTGGCAGAGCTTGATCAGGTCAAGGCCTTGAACCAAAGGCGTTAACAAGGTGAGCTCTTGAAGCCAATTGCAGCGTGCTTGCTGCGTCCCAAAAGCGTGCTTGACGTTGCTGCGAAAAAGGCGATAGGTGCCACAAGCGAAGTCGCCGTCGCTAGGACTTTTTTGAGGATGATGAGGGGAAGGAAGGAGACAAGGAAGTCGGTGACTCTAGCCGTGTACATTGCCAAATGACGTTGGCGGAGGCTCGTGCTTTGCTGGCTTGGCTCTACTGCAGCAAGGAACAAGCAATCCATGAATGCGTTGGAAGAAGCAATTCTGCCCATTCATAAGTTAACCAAAATCAAATGGGTGAGCTGGAAGGCACGCCGCTTTTTAAAATGAGTTGGATTCTTCCGTTTCTCAGATTCAAGTGCCGAATTGATTTCACTACAAAACGAGAAGATTGCCGCTGCAGCTGAATACTGTTTAGCTATCAATTTCTCAATCTCATCAATTCTTCACTCGAAATTCATCGCCGATTTGCACCCTCAATTCGTCGATTCGCACATGCGGCTGTTCCAAACGACTGACGCGTCGTGCTGTGTGTTGCTCAGAAAAGTTGGAAACATGCAGCAGCGACAGCAGCCAAATGTGCTTGCGTATGGACAAGCTAAGCTCGAGGATACGTGCTGTCACCATCCTAATCACTCACTCCCTCGATCATCCATCCACATCGTTGGTTCTCATATCGCTCTTGTCGCTCTGTTGACATCTCGGTAGATGTGCGCTGCTGCTGCTGCTGCTGCTGCTGCCGCCATTCTCTTCAGCACAGCATAATGAGCTCCAACACCGCCAACAGCGACCAGGACAACCGCGATCCAGGCTCAGCTTCAGCGGCACTGTCCGCCGTCGATGGTGATGCTACCAGCTTGTTCGAATACATCGTCCGCGACAAAGTGTGGGGCACCAACCTCGATCCGCCCGAATCCGCCAAAAACGTCATCAAACCTTGGCATGAACGCCTCTCTGCTGAACCCTCCACTCAGTCCAATGTCGATGACCAGCTGGCCATCACTGTCCCCTTCACTTGCCCGGTCCGGCTCAAGTCAATCCTCATCAACACTGGTACTGGTGATTTTGCTCCCACTCGCTGCCGCGCCTTTGTCAACCGTCCGGATGGCATCGACTTTGACGAGGTAGAGCAAGCTACGGCGCGCGATCATCCTTCGAATCTCTCACCCTTGGCTAGTGCCGCCACGCTCGGCACCGTGGGCAGCGGCAGAGCCCAGGCCGACTTTGCGCTCCTCCGTGGACAGGAAGGTGTCGTCGAATATCCAGTCAGCGTAGCACGCTTTTCTAATACCAACTCGATCACTATCGTACTGTCGCACTCCAACGCAACCACGCTCTCGCGCTTCTTCTATCTCGGCTTCAGGGGATCTGCGCTGATGCTCAAGAGCGAACCTGGAGAAAGGCTCAATATCGGTGCTGCCAATTCTGCCGATCGTCCTGTAGACGGTCTGCGAGAGAAGCGCGGTGCACACCAAGGTTTGGCGGGCGGCAGCAGCCGCAGAACACCTACCTCTTCTCCGCGCTACGTTGTGAGCGACCAGCAGGCAGCTCAACGCATCGCACGCATGGCAGAAGGTGGTGATGCATCGCCGCGACGCTCTCCGAGGACAAACAGGACCTCGACTGCAGCCGGGCCATCCACAGCCACACCCACGCACAAACGCAAAGCTCGAGCATCTCAGGCAGATGATGGTGTCGACGATACCGAAACGACCCCTCGCGCCTCTCGTAGTCCAGCCAAGACACGTACCCCTGTCAATCCTGTGGTTGCCTCGCGCACTCCGCGCACTGCACCTCCACTGCGTGACCAAACATCCTTGGCAGCCTCGTCGGCGTCCGCACGCACTTCCATTGGCAGAGATGGATCGCAAACAGCATCGTCGGCAGCAGCTACTACCACCAATCCAAGTGGAGTCACACGTCGAAGATCGCTATCGCAGCCTCCACCCAATGATATTCTGCTTCGACAGCTGCAGTCTACTGCCATGACGCCGTCTACCAAGTATGCGGCTTTTCAGCGACAAGCACGTACACCATCGCAAACTGCTGGCTTGACCAACACGCCCGGGCGCCGAGCTCTCGGCACTCCTCGACGTGCTGTCCCTGGTTCCGCCTCTGCTGCCAGCAACCCTTTCACAGGCGCGGTAGCGTCATCATCATCCCAGCCACTACAGCAAGGTTTCCAGACACCTGCCACCGATAAGCGACGCAAACGCAACGATGCCCTGTTGGCTAGTGCCCAACGTACTCGTGAGAGGCGATCCGCTTCTCGCAAGAGTCTCCTTTGGGGTGGTATCGGTGGATGGGCAGGCGGGCGTGAAGAGTCGCCCATGGATCTCCTCCGTCGGCTTGCGCGCGCGCCAGGCTTTGTCGCCCCTCCCACACCTTCTGAAGATTCCATCGCCATGCCACCTCCTGCTGCACGCCCCGCCCGAACCAGCACCGCCGACGCTTCCTCTTCACGCACTCGTACGAGGGACAGCATTGCCAGCAACTCTACCCGCTCCTCACTCAGTCGCGCTACAATGCTCGTTCCCGGCGAATCTGTCCCTGGCGATCTTACTCGCGATAGCAACGTGAGCGACTCTCTCGATGTCGACGAGTCTTTGGTCTCCACCACGGGCAGCCCGGACGACCGCTCGCGTTCGCGTCTCTCTGACATCGGTATCCCGCGCCGAGCGTCCGGAGTAGGCATCGTCCGTGGTGGCATTTTTGCTGCGATGGCAGATAGGCCAAAGACATCGCGCATCTCGACCGGCTCTCGAGTCTCATTCGCTGATCAGCTCTCTCCCGCTTCGATGCGATTCGATGACATGTCCAGCCGCCGTGAAGATGAACTCGAACGTTCGCTCCAGCAGCAATCTCATCTTGGTGGCGCGGAAAGTTTCATTTCCGCTTCCGGAATCGACCTTGCCACGGCCCGCGCCATTCGGAGGCTTGACGATCTGACAAGACAGAGCTTTTTCAGCGAGGACGGAAGGCTGCAATTCGATGACGACGACGAGGATGATGAGCAAGACGAATCGGTTCTCGAGGCAACAAGGAGGAAGAGTCTGGGTAGATCCATGTCAGAGCCTTTGGAGGGGGAAGCTGATGGATCCATCGTCATCTTTGACGACGACATGCCTCAGGAGCAGTCCATGGAAGAAGATGAAGTCTCGGACAGTCTCGCACTCGAGGCTCCTGACGCTGACGACGATTCAGACGGTCTAGCTCGTCGTCTCGCCGACGCGTCTTCCTCTCGCGATCTTAGCGATCAGCGGGATGATTCTGTGACGGGCGGTGCAGGGGACGACAGCCGCGTATCGAGGGTATCCTTTGCAGAGCAGGACGAAGTGTCGTTCCAAGTCGACGATGCATATTCCTCCGACGACGGTGAGGTCGAATACGGTCTTTCCTCCGTGCATGACGAAGCTGACGACGACAACGAGTCTGACGCTGACCAACGCGACGCTTCCGCCCGCCGCCTCGATCTGCTCGATCCCAAAGACCTCAACGCACTGCTCAAGCGCCGCATTGTGAAGAAACGCAAATCCCGCGTCTCCCCACTCACCGGCGCCCCTCTCCCCCCTCTCCCTTCCTCCGTCATGCGAGACATCTTTTCCTCCTTCCTCACGCCCTCTTCAGCTTCCACTTCATCATCCCTCCTCTCTTCTTCATCTTCCGGCTCTGCATCCAAACGCGCCAAACTCGACTCCTCCGTCTTGGACGAACTCGACTCTGCATGCCACGACTTTTTCGCCGACTTCGCATCCAACCTGCTCACCCAAGCCAAAACGCGCACTGCCCGCAAAGCATCCGACTCGGGCACCACCATCACCGAAGCAGATGTTGTGGCTGTGCTGAAAAGGCAGGGTAGGGTGACGCAGAAGCACGATGCGAGTAGTCTGGCGCACAAGTTGCTGCCAAGGGAGCTGACGGATCAGATGGAGCTGAGCAGGTGGGCTAAGGTGGGCACTGTGCAGACGACGTTGAGTGGGACGTTGGGCGCAAGTAGAGGCAAGGGGAAAAGTGGGGCCAAGGGGGATAGTTCAGTGGCGGATACGACGGCGGCAAGTAGCGTGGTGTTGGAGGACGAGACGGTGTAGTGCAGTGGAAAATCGCAACGATGTTTTGGGGCTGGTTTCAGCTTTTTCGTGGCTTATCGTACCTTTCCCACGCCGGGTTTCTTTGACGGACATGCAATCTGTGTATTGTGCAGAAGTGTCCACCCTGAAAGTCATGCATGCTCTTACACCTGCGCAAACGGACATGACCCACCCGCCCTGTCTAACGTGCATCTTTCACAGCTGTCCCTTTCGCATCATTGCCGTCTAATCCTAGCTCCCAGTATATCATCCGCCTTGCCTTTGGAGTCGTGTGACGCCACACCGCCCTCAATCTCGGGTTGTCACCCCACAGCCCCGTTGGTGGGGCTGGTCCCTCTTTCGCCTGCCGCCACACTTGCAATTAGTGAGGGCCCACATCACGTAACACCCGGAGCAGCCAACGTTCTTACGGCAGCTTCATTTTCCCACCATACGCAAAACCCACACACTTTCACTCCGAGCAAGTAAAGTAAGCGATTTCAGGTCGTGCTGTATGCTCACAGTTCCTGAGCCGGGGCCAGCGTGGGAGCGGTTCTGGGTGGGGTGGGATACCTCCGCCATTTTTTGTCCCACCAAAACGCCTGTGCTGTTGTGTTGCTCGGTTCATTTGGTGGTGTCCAGAGATGAAGTCGACAACGTTGAGCCAGGGCCGAGGGAGATGTGTGAGCTCGCGACTGAGGCTGGCACGAGTGCAGGACGTATGGCGACACCGTGGAGTGGGACTTCCGCGATGAAAAGTCAGGACGTTGTCGCGCCGCTGTTGTCACCTCCGTGCACAGTACGTGCACAGCGAATTGTTCACCTAATCCCCACCACCAGAGTAAGCTATAAGTACCGCATCCGGTCCCATCCCCCTTCTTCTGCCTCTCTCGTCTTCTCAACCATCCTCTCACTTCCCTTTCGCACACGACCTGGCGTCGTGTCTTTGGTGAAGCAAGCACCATGAGATTCCGCAAAACTCTCCTACTTCCCATCGTGGGAATCTCACTCCTACTCCTCACCACTCCGCTCGAGGTGGAGGCCCGTGGCTTCCGCTTCGCTCGCTCCGTTGCCTCCGACGATCCTCCCCATAAGCATGGTCAAGGTCAGGGAAAGCTCTTCCGTCGTGAGAAAGAAATCCCTGACCCCATGGATGGCGCCTTCGATCCCCCTCTCGCTCCCATTCCTTCCCGTTCCGATTTTGATCCCCCTCCTGGCGACCGGGGCCACATTGGTGACCCTGGCCATCTCCACAAGCGAGGTCCAAAAGAAGATGAGGTCGTCGAGAAATCGTCGGACCCCATCCCCCATAGTAAAGAGGACACTGAGCATCACGATGGCGATTCGGAGTACGAAGAATCTACGAACCCCCTAAGCAAGCGCAGTACTGACGGCGAGGGCAGTTGGGAACTCAACCGCGACTTGCCTTCTTCCAATGCTCCTTCCCACATTGTACTGTCGCGTCGTGAGCCGGGAAAGATGCATGTCGATGCTGGACAGTTCAACAGACCTCGGGGTTCTCAGCACCATCGAGGCCTTTCTGAAGAGCGACGGGCCGAGCACCGCACTAGTCACAAGAAGCACCCAGGTCACAAGCACCAGAAGGCGGAAAAGAAGAGGCATCATCATCGTCCACCTATCCCCTTCACCCACCCTCCCCGTGATGGTGGGGACAGCCGGCTCAAGAAGCGCTCTCCTCTCCAAACCTCCACTGACGATGGCGCCATCCCAGAGGGCAAAAAGGCTTGCAAGAAGAAACACATCGATTGGGGCACGGCGAACATGGCTCCACGTATCCCGGTTGACCCTAACAATCCTCGTCCCCCCGGTGGGTTGACTGATCAGGATATTATCACGCGGTACATTGACAAGTACGGCCCGTGGGGCATGGCTCCACGTATCGCGGTCGTCCCTAATGGTCCCAAGTTCGGTGGGATGACTGTTCAGGATATTCTCACGCAGTACGGTAAGGGCAATCTCGATCTTAGCAAACGCTCGGTGACTGGCGCAGGCATCTTGGAGCCTCGATCTGCCGATGGTGACCGTACCGACGCGGGCGGTAAGAAGGTTGGTGCCGTTGACAAGGGGAAAGATCTTCAGAAGCGCGACGGCGCTGACGATGGCGGGGGTGATCTGGGAAGCCACTACGGCGACGACAGGTCTAAGCTCGAGTGGGCGAAGTTTGAGTCGGAAGGTGTCCGCATGGATCTCGTCCGCGACGTTCCCGTTGACTCAAAAGGAAACGCCCTCTCTGGTCAAGCTCTTGATGAGTACTGCTCCTTGCTGCCTCGTGCTGCTTGCCACCCTCGCCGCGTACCTCATTTGCAACAGAGCGTTTACCTGGATGATAACGACGTTCTCCGTTACAGGGATGAGACGCCAGTGGAAGGGCAAAGTTCCGACCATCCGCCTGAAGTGCATCAGCCGGAAGATACTCCCTTAGGAGATGGAGATGGTATACACCTCGCTCCGCACACTAACACAGTCGACGACATTAATGGCATCCCTCTCCGCGGCGATATCATTCTCCGACTCGCGAAGGACTCTCGATTTCCTTCAATTCGTGATGTCGACCTAAACGACCTCAGGCCTACCGGCCCGCACATTGATCTGGAGAGCGGTAAACCCGTGGGCCTCGATGGCAAGCCTCTGACGGGAGACGCTCTTTATGAGTTCGTGATCAAGTACTATGGTGGGAAAATGCCAGACAGGACACGTTCCGGTCAGGGAGACTCTTGAGTTAGCCGACAGGGCTAAAAACGCGCGTGCAGCTCGCGTTTTCCTTTCTTCAATCTACCATCCTCTTTCTCCTTTTCCGACTCAGCCTGATACTCGTTCGTGACGTTTGATATGTCGGCCACTGTATTCTCTATTGCAAGCTCGTTAAAACGCTTTCCCTTTCAATCGTTTCATCCATCTTTGCTTGAGACCAAACGTGTGCGAGCTTATGGAACCTCGCGGTGTGAGGCGCGTGAAGCCAAGAAAAGTCACGACCGTCGTCATGTCTCACCGCTCATTAAATCGACTGAACCGCTGCGATTCAAGCGCCAAGCTTCTCTGCATCCTCAATCTGCTTTCGATCGGGTCAGGTGCTGATTGACAGTGCTAAAGAGAGACACTGCGACTTGCAAGCGTCTGAGATGAAGGACAAAGGGAAGTGGTGGAGATGGGAAAAGTACAGTCGCGAAGTTTTTGCTCAACCAGCAACAACGCGCGCATTTGAAAAAGTGAGCTCCGACCGCCTCGCCCTTTTTTCTTTTTTTTCTTTTTTTTCTTTTTTTTTCTTTCTTTCTTTCTTTCTTTCTTTTTTTTGTGGGTTTCTTCTGGATTCCACGGCGAGCCCTGACTGAAGAAAGGGTTTTTTTCCAAAATCCAGACGCGCACTGATCTTTTCCCACTCACGACTTGCTCCACCCTGTCGTCCTCCTCATCCTCCCTCCACTACCATCATCTCATCCCTTTCAACCCGACGCCGCCAACAATGATCGCACGTAACTTTTCCAGATCTCTCCTCCGGGCCGCCCCCCGCGCTCCATCCACCGCGACCGTCGTACGAGCCTCCACCATCCGACCTGTGGTCGCCTCGCGCTTTGCCCCCCTCCAAGCTGTCCGTGCCTTCTCTGCCAGCCGCCTCACGCGCGGCCAGGGCGAATCCGACGCCGAGCTCAACGCCAAGCTCGCCCAAGAACTGTCGTACGAACAGGAGAACTCGAACCTCTTCATCGGCGACTCGCCCACCAACGAGCCCGGTTTTGTCACCGAGTTCAAGCACGCCGGTGTGTGGAAGATCACCGACAAGCCCGGCTTGGATGAAGTCGCGCTCGAGCGCGAGTTCGGCAACGAGCACATCACGGTGCTCTTCTCCGTCGGCGATATCGATACTTCGGGCCCCCTTCCCGAGGAGGGCGAGGACGGTACGCCGGGTGAGGTCGGTGAAGCACCCGAGCAGCCGGACCAAGCCCAGTTCCCCATTCGTATCTCGGCCTCCATTACTAAGCCTTCGGGTGGCGCGATCATGCTCGACGCTTTCGTGCAGGATGGAGAGGTGCACATGGACAACATTGCCTATTACAAGGACAAGGAGATGGCGCTCAGGATGGATGCGGTGGCCGACTTTGAAAGAAGAGGATACTACCTCGGCCCTCAATTCGACACGCTCGACGATGCGCTGCAGGCCCAGTTCCAACAGTACTTTGCCGAGAGGGGCATCGACGCCAACTTGGCGCTCTTTATACCCAACTATGCAGAGTACAAGGAGCAGAGGGAGTACTGTGCCTGGTTGCAGAACATTAGGAACTTTGTCGAGGCCTGATTCGCTTTCTCCCTCGCTCCAAGATTTTGAAAAAACCACGTCAAGCTGCTAGTGAAAGTGTGTAATGATCAAGATCCTCTATTCTCTCTCTCTCTCCCGTTTGCTGCTGTCTGCGAGCCGAGACTGGTGCCACAGACGGTGTCTTGAAGGGATGCGTAGAAGTGTGAAGTGCGGGTGTGAAGGCCGACTTTTATTTCAATCTAACAAATGTGGCGCGAATATTTGGTGGTGCTGGGTGCTCAAGATCCGAGTGCCGAAACCTTGCTTCGAAAATTTTGGGAACTTGGTGAGAAGATTTCCAGAACCAAGGGATTCCCAAGGGTCCGCACCACAATCCTCGTTCCGTCCTTTCTTTCCTTACCTTCGACCTGCTCTATCTTCACTAGTGCTTCGAGGAAGACATTATGTCAGACACAGAAAAGCCCACCGATACCGTTCCCGGCGAAGCGGGCGATCGCCCGCTCACCAACAAAGAGAAGCGTCAACTCGCCGTCGCACAGAAGCGCCGGGCCAAAGAACAGGCTGCTGCGAAAAAGGTTTCCACTACCGGAGAGAAGCGAAAGCGCAATGCCGATGCTGATGCCACCACAACCAACCCAGAACATGCAGCCGCGGACGACGACGCTGAAGGAGAGGCAGCAGAGGAAGTTGAAGTCCTCTCGCACAAAGAACAGCGTCGACGCAAGAAACTCGCCAAGCTCAACCCTTCCTCCGAGGATGTCTCTTCCCACTCCGATGGTACGAACCCTAACAATTTGATGCACCCCTCTCGTGCCGCTGTTGCCACGCCGGCTGCGCAGCCCCGCACCGGCTTCTCCATCTGGGTCGGCAACCTCTCCTTCTTCACCGCGCCCGCTAAGCTCATCGACTGGTTCAACTCCCGCGGCGTTGACGGCATCTCGCGCGTCCACATGCCCAAAGGCATGCGGTGTGCCGAGATGAACCGCGGATTCTGCTACCTCGACCTCCCCTCCAAGGACATGCTCACGGCAGCGCTGAATCTGAGCGAGCAACCGCTGGACGGGAGGAAACTGCTCATCAAGGATGGGTCTGATTTTACGGGGAGACCGGATATCAATACGAGCGCGCTAGGGATCGCAAGGAGTATTCCGAGTGCGACACAGTCGATGTATGCGAATAGGGACGAGGAGGATGGAGAAGAGGAAAAGGTGGAGGGGGGGGGAGGGGGAGGGGGAGAAGGCGGTAAAGGGAAAGACAGGGTTGACTAAGACGGCACAGAAGATCTTGCGTGCACAGAAGAATCCGCCGAGCATGACGCTTTTCCTGGGAAACCTCAGCTTCAACACCACAGAGCAAAGCGTGCGCGACCTCTTCGATCACTCGGCATCTAAACGAAACCCAACACCCAAACAGACGAACAAGGAGCGCAAGCCCAAGAGCAAAAGCATACATCAGCTCAAACGCAACCCTTCCCTCTCCTCTTCTTCTTCCGAATCCGACTCTGACTCCGACTCAGAAGACGAAGAGACAGACCGCTCCCCACCAAAAGAGGGGGGAAAGAAGAGCGACCCCACTCACGGCGATGTGGTCCCCTCCTCCGCTGGTATCCGCAAAGTGCGTCTTGGCACCTTCGAAGACGCGCCTACCAAGTGCAAAGGGTTCGGATTCCTCGACTTCCACACAGTCGAACAGGCCACTGCATCGCTGATCGATCCGCGAAACACCTTCCTCGATGGTCGCAAGCTCATCCTCCAGTATGCGTCGGCTGACGCCACGCGCAGGGGAGCGAGCAAGACACAGAAAAGCGCAATCGCCGCAAGACGGCCTAACAAGCTCAGAGTCGGATTCCAGAGGAACAAGCAGAAAAGAAGCGAGCATGGGGATAGAGAGAGAGAGGAGAAGGGAGAGGGAGAGGGGGGAAGTGGGGCACCAGTGCCAGTGCCAGCGCCAGTGCCAGGGTCGTTTGATCCAGACGCACCACTGCAGAAGAAGCATAAGGAGACAAAGGAGGAGAGGTTGGCTAGGAGAGCTAAGCAGGGAGCGAGCAGGAGTGGGGCAGGGGTGGGGAGGGCAAAGCCGGGCGCGGCGCTGGCGAATGCGAAAAGGGCCAGCATGGGGATTGTGGAAAGCACGGGTACCAAGGTCACTTTCGACGATTGAAATGCACCGTCACACTTCCCTCTTTGTCTCTCCCACATTCGTAACGTTATCAGTCGCATGTCCATCCACATTTGCATCGGCTTTCCACACTTGACCGTGCAGCAACGTGTTTAGTTTCTGAGAGTCGTGCTGAAGTTGTCTATGCTTCGCCGAATGCACTGATGGGGAGCAAAATCGAGTTCCATCCGGTCGCACCGTGTCCGATGTACTGCAGCTCGATCTTTCCTTCCCCACACTCACCCTCGACAGCAGGCGTGAAATGCTTCCCAATGATTAACCTGAACGCATAGCCCGTCAGATCCGAGTCGGCTAGCTTCGACCCCAAGCTCGCATTTCTATCGTCGACGACCAGCTCTTGCGCTTCCTCACTCGACCAGCCTCTCCCCTCTTCCCCCACCTCTGCTACCTCCCCTTCTCCCAGCCCACCTTCGACATGCTGTCGAACGATATCGCTAAGTACTTTCCTCACGCTCTGGTCCGTTCTCCTTGCTTGGTTTGTGATCCGACTGAACACTTCTTCTGCTGCCCTGACTTTGTTCGCATCCTTGGTGTCGGCGATGACGATGACGCCGGTGAATGGGGCTACCTCAATGGGCCAGAGGAAGCCGGATTTACTGTGTTTTCCCTTCTTGATCCCACTGTTGGCCTTTTCTGCAAAGACGCGGTCGAAGTCAGCAGCGGCCTTCTGCGCGAGTGCACCAAGTATACGCGAAACTCCGATGCCATAGCATCCCATTTGAAACGGCACTCGCCCATTTGGCAGCTTCTCCACCCCCTCCGTCTCCGCCTTCGCCTCTGCAGATGGCAGAAACCCAGCCTCCAGCGCCCGACTATACCGCTCTCCCAGGTAGAACGTGTGCCCGATCTCGATCGCTTTTGTCTCCCTCAACGAATGAGCGCTTTTGCACGAGGGACAAGTGTCGTCGGCCTCAGCGGTGCGAATGTCGACCAGAATGAGAGGGGGAGCGACGGAGGAAGGGTTGGATGCAAAGTGGCCGAACTGGGTGGGGAAGAGGTCGACTAGGGGCAAGACCCCTGGTGAAGGGAAGCCAGGCCGAGAGGTGAAGCTATTGATGGCGCTGATGAGGGCGTCATTGAGCTCGGCTGGGTCGAGAGAGGCGCATTCGAAGTCGGCTAGGACAGAGAGGGAGGAGAAGCGTACGAGGGGGCCTTCTGGACGGTCCTTCCAGTCCCACATCGCTTCTGATGCCGCTGCTGTATGTTGAGAGGCGGAGTCGTAGAGCAGCTCGAGCTTGTCTTCTGCCTCTGTTCCCTTGGCTTCTTTCTGTACTTGCGATGAGATGTCTTGTGCGGACACCTTTAGCTTGGCGGTAAGCTTGTTGAGCTTTGTCTCGTTCAATCTCCTCCCTGCAGGCAGCACCACCGCATGCATCACCTGATCCTGCACCTTGACGTCCGTGCACCCAAACAGTAACACCCTCACCTCGGCCGCCGACACGGGCATATGCGCTGGTTCCGGCATCGACACCGCTTTCTCCGTATTGGCCGTGTAGCTGCACTTGCTGCACGAAAGCAGCGTATCCTCCCCCGCCGCATCCTCCACATGATACTCGTGTGACTTGTTCCCCCCAAACGCCCCTGTATCCGCCTCGGCCGCTTTCCACGCACCCTTGCCCAGCACTCTATCGAATACCCTTCCATACGCGGCCATCACCACCTCGTACGTTCGCTTTGCCTCCGCCTCGCTCCTGTCAAAAGAATACAAGTCCTTCATCACAAACTCCTTCGTCCTCAACAGCCCCATCCTTGGCCTTGGCTCGTCCCGAAACTTCCTCGTCACTTGGTACAGCCGCAACGGGAGCTGCCGATCTGAGTCGACTTCGTGAGCGACGAGCTTGGTGATTTCTTCTTCGTGCGTAGGGCCAAGAACGAACTCAGAGTCCTTGCGATCGCGCAGTTTGTAGAGCTCGCTACCCATGAGGTGGTAGCGGTTAGTTTGATGCCATAGTTTGGACGGGAGGAGGTTAGGGAGAGCGAGGCGGGATGCGGAGATGGAGGTGAGCTCGTCGTCAATGATGGAAGTGATTTTGCGGACGATACGCAGAGCGTTGGGAAGAAGGGTGAAGACGCCGGAGGAGGAGGAGCGGATGTAGCCGCCGCGAAGGAGGAGTTGGAACGAAGGAAGGGAGTCGTCAGAGATAGATTGGGATGCTTTTTGGGTTGGTGAGAAATGCGTGGAGAGGCGAAGGGGTTGCAGCTGCTTGCGTTTCGTTCGTATTGTCAAGGGCGATTGTTCCGATTGTTGGGGCGACGACGACGAAGAGGCCCTCAATCGAGAGCAAGTGAAAGTGCGCTTCTGCTGCAATTGACGCGAGCTCAAAGACGCTACTGACGAGCAAGCTCTGCATAACATCCTCTGACGCGATGCCATCTTGGCTTGTTCACGGAGCAGTCCCCAAGACCTCCTGCGCCAGGGCTGCGTTCTAGACGGCTTGAGGTGATGTCGGCGTGGCCGTAGGTGACAGATGGAGAGATACGGGAGCATCCGAACAACTTTCTCAGGGTCCAACCTTGGTCGACTGTGTGACTTTCGGAAGAGCCGTTTCTTCTCACTTGCTCCACTCTTTGCATGACTAATGCTTACTCTCGTCGAGTGCACAATTTTCCGCCTCAACTTCCAGAACGGAAGTAACAGGGTCGACAATTGATTTTCAACCAGGCGGGCCAAAAAAGGAGACCTTGCGCTGCTGGTCGGAAGACCGTTGAAGCCGGACTGCCGGACTGCTGGACTGCCGGTGTTGTGCGGTAGCTTAGCTGAGTTCCTCGGCGCGGAAAAGGCAGCGTGCCATTTTGAAAGCCTCGAACCGCAATCATGCTCTTTTGTCACGAGGCAAGGGCTGCTGTCCTGCAAGCCGCACAAACACGCAACACTTTGAGGCTGACGTTAACTCTCAACTCACCGAGCAAACAGCAACAGCGAACAAGCAACCGGCTTTATTCTCCCTGTTGATCGTCGTTTGCTGCAGTCACTTCTTCTCGATGACTTGGCCCGGTCTGCCCCGCCCAACCATCTAAGAGACTACCCTGAGCTCAATTGGTCGTAGCACTTGCTTGCTTGTGCACATGCGATGACACTCTTTTGATTTCACTGTGCGACGAGCCAACTCCCAGCACTCTCACCAGCTGGTGGGTTTCGACATGAATTGGATGCGAAGAGTAACTATGGAGCGACATGTTCCGGGAGGGAAATTCGACTGCTACGACCGTCAAGACCGGGTGAATGCTTTTCGGTTCGGCCGAAAGCGGCTCTCGAGTCGACGTGCTAGAAATCAAGGGGCAGCCAAGGCAAAGCGGACGCGCGTCAGAGCACATAAGGAGAAAAGACGGTCCGCATCCGACTTGACCTTTCAGTCCGAAGTGCCAGGTCCAAAGCCTGAAATCCAAGTCGGGCCAAGAACACGTATGAATTACAGTACAGCACGCTCAGACAGCAAATGAAGCTCAAAGCACAGCAAGCATCGCGCAACAGTCGAAAGTGCTACATATACTCCGGGCCCCCACAACTCTGCCCCGCCTTTCCGCCTTTTTTTCCTCTCCCCATCCTTTCGTGACGGTATCTTTCTCCCGCGCCATCCTACAATTAGCATTGCTGGCTCAACATGTCGCTCCGATCCTCCTCAAGCCGTCTCTTGGCGCGTGCCACCAAGGCCGCTGCCAACACTCCCCGCACACCTGCTCTCGCCACTGCACGATGCATGAGCGCCAGCACTTGCTCTAGCAGCTCCTCCAGCAGCTCCTGGAATGCTGTTGCCAACAAGCCCTCTACCCAGCGCCTCGTCTCGGCCGCTCGTGCCTTCTCCACCTCCGCCTCCGCTTCCGCAGATTTCGAGTCCCCTTTTGGCGTCAACTCGCTCAGCACGTTTACCGAGGAGGAGGAGATGCTGCGCGAGGCCGTCCAACGTTTCGCTCAAGATGTCGTCGCTCCCCGTGTCGAGGCCATGGACGAAGCCGAAAAGATGGACCCCGAAGTCATCAAGGGTCTTTTCGAACAGGGCCTCATGGGTATCGAGACCTCGGCTGACCACGGCGGTGCCGGTTGCTCGTTCACCGCTGCCATTATCGTGATTGAAGAGCTTGCCAAGATCGACCCTAGTGTGTCGGTGCTGTGCGACGTGCACAACACGCTGGTCAACACGGTGATTCGCAAGTATGCCAGCAAGCACATTCAGGACAAGTACCTCCCGCAGCTCTCTGAGAAATCCCTCGGCTCCTTCTGCCTCTCGGAGCCTGCATCCGGATCGGACGCCTTTGCCATGAAGACCAGCTGCAAGAAGTCGTCTGACGGCAAATCCTGGACCATCAACGGCAGCAAGATGTGGATCACCAACTCGGCCGAGGCCGAATTCTTCATCGTCTTTGCCCAGTCCGACCCTTCCAAAGGATACAAGGGTATCAACGCCTTCGCCGTCGAAAAGTCCATGGGCGTCGAAATCGCAAAGAAGGAAAAGAAACTCGGCATCCGCGCCTCATCCACATGCACGCTCAACTTCGACGACATCACTGTCCCCGCCGAGAACCTCATCGGCGAAGAAGGCAAGGGCTACAAGATTGCCATCGAGATCCTGAACGAGGGCCGTGTCGGCATTGCAGCGCAGATGATCGGTCTTGCCCAGGGCGCGGTGGATAAGGCGATTCGGTACGCAGCCGACCGGAAGCAGTTTGGCAAGAAACTCACGCAGTTCCAGGGGATGCAGTTCCAGATCTCGCAGATCATGATGGAGATCGAAGCCGCGCGCACGCTCACCTACAATGCAGCACGATTGAAGGAGGAGGGCAGGCCGTTTACGAAAGAAGCGGCTATGGCCAAGCTGTTTGCTTCGCAGGTCGCGCAGAGGGCCAGCGGCAGTGCGATCGAGTGGTGCGGCGGTGTCGGCTTCACCAGGGAGACAGGCATCGAAAAGTACTGGAGGGACAGCAAGATCGGCGCCATCTACGAGGGCACGAGTAACATCATGCTCGAGACCATTTTCAAGCTGGTCGAGAGGGAGATGGATCTCAAGTAATGCCGAAGCTGTAGTTATGTGATTCTGCCGAAGAGAACAAATCTGTAACTTGACGAGTGTAGATGCGCCGGAAACAAGGCATTTCTTGTGTTGTGAGTCGGGTTTGAAGTTGCGATGATGATGGTGATGGTGGCAAGTGCGAGTCTGAGTGGTCTGGTCGCTGTTTCTGTTGGAAGCGCCATGCTTGGATTTGCGCTGTGCTGCTCACACTCTCACTCTCCAGTGCACACACTCTCTCACACCTTGTCTGGGTCGCACCAATGTTAGAATGAGCTACATTGCATGCTTACCATTCTCGCTATCTGTGCTGTGTGCTAGACACACCTTCCACCATCCACCGGTAGCTCGATACCCGTAATGAACTCACTTGCCGCATCGGCGAGGAACAGGCACGCGTTGGCGATATCACTTCCCTCTGACAGCCTGCCTATCGGGATAGACGCATTGAACTGCGCAAGCTGCGCGGCCGACATTGCATCGCCCGCTTCTGGCGAGCCTGCGAACTTGGATAACCTGCACCCCCCACACCACACGATCGCATGTTGGAGAAAGATAGGATTAGCATAGAGCAAGATGGGAAGTGGGAAGTGGGGAAGGGGTGTGCTTACAGGGGTGTGTTGCCGGCAACGGGGCAGAGTGTGTTGAAGCGGATTTTGTGTGGTGCGTATTCGACGGCTAAGGCTTTGGTTGCGGTTGAGACTGCGCCTTTGGATGCGTTGTCTGTGCAAGTTCAAGTTGCACCAAGCAACAGGAGGATAAGAACGTGTCAGTACCACCTCCGCACTCACCCACGCGAACCGCACTGCTCTGTGATACTTACACCACACCAACCCCGGACGCGGCCTAATCGCCGCAGTACTGCTCACATTCACCCACACCACATCCCCCCTCCCCTCCGCCCCCTTCCCCAACAACGCCGGCAACAGCACATCCACACTAAGATAGATCGGCTTCACATTAACACTAAACACCCTATCGAACTCTTGCTCCGACACCTCGAGCGTGGGTTTATTGCTGTACGTCCACCCGGCATTGTTGACAATCACCGTTGGGATATCGCCAAACACCTCTTTGCTGGTGGTGAGTGCGGTTTGCCATGCGCTGCGCGAGGTGATGTCTGCTTTGATCGCATATGCTTTCCCCTCCTGCGACTCCGCAGTGGAAGCAGGGGGAGAGATGGTGTACGGATGATAAAACCCCTCCCTTCCCTCCTGCGGAAGCAACAGGTCCATCACCAAGCACCTCCCCCCCTCCGCTACGAACAGCGAAACGATGCTCGCCCCAAACCCGCGAATTCCCCCGGTAACAAGGCAGATCCTGCCGTCCAATCGACCCATCGCGATGCACCCGTGTAGATGTGGAGATTGGTACAAGAATGAATGGTGGATGGTGGATGAGGGGGGAGCATGGGGGATGGGGGGAAGCGTGTTGATATATCAACGGGGGGGGGGGAGGGGGGCCGTGCGCGGGGGGGAGGCGTAATTCCGACGCATGAGCAGCGGGCTTAATTCCACCCCCGCTCCCGCTGGGTCGGGGTTAATACCAACGCCATGCCCAGTCTACCGGACCCATCTTACTCCCCCTCCCCCACCCTTGCACGCTCCCCATTCCCACCCTCACAACCCCGCACTCGACTCGCCCTCACTTCGCCAATTCACCCTCACTGATCGCCCATGCTTGCAACCGCGAAAAAAATGAACAAGTTAAGTTACTCAACACCTAAGTTAAGCGACAACATCCAACCCACTCTCACCCGTGCTGCTCCTCCTCCTCACCCCCTCTCCCCCTGCCTGCACTCGCACCCCTCTGCAGCGCAGCCACGACCTTTCTCCCCCCCTGCACTCCTTTCCCCGTACCTGTCCCCGCCACCCTCTCCGCTGCGCGCCTAGCGTTGTTCGCAGCAGCACGAGCGGCACTCGCTGCCGTATGAGCTGTCAACCTACTCCCCGGCCTGCTACTGCCATTCACCGTTGCTGTGGTAGACGAATTGCTCGAGCTGCTCGAGCTGCTGACTGACCTCATCGACGATCCCGCCCCCGCCCCCGCCCCCGCAGCAGCGGTAGGGGTTGTACGACCCTTAGACCGGAGCTCAGCGACGCTTTTCTGCTGCCTCAAACGCACTCCCGCTGTGGCTGAAGAGCTTGCTGCTAGTTTAGCCGACACTGATCGTGCGGCTGCGCGTGCAACAGCCGGCCTACTGCGCACCATCGTCGTTGTCGCTGTCGTTGTCGTTGTCGTTGTCGTTGCGGCCCTCGCACCCGCACCCGCACCCGCACCCGCACTGGTAGTGGCACTGTTCGCGCTGTTCAGGGCAGGCTTGGACCGCACCGAACGCAAAACCTTCGGCCCCTGCAGCTCAGCTGTGAGCGGCGCCCGAACCTGACCTTGCACCACCCTCTCGTCCAACCCCGCCACCTTTGCTCCTGTCTGCTCTACCTTAAACGGGTTGGGTTCAGCAGAGACAGGCTCAGCTTCGGGACTGCCATGCTGTTGGATGATGCGGCTAAGCATATCCTTGACACTCGCGGCAGGCGAAGCGTGTCTCGACACAACATTTCGACCCGTCACTGGCGAAGACGGGCTTGATCGCGACGGCGATGGCGATGCAGGCGGAGAGCTCTTGCTTGAATCCCTAAGCCCGTACGTCTCCCTCACCTTGGGCGATGCACGCAACACCTCCGGTACGGGACTCGGCTCCGCAACCGCCGTCGCGACCCTGCTCGACCCCCTCACTGGCGTCGAAATCGTCGTCGCGATCGTGTTCGACCTAACCCTTTCGAATCCACTCAGCCTACCCACTGGTGACGGCGTCAGGTTCACCGCCGCAGTCTTCGGCGAGGTCCTTGGCGTTGTCGATCCCGGGGCGACATTGATGCGCGAATCCATCAACAACACACCAGCTGCCGCATCCTCCGCTGCTCCATTGCTGTCGATGTCTTGCCCCTTATCGCCCCGATCGTCTTCGTCGTTGTCTGAAGCAGCATGCACATGCACCACCGTCGTCGTCGTATGCTGCGATCCCGATGAGGAGGACAGCATCAAGTGGTCGCCGAACGACCTCGTCGCCACGGGGTACCTCTTCGAGTTGAGTTCCAGCCTGGCCACCGTAGCGGGTGCTTGGATGGCCGGGCGCTTGCGCGAGGGGGAGGGAGATTTCCTAGGCTGTCCGACACACGGTGCAGGCTTAACACCCGGTGCAGCCGACGCTGGGATGGCACGCGACGTCCCACGCTGGGCTTTCGGAGTAACGGGACCGGATCCGTTGAAATGTGTATACTCAGCAGCAAGATCAGACTTTTGCTTCTGTCTGGGCCTTTGCTCGTCCTCGTCATCATCGTCGTTCACCTTCTTGCGCGCCTGTTTGTGCACCTGAGCATGCTTGATGTCATCGTCCACACTCTCGTCGTCGTCATCGTCGTTGTGAGCTTGTTGCGCGTTGAGCTCCGCCTCGAAGCTGTCATCCTCCGCACCCTTAGCAGCGTCACTCCCAGCCGCACGCCTCTTGACCGACGCCCTCCCAGCTGCAGGCACCAAGACACTCGCAGCAGCCTCACTAGCCGCACTAGCCGCAGCCGCTGCAGCTTGAGCCGCCTGCATCTTTGCTCTCTCTTCCGCAATCAGCTGCTTGGCCTCCTTCATCGCGTTGTCCCTCACCCCCCACTTGATCCACTCGACAAAGTTCTGGTACATAAAGTGCTGTTGCGGGCCGACCACACATCCTGGACGCATAAACCGCATGAACCCGATTGCCTCTCCCGCACTGAAGCCGTGCTTCCACGCGAGATATGCACCAATCAGCACACCCGTCCTGCCCAAGCCAGCCTTGCAGTGCACTGCCACCACGCCGCCTTCGGAGATGACCTTGTCCGCCTTGGCGATGAACTCGGTGAGGATCTCGTCTGTCGGGTTGGAGCCGTCGTCAAAGTACATATCGCAGTGATCGATGCTCTCGTTGCGGAAAGCCTCTCGATCATAGAGCGGGTTGTTGAGCCGCACGACGAGCTTGACACCGCGGTTCTTGAAGTAGCGAATGGTGCGGCCGAACAGCGTGTCCTCTCGCGGTGCGCGGAACGAGTAGGATGCGGGAAGCCGCCCTTGGCCGACACGCAGCGCCTCGACGTAGTTGCGATCGTTGGGCGAGGCAAAGGCAATAAAATTGGGCGTGATCCAATTCCAATCGCCATTCGAGACCTGCTCGTACTTCTCATACTCGTCCAGGTTAAAAGTCGTCAGGTCCAACAAACCTTCGTTGACCGCACGGTGTACGCCATAAAGAATATCCTGAATCGAAAGATTGTAATCCGCGCGTCCATAGCCAGCATCGCGGAAGGGTCTGAACTCGACCTGCGAGATCGGGTAGAACGCATCCGCTGGCGAAACCTTGCCAATGATCATGGCGTAGAGCGTGGCCAACAATGCCGCATTTGCCTTTTGCGCCGGAGCATCGGTGGTGTAGAGCACCAAAGTTGCATCCTGCATATCCACATCTGTCAGCATATGATGCACATGCAAACAGAAGCGGTAAAACATGGCCACATTCAACGGCCCCCAATCGAACCAAAAGCTGAGGTAGACCAGGTCGTGGTCGATGTTGAACCAGTGCAGCCGCGCCGGGTTGGTCTCGGAGGCGTCGACGTATTTCTTGATCTCGTCATCGTCAAAGTTCTTCCAGGCTGCAGCCAGGCCATTGTGCGTGTTGAGATCGTCCTCTGCTGGTAGGTCTCCGGAGAAGTAGGTGAACCAGAGCCGCTTGTGAATGCGAATGAGCGGATGGGCGGGCCAGAGCTTGCCTGCATTGTGTTTGGTGTGAACATTCCTTGATGAGCGATGCGGTGTAGATGGGACATCTTCGAGGATAGCCGATTCAATGAGATGGTCGTCGGGATGTGGGGTGCTCTCGCTCTCCGCGTCCGAGTCGAGAAAGTCCGAATCGTCTGGAGCTATAATATGCTGTTGTGTCTCTTGGAGAGGAAATGCAGATGTGGAAGCCATGTTGCTGTTAGTGTTGCTGTTATTCGTCCTGTTGGAAAATGGAATGCCATCCAAAAGCAGATGGCCGTGGCAGAACGATGCTGAATATGACAATAGGCAGAGCGAATGTATGGTGCTATGGGTATGCTTGATGCAAATATACAATAATGTTGTGTTGTGGCTCCCTGCCAAGCTGAAGAACGTCCTTAACTCCTCGTTGTCCCACTACGACTCAAGTCGCAAAACCGTAATAAGCCAGCGCAGAGCAACAAAGAGGATGAGTCTTCCAGAGACGGCGTTTAAAGAGAATAGCGGAACGATGACGGTATGGATGAGCGAGAAGATGTTGAAGCCCGCCGCTCGATGCGAATGCTTGCGTTGCGATTCTGATACCGGGAGCAGCTGCGCAAAACAACTCTCTCTCTCACAACTCGAAACCCTGCAGCTCTGGCCCCAGAAATTTCCCGACCTGGTTTCAGTCTCAAGTCTCTCTGCGCCGAGTGGCTGAGCATGGCCCGAGTGTACTGTACTGTACTGTACTGTACTGTACTGTACTGTACTGTACTGTACTGTACTGTACTGTACTGTATTTGGCTTGTTTTGGCTGTCTCTGGCCCAAATCTGAGCAGGAATCACAGCCACGCGTCTTTTGCCCACTGCGCGTGACCTGTGGTTTTCTGTTTCTTTGGCTTTTGCATGTCAGCTCCACACTAACACCCCTGTAATTTTTCCTTTTTTTGTGTTTATATTTTTCACAGCATCACCCTAACCAATTCGTGCTCTGTCACACACAGCCATCAGCACCGATACTGGCCACACGATACGACATGGCATGACATTACGACTCGATCCGGGTTAGAAAAACAACAAAACACCTCTGTATCATCGGCTCTCTACTTGACCTTGACAACCACAAACGGCACCTCGACATCTTCTCCCTCGAGGTCATCCGCCATGATCTCGACAATCACCCACTTTGCATGCTTCGGGATGGGTTTCTTCGAAACCGTCTCGATAAGCGTGCTCATCTTCATCTTGAGCCTCTCCTCCCTCTTCTTTGCCGGCAAGAACGCCGAAAACAGCATCGACACACCCGAGCTGAGCATCGACACCTCCAGCCCGTGCTTCTCCTTAAACAGGTCCAGGAACTCCTGCAGCGTAATGTCCTCTTCCACCTTGAAGCGCGACCACAGCGTCCACTCGGTGTCGTTGTACTTGAGCTTCTGCGCCGCGATCGGGTCGCTAAACGCAATAAACGGAAGCGCAAGATTTACAAACGCGTTCGAGTAGGCCTCGAGCGTCTTTTTCTCATCGAGCAGCTTGTACAGCTCCAGGTTGACCAAACCCGTGGCGAGCGCCGTAGTGGTAGCGATGGCTGGGATGATCTTGCCTGCGATACCCTTGGTCTGGTGCTTGTCCGCGGGCGAGATGCCGTAGTTGGTAGCACGCAGATTCGACGCAGCAGTGATAAAGTCCATGTGGTGGTTGCTGTCGTCGTCCTTCTCCATCTCGATCGGCTGCAGACGGAATCCGGCCAACGAAGACGCCTCGGGCAGGCTGCTCGTCACCTCGGTCAAGTCACCGCTGTCACCCGAAGCTGCGTTGTTGTTCTGCGCCGCCTCGTTGTCGTTGACCTGGATCTTGACATTGTCCTTGGGCACAAACTCGGGCACCTCCATCGACGACAGCACCTTGCGGAACAGCGCCGGGTCCGCCTCGCCCTTGAGACCGTAGTTCTCGGCATGCAGCAGCGCAGCGCTCATCACGTACTCGAGGTGCGTCGGATCCTCTGCGTCAAACGTCAATGGCTTCGGAGCGCGCTTGGGTCCCGACCAGAACGGCTGGCCGCTCGAAGTGACCGCATCGGCGGGCAACGAGTGCAGCAGCTGCCGAATGTTGTTGCTGTAGTTCTCCTCGAATCGCACACGCGCCCAGTAGATGCACTGCTCAAACGACTTGGGTCGTTCATCCACCAGGTACTGCTTGATCTGCTCCAGCTGCTCCTTGGCGCCCGAGCCCGACTTGAGCGTCGTCTCAATGTAGTCCGGCTGAGTGAGGTACTGGTTGACGTTCTCGGCTGGCTTGAGAAAGTACTCGTCAAACTGCTCACGCGCCCACTGGATCGTGTGCTCGATCGCGTTGGGGAAGTTCTTGAGCGTGCAGACGGGGATCGACTTCTCCGGAGGGTCCTGCGACGACGAGTAGGACTCGGTCAGGTGCGGCACCACCACCTGCGTGTTGGCCTTAGTGCCCAGCGTGCCCGACTCGAGTAGCGGCTTTTCGTAGTAGACACATCGACGGTCCATGTACTGACGCGCTTGCACATTGTCAAGCGCATTGGTGACACCCGTGAGGTTGGCAAAGAATTCGTCGCCATATACGTCTTCGGTCTCGGGGCCAACTCGGTTCTGGTGGCTGTGGATCTTGCCCTTGAGGTCTGGGTTCATCTCGGCCACCGCCGCTGCAGCCGTGTCAGCTTTAAAGTGGCCGACATCCTTGGAGCGGAAAAGGAACTGTCGGTTGAGGTTTGACTTTTCGATCGTGTCCATGTCGGTAACGTGGATGATACCCTCGGGACCGCTGCCGAGGCCCATCATACTCCAGTTCTTGAGCATCTCGCATCCGATGGCGCCGGAACCGACAAGGAACTGGCGTGCGTTGGCAATCTTCTGCTGGAAGGTGCGACCGAGCACGGCAATCTGGCCGTCGTATCTCGAATTGGTAGCGGCGAACTCGCTCTCGGGAAGGCCGGGAACCGAGTCTGGCAGCGACTCGAGTGAGTCGACATAGAGGTGCTGAACAAGAGGGTGGAACTTGCCACTGCACGCCTTGAGCACCTCCTGCGCCACAAAGCCGCCGACATAGGCGACCATGGGAGACAAGTCGCCTTGCGCCTGGAAGGCGAGCTCGCGCACCACCTTTTCGGGTAGATCGGCAGCATCGTGTCCAGAAGCCTGGAAGATCTGCTTGGTGAGCTCGAGCACCTGCTCGGCATCCTCTGCATTCCTCGGTCGGGGCAAGCGGCCGTTCTTCTGCTGGAATTCGGACAGAGCCTGGAAACCGGCATGCAGAGCAGCGGGGCGATCGAATTTAGCAAAGTCGGCAATGAGGAACTCGGGCTGCTTGCTGCTCTCCCGCAGAGACTTGAAGGCGATCTCTTTGGGCATCTTGACCTGCTTAAAGATACCGCCACGCTTGTACTCGCCGAGACCCTTGGTGCTGCCGATGGTGAAAGTGTAAGGACCCTTGACAGTGACTTTGCGGGGTTGACAGTTGTTGAGTGCGTCCATACCCTGCACCTCGGAGAAGGTGACATAGTCACCATCCTCAAGCCCATGACGTGTCTCATCGAGCGTGGTGACGAGGCCCTCGTCATCCTCGCTAGCGATGGAGACGACCATGCCCGAGAGGGGCTGCTCGCCGGTGGGGTCGTTGCACACGAATTTGGGCCCAAAGTCGTTGAACACTGAGCCGAACAACCCGCGCACCTCTGCCGAGATGAAATGGGTGGAAGAACCGTGCGTGATGTCGTTGATGCGGAGCTGCTCGGCGTAGAGCGCATCGGTCATGACGACGACCTGGAAGCGAGAGAGGACCTCCTTGGTGAGCTCGTTCTCGTCGAGCACACGAATTGGCACATACGTGTTGAGCTCGGCGAGACGAGGCTGGGTGGCGTGATCCCTGCGAGCACCCGAGGAGACATCTTCTGGACGAAGGAAGAATTGTGTGCTGAGGTCGGAAATAGAGACGGGGGTGGGGTCGAAAATGGTGATGGTCTTGACACCGGCTAGCGCAACATTTTTGGCAATCTCGGCACCGAGACCACGGAGACCGACGACAAGGACGTTGCTGGCGGCCATGCGCTTCATAGCATCGTGACCGAGCACATAGAGCTGACGACTGTAGAGACCCTCGTCGATGCCCTGTTCGGGCTGGTCGACCTTCATATCCTCTGCCGCCATTTTTAGAAGAGCAGCGCCGATGCTGTTGCTACCGATGGATGAGGGTGCGTGGATGGTCTAAGCAGGAGTCACGCGCTGCGCTGTATCGATCCGGCGTGGGTGTGTGCGTGTGTATGTAACGCTGGGTGTAATTTGAGCAGAATCGAACTAGTGAGATGGATGAATGAGTGGTGTGGCAAGATGAGCTGATCGCACTGGCTCGCACTTGCGTATATCTGGATGGAGATGGATGCAAGTGATCAAGATAGACGACGGGGTGATGGTGGCTCGGATGTAACGACGAGAAGCAAGAAAGGAAGGAAGGAAGGAAGTGCGGATTCCTTAGGCGAGGAGGTCAGAGTAGTCAGATTGTGCTGCTGTGCTGAGCTGCCTCGATTTTGCGTTCCAATTCAGTTGATTAAATTGCTGAGTTTAGACCGGACGTGGAGGGCTCGTGCCAATTTCCTCTTTCCAAGTCGAAAGATGGCCGTGCGCCGAATTCCATTTTCAAGAGAGGCAACTTGGCTGTTCTCGTGCGCAATCGCTAGATTACTGTATGACGCTAAAATCCGAAAAGGGCAGCGCATCGATCACGACGGCAGCAGAGCACTGTGCAGCAGCAGCAGACACACGATCAGTAATCGCACCTTTTGCCAGCCTGACTGTCGTTGTCTCTCGACTTTTTTTCGCTCGAATTTCCATGTCGCCTTTTCCAAGCACCTTTTTCTTTGCTTGCGGTGTTTTCAGGACGCCAAACAACCGGTCAATATGAGCATGCCTTCATAGCACTCGACACACTCGACACCCGCACACACAGTTCAACCGAGGCAAAGATTGTATGAGCACATCAAGTCATGCAAGGATACAGTGATGACGATGTTATTGATAGCGTGTAAGCTCGGTATCTATTGCTGATCCTGATCAGGCGCACGCATCGTGCCTCTGGAGTCGTCATTCGACACCACTGATGGTGCTTTGGAATGCGGACGCGATTGTGCCGAAAACTGCTCCCACATGTTTACCAAATTCGCTGCTGGACCACTACCATACTCTGCTGCTCCACTCGCATCATAAGCAGAGGGAGGTGCCGAGTTGGTGCTGGTCGTCCTCCCTCCGTCGATGCGCTTCGCTGCGGATCGTTCGCGAAACTTGGCGCTCGAGTCCGGCGGCAGATCCGCAGATCGTCTCGACTCCAACGCGCCTGCTGTCTGAGGTGGGTTGGGGGAAGCAAAGTGTTGCATGAGGTTGTCCGTTGACATGGCACGCGAGGATGTGTTCGAGTTGGAGCCAACCAGCGATCGCGCTCGCGAGCGAGTGCCCGTCACTGTGCCGCCCGAACGAGCGTCTCCTGTACCTGCACCACTGCCGAAGCGGAACCGGCTGGGAGAGGGAGCTCTGGAACGCGAGATCGTCTGGAACTCTCGACCGCTCGATCGTCCGTACCCAGGGTGCATGTGTGGGTTGGTAAACATGGCCTCCGCCTCCTGTTGGCTGATCTGGTATCCTCCGCCACTACCACCTGCTGCCGACGAAGACGAGTTCTCGAGTGCTGCCGACAATCCACCTGGGATCGCTTTGCTCAGCAACGCAGCCGAGATCTTGAACCCTTTGGCGGCAGCCCACGAGACGAGGAAGCCCACCAACCTGCGCTCGATCGAGTAGATGAGCGAAGCAAACGGTATCACACCCTCGATCGTCTCCCTCAACCCCCACGTATCTTCATGCCGCACAATGAGACCGGCGTCGTTGAACTCGAGCCGGCTCATGACGCGCAGCTGAATACTGCATAGCGACTTGAGCACCGCTCTCGGGTGGAAGAGCGACCAGAGCAACGTCCGCAGTGTCTGTCGACCCAGCCCCTCGCTCGTCCAGTGCGGTGTCAAAGCATCGGCAGGAATCGAAGGTCGGGAGGCAAGCTGCTGCTGCACAGCCTCAGCGTCGATGTAATGATGTGCGTTGCTGCCGTTGGTGAGATTGTTGAACATGGCGTGCGCGGTCGATGAGGAGGATGCGGAGGCGTCAAAGTCCCCGCCGTTGACGCTAGGTGGGGTATGTGTTGGGTTAGCGCTAGTGCCAGAAAGCGGTCGTATGCTATTCGCAGTGGGGCCCTGGCCGGGCGTATGCGGCCTCGATCCGCCCCAGATGCTCGAAATGCTAAAAGGTGTCGTTGGGCTGTGTGGATGGCTTGCGACGCGCGAGTAGGCGCTGTTGGCACCGTAGTCGATGAATGGATGCGGGGTCATGGGGAAAGCTGACGCGGATAGGGGATACGAAGCTCTAGGAGTGCGGTTGGCATCACTAGCACCCGGGTCTGGTGTTGGCTTTGACGCCGAAGACCCGAACAGCGAGGGAAAGAGGGTGACGGTAATCGTATGGTCAATGATACCGGCTCGGGTGCCGTCGAACTCAAAGTCGGAGCAAATGACATCGCGCAGTTCGGACTGGACATCCATGCCAGGCAACGCAAATGCCATGATGAACTGGTTGGCAATCTGATCCCTCCCGTGCGCCGAGAGAAGTGGCGATTCGAAAACAGCGCCCTTCTCATAGTAGCGCGAGACCATTTGCTTGACCTCTTCGGGTTTGCGCTTGCTCGAGTAGAACGTACTGTGCAGGCCCAAAATCACATCGGTGAGCGTGCTGGGACTGGGTGGACCGGCGCTGTATCCCGGTCCCATGCCTATACTATGCATGGCGGGATGGTTGGCGAGGCTGAGACCGGATCCATTACTCGGCCCAGCATGGTGCGAACCGCCGAAAGCAGATTGAAGGGAGGCACCGTCAACGTTGGGAAGAGACGCAGAGCCAAGGTTGAGGTTCATAGGGTGGGCAGAGAGGGAATTTCCAGAGCTGCTCTGTGCTCTACCATGTGCTCGCATGGACAGGCCACTCGGCGTCTTTGGCACGCCAGCAGAAGGCGTGGCTGAAAAATACGAATCCGAGTGTGGGCCAGGTTGACGTGGGTGATGATACCAACCTGCGGGAGCGGTGCCAGGCTTTTCAGACGAAGATTGGAACGAGCCCTGACGCCGGTGAAGGGGTGAAGGTGCCGCTGTCGAGTTAGTTGCGGCGGTATCCTCCTTACCCGCCGCATTGCGAGGGAGGTCGATCTTCAAGTCGGCCCCAAAGTCGGCGGCTTGGGCTTGCTGGCCTGGGAAAGAGAGCGATGTCGACATGATGGTGGCGCCGCAGCGGATGGGCGTTGATGGCGTCTATGGAGGGCTGAATCCTTCGGGTAGCTGGCTGATGAAGACGGGTCTAAGGAAAGTATACGAGGTTCCACTGCTGTCGGTTCAGAATCGCAGATCCACTCTAGCGTGTCAGGGTGCGAGGATAATACTATGATGAGTGCAGCGACGCGACTAACTGGTTCATAACCGCAAATCGGAAGTCGGTTGGTTCAGTCGAGATGATGGTGCGTGGGCAGAGCCAAAAGGTTGAAGTTGAAGGAAAGGGGGGAGATATCTCGGAGAGGTTGACGATAGTATGGTCGAATAGGTGTTGATGGATTGGAAATGGCGGCTGCCTCTCTTTTGGCTTGTCGCCTGAAAAAGCAAATCATTCCTGGTGACGTGCAGAGTGAGCCGCATTTCACGCTCGACTGACTAGTTACCGTATCACAGCCAAAAAAGAAAAAGAAAAAGAAAAAGAAAAAGAAAAAGAAAAAGAAAAAGAAAAAGCAACTCGGCATTTGTCACCTGCTTATTTTCGCTTGAATATTTTCACTACAGCAGAGCGCGGTCTGAGCTCAAGAGAAAGAGCTAAAAAGCGAAATATTGGCAAATTGGCAAATTGGCGACGCGAGTCTTGGTGCCTGGCATGTCATACTCTATCTCTCCGCATTTGCCACGGATGGTGTCGTCACAAACATCATCGCACAACCGCGGTCTATCTATCCCCGCGCTCTCAGACGTGCAGCTGACACACATACGCATGACACACCGGCGAGTAGCATCGGAAGTCTTGTCGGTTTCAGTGCTGATAGCGGTAGATTTGGATCGTCGAGATCTGCAGACTCTAGCTCGCTTCCATCAACATTGCAGTAGCGGGGACAAACGATCGAGGTATTGCTACGATCCATGTATGCAAGCTAGTCGGGGAGGGCTGACGCTGTACCGATGCAAAGCTATTGTTCTGTAGTGTTTTTGTTGGGACAGGAGAGGAGCTGTTGCCGTTGAACGTGGAAAAGGCTCTGACGGCAGCAAAGCGTATCCGCAAGTCTCGGCTCCCCAATTTCGCTTTCTCGCTCTACCTGCGCTGCCTCCCGTAGGTCTCAGAGTTTTCTGTCCGACATCTTGACCAACGCCTTCCATGGATTGACCATGTTGAACATCCAGAGCACTGCCCATTCGAACAACGTCCAATCAAGTACTACAGGCAATATAAAGAGAAGTTGGTGCTGGAACGAGTCAACTAAAAACCGCATACGGTGTGAGCGTGGCAATAGCGTGGCAAAGGCAAATCGTCCGTGAAAGCGCAGCTGGGCGGTAAAGCAGATGATTTTGGTCCGAGTTAAAGAGTGTTACACTCTGTCAGTGTTCACAATATCTCACCGACGTCATTCTTGATCATAGGCGTCCCTCGCATCGCACTGTCGCCGGTGGTCTTTCTCTTTCCTAGCGTTGTTGTAATACACTCCCAAAACGTCACAAGGGCTTCCGCTTGCCATCACACAAGCTGGCAAGCTGTACAAGCCTAGTTTCTTGGAATCGCGCGATTGCTGTAACAAACTGTGACTTGAACACATTCATCGCCGATTATTAAAAAAAGAAGCCCGATCTCGCTCTTTCATCTACCGCCGCCTGTCAAGCAACGCCACAATCCCAACTCTCGCCCCTTTGTCCTCCCCTCCTTTGTCCCATCCACCCTTCTGCGCTTCCCGTTCCTTTCTACTCCTAACGCTTTGAAACCCTTTTCATGGTGGGCCTACTATGGCCATGGTGTCTAGACGAAAGTTGCACGCAGCTGGTCCTATTTCCACTAAGCTACAGTCCAATATTTTTGGTTTTTGTGACATGTCTCAATCCATAGGTCGACGAGTTTTTATTCACAGCACAGCCGTCGTTCTCCTTCCTTCTGTGGCCATAATTGGCGCACTACTGTGGTCAGGGCTCAACATCTAACTAGCTCTTGTTCGATGTAGTCGCATGGAGCGGCAACGACAGTAGGGGGCTCAAGTAGACGTTGGAGTGGCTGCCAAGAATAGGCAGTTTGCTGCTTGCTGCCTTTAGGCAAGGAAAGCACAGAAGGCAGTGATCCGGAACGCCGACGTCTTAACCAGCTTTGCGTATCTGAGCAGTCGGTGTCTTGAGCTTTGTTTTTCCCGCCGTACAGCCGCGCGGCGACTTACCCCTCCTCCTCCCCTTCCCAGTAGCAGCAACAGCAGCGCTACCTTCCTGTCGTGGTCGTCGTCACCCTTCTTCTCTTCTCCCCTTGACCAACTCCATCAGATCGCGATCAACGTTTGTCGTCGACTGAGCTGGCCATCACCCCACCTTCTTTTTTTCTTCTACCTTTCTACTTCTGCACAAGCGTACCGTTGACCGGTACAACCCCTTTCATCACCACACGAGATCAGCTAGCTTGATTGCTTTGCTGGGATTTCGGACAAGAACAGGTTTTCTTCGTTGCATCCCCCTGCAACACTTCGTCGACCGGAGTCAGGGTTCTCGTTTTTTCCCACAACACTCCTTTTTTCCAGCCACATTCTTTGATTCGGTTCAGCTCGGTGCAGGACACCCAACACCACATTCTTTCATCACCAACAGTGCGACAGTTTCTTCCTTTCTTCAACTGATACTCAGCCAGCCAGATACACAGCACAACACGGATTCGCGATGAAGCTCCCGTTGCCCTTAGGCGTATTGGCGCTCGCCAGCTTGTTCGCCAGCTGGACGCTGGCGTTACAGGACGAACTAGGGCAGCAAGGGCATCTTCCAATCCACCTGGCTCGCACAGTCAACAGACCTGTGCTACCGGAAGCTTACTTATCCATGTTGAACTCAAATACTGGCGCAAGGCCAAGTCTGAGCGTCGCCATGGACCGACCCTCCATAAGCACTGACGCCATTTCGAGACGGTCGGGGGGGAACAAGGGTTCGGTCTGGGCGGTCCTGTTTGGCCAAGGTGGGGAAAAGGGGCAGAAGAGGAGGGCAGTCCCTTCTGCTCGTTTTCTCCCCCGCCGCCAACGTCGCCGCCTAGCCTCTTTGTCAAAATCGAAGCGAGGGAAGGGGTCGTGCAAAGCTCCCACCTCCTCCTCAATGTCGTCTTCGGCGTCATCGGCTCCATCAACACCAAGCGCTGTACCAGCACCCCCATCACCGACAAATAGTGCCAACGACACGCGCACGAGCACCAACAAGACCATGGCCGGCTACTGGCCCGATTGGGTCGACTCCACCTTCCCCGTCACCTCGATCGACTTTTCTAAATTCGACATCCTCAATTACGCCTTTGCACTCCCCACCGCCAATTTCGATCTCTCTATTCCGACCGATCCCTCCGGCGGTCTCCTGCGCGGTTTCGTCTCGGCTTGTCACGCGGGGGACACCATGGCGGTGTTGTCTCTCGGTGGGTGGGGCGGCTCGACTTACTTCTCCCCTGCAGTCCGCACCAATTCCTCCCGCGCTACGTTCATTGGGAACATCGTCAAGACTTATAATCAATACAACCTGGACGGTATCGACATCGACTGGGAGTACCCAGGGCAGGTAGGTGCCGGGAACCAGTTGGATCCGAGCGACACGGCGAACTTCCAAACTTTCCTACAGGAGTTGCGTGCTGCGCTGCCGAAAGGCGCGCTGATCACGGCAGCTGTCTCGCAGACTCCATGGGTCGCAAGTAACGGGCAACCGGTGCAAAGCGTTGCTAGGGCGGCGGAGGTGATTGACTATATCATGATCATGAACTACGACGTTTGGGGCAGCTCTTCCAACCCTGGCCCCAACGCCCCGCTCGCCAACCTGTGCGGGAACTCCACCCAACCCACAGCTAATGCCGCCTCTGGCGTCAAAGCGTGGTCCGCTGCCGGCATGCCCCGGGAAAAAATCTTGTTGGGCATCCCAGCGTATGGATACATCAACACCTCCACTAAACGCACCCTTCGCACCCGCTCTTCCCCCCCAACCACCTCCTCCGGCGCTGCAAAGCGGGCTGTGACCCTAAAATCCATGTCCGGTAGCACCTCTTCCGGCCAGATCAACTTCAACACGCTCGTCTCGCAAGGCGCACTCAAGTTGGGCTCGGACGGCCTGTTTGACGGCGCGGGTGGGTTCACAAAGTACTGGGACGACTGTTCCGACACCCCTTACCTCGCTGATGGCCAAGAGGTGATCACGTATGATGATACCAGCTCGATCTTTGATAAGGGCGCGTTTGCGAGCGCAGCGGGGATCGGGGGGATCAGTATGTGGAGTATTGATGGGGATACGAAGGATTGGGCTTTGACAAATAGCGCCATCGCGGGGATGACCTCGACGACCGCCATCGCCACTTGAAACGTGTTGTGTACCTGTTGTGATCGCGCCTGGAAGGACAAGAAAGAGAACAATGCTGTTTCACTGTAAGGTTACGGATACAATACGTTGGGTGTGTATATCAGTATGTGTGAGCAGTGGACTAGCTTTGGGGTGCATAAAATGTGTGAGCTATGGTGGAGGGTGCGTGGGACAATGAAACAGCGGTATGCAATGCAAACAACGTTGCATCAATGGTGCTGCGGTGGTGGTGGTGACGGCGATGCGGATATGGACAGCTTCATACTACTGGAAAGTCCCACCCTCTTTCGTTCATGTCGCCATGCCACAACAATGGTACAGCAGCGTGCACGGTTGCCTCGATGGTGTGCTAATGAACCAGTTCCATGCTCCTCACCGTCACCCCAGCCACCCACGTATCTTCATCTCCAGCTCAGCCTCCCCTTCTAAGCCTGTTCCGTTTGACACATCTCGCCATGGGGGATTTGGTAACTACTCCTTCCCCCCTTCCCCCCTTCCCTTCCCATTCCTCTCTCTCTTCCCATTCTCTCGCGCCTTTTCTCAATCCACGTCAGCACAGCTGAATGCCGAGGATGGTGAACATTTGCTTCCTCCCAAGGGACCCTTCTCGGTGCTGCCTGGACCTCCCATCCCTCCTCTCCTCCCTCGGGCCTTCCTTCTCCGCGTCATCCTCCCTTACCGTCCAACGTTCCATCGACGAAACGACCGACGCTCTGTTCTGGCTGCCTTCAATCTCTCAAGGCGATACTTCCGCCGAACTTCGCTGCATCCTTTCCAGCGAAGGGAGGAACATCCAGTTCGTGCAGCTCCCAATGACTGGAGTCGACCATTTCATCCCGCTTATCAGAGAAACGGAAGGACGGGTACGGTGGTGCTGTGCAAAAGTAAGCCTTTTCCCCTGTCCAGCCCTGTTTGCTTATTTCTCTTCATTCCGCTGGATACTGATGTTTCCTTTTGGCGTTTTGTAGGGTTGCTATGCGGAGCCTGTAGCCGAACATGCTGTTGCACTCACTCTCACCTTACTCCGCTCTCTGCACACCACGCCACCGCGTTCTGCTGCTCGCATGGATACACTGAGCGGAAAGAACGTCCTCATCGTAGGCGCTGGCTCCATCGCGCGCGCCATCCACCAGCTACTCATCCCCTTCCGCTGCACCATCACCACGCTCAACTCCTCCTGCACCCCCTCCCTCCTCTTCTCACACCTCCCTAAAGCAGAGCTGATCTTCCTCGCCTGCCCCCTCACACTAACCACTTCAGGTCTGTTCGACAGTCGAGCTTTCGCCCACATGCACCGCGCTGCGGTGCTGGTGAACGTCGCTCGGGGCGAGGTAGTGCACACACCCGCCTTGGTCGCCGCTTTGAAACAAGACAAAATCAGAGCTGCAGGGGTCGATGTAATCAGCTTCTCCGGCTGCAACAAAGAGGAGGAGGACGAGGTGCAGGAACTGGTCGATGCGGGAAAGTTGCTCGTGTCCCCCCACTCTGCTGTGCCTGCGAAATTGATCGGGTCGTTGCTAGGACAAAGGATCCGCGAGAATGTTGAGCGGTTGGCAAGTGGTGGGGTCGAGGGAGAGGAGGGGTGGGTGGGGCTTGTGGATGCAAACAAAGGTTACTAGGTCAACACGGACAGAAGTGGGGGGTTGAACAGCGTGGTGGTAGATGCAACTCGAAACGTATCTCCAACGTCGATGTTTACAGCCGTCAGGCATCGATCGAGAATAGCCGAAAGGTGACTTTGTGAAGACGCAATCCGTGGTATTGCAATGTATGAAGATGAGACTTGATAGAGTCTGGTCGTGTAAGGGCTACCACACGTCCTACGCTGTGACCACTGTGACAGAAGCGATGTCGAGGCTTATGCGCGAGGTTTCCTCTTCTCCTTCTCCTCCCTCTGTGCTGCCTTCTGCGCGGCAGCAGCCCTGTTCGGGCGCCTAGCGATCAATCCCACCGTCTTAATCCTCGGCCCACGAAAAGGCGAGAATGCACCAACATATTTCTTGCTCCTCCCACCTTGCTCGTTCTGCAGCAGTTCCGGAATGCTCTGACCATGCGCTGTGGCGAGCCAGCAGTGCGTCAGCACCCAGCGATAGCCGACAGGGATGTCCAGGGAAAGTGCTTCCATGTCGAGTAAGATGCGGACGAGAAACGGATCTGGTTGCAGAGAGGTGAATCGACCGCGGGAGTTCCAGCAGATACGCGAAACGACTGCTTGTAGCAACTGATTGGTGGAGGCGCTGTTGAGCGAAGCGGTAGCGCCCACTTCCCGACCTGGAGGAGGCGAGTCTGATGCGGCGGCAACAACCGATTGTGTGGGCAGCACTGCATTAAGCCGGCTCGATGCGATGTCGCCGTCTGATCCGGTTACTTGAGCGGTGCCAGAAAGCTCTGCTACTTTCCTGAGTTCCGAAGACGTGGAACCTCTTTCTCCACCAGAGGAAGACGCAGCCTTTTTAGCCGCCTGCTCGTATCCACGGCGGAGCTGAGACAAAGCTTCGGACCGAGAAACGTGCCTCCTGCTGCGCTGTACCATACCCGGACGACGGCCAAAGACGTCCAAGAGGGCATCATAGAAGAGCGAGTCTGGTTGCGGGTTAACACTGTCAACAAGCTCGCGACTTGCTCGCTGCTGCGCTGTCACCGAACCATCACCCTGACCCGAACGCATCCAGCCCTCCACACGCTTGCGACGCCAGCTTGATAGTACCTGCGAAAGCTGCCAGTGATGAACGATGAAAGCATACTCGCGCTTGGCCACAAGCTGCGCGGCTCTCCATCTCAGACCCTCGCCAAGCTCGCTAGTACTGTTGTAGTTGCGTCCCAGCGACCGCAGCCTGCCAGCATAAGAGCGGCCACGGAGTGAGGCAACAATATTCCAGCCTCTGGCAAACTCTTGACGGCCCATGCGCCGCGATGTTCTCCGTGGCGACCCTCTCGGTGCACCAAGAGACGAGCGCAAGCGTTGTGATCGGAGTGTATGCCTCACCTTTGGCACCCTGGCAGCTTCATTAGCAAGAACCTGCATGAGGATAGTAGCAGCCTCAACTGGCACCTTCCAGGGAGTCTTGGCCACATCAGTCGTGGGCGACTGTAGCAAACTCTGGAGGCTGGTGCGCTTGATCAGACGCCAAATGCGCAGTGCCAGACCCGTCTTACCCGCTTTAGCTGCGAGATTGAGTGCCGCAGTCAAGACGTGCGGGTTGAGAATGGCGTGCCTGGATGCTTGGTTGGCTTTGGGTCTGAGATCTCTTTCGGCTGTTTGCTGCGAAGTAACCGATGAATCGGCGCCAGGTCTGCGTGCGAAGCGCTGTGTGTTGAGCGTAGGATAGATGCGCATGATGAGCTCCATGACATCAGCATGGCCAGGCTCGTGGCGGTAACGACGCAAGAAGAGACCTGTCGCGGTCACATACTGGAGCAGCGAGACGATACGATACGAATCGGCTTGTGCTATCGCAGTATCGATCTGCTGAATCATGGGCCTGACAGGACGTGGTGCGACATCTATTGCTGATGCAGCTGCTGCGGATGTTGCAGATGTTGCTGGTGATGCTGGTGATCTTACTTTGCTCTTGCTGGATTGGTTAGCGATGACACTTGCCTGACTGGAGGAGGGAACAGACGCGTTGATCTGTGACTGCTCTGCATGTGTGGTTGTCAATACTGCGCGGGCCAACGCCTCGTAGCGCTGCGTAGTAGCCTGACGCAAGATCGTGTTGAAAGTGACCGCGTCAGGCTGCAACGGTGGCTGACGAAGCTGCGTCATGTGCTGAAAGACGTCTTTGCAGATCGAAGCCGACTTGAGCACCGATAAAGCGTAGTGAATGAGCTGATTGTAGACGGCAATGCCGATGGCTGGGCGAATCACCGGCTCGCCTCGGATGAGAAGATTGCCTGCTGAGCGTGTCTGTCCATCGGGAAGCGACTGCATGTACTCGCGCATATAGTATCGGATCACTTCCGCTGCGTTTTGGAGGCTCATCTTCTCTGCAGCGTCAAATGAGCCTGGCATAGATGCGTCTTGGGCGATGGGCTCATTCAACAGCGTCGTTGCCTCAAAGCGGCAGCATGCCGAAAGAATCCATGTGATCTCGGGTGCACTTGGCGTCGAAGGAAGCGGCAGTCGGCCTCCACGCACCAAACGGATCAAGTCGACCAAAGAGTTTGCGTACTCGACTCGTTTGGCGCTCAAAGATTGTCGTTCACGCTGCGACAACTCAGACAAGAGCTCGGGTCGAACGCGAGACAAGAGTTTCTCGAGGTGTTGCAGAGCGCGCGTGATTTCTCGGAGAGCCTGTGAGCTAGGCTTTCCAAGCTCAACCACGAGAGCAGCTTGGCGTCGCATGGGGGATCTAGAACGTTTGGCCTCCTTGTGTGCACTCCACCACGCACGCACCTCTGCAGCGTAGGTCGCGATGGCCAATCGTGTGTGACCAGAAGCGATCATGGCTCGTATTAAAGCTGTCTGTGAAGCGGTCGATCTGGCCAACTGGCTCTGGTGCATGGCCGAGATGAGCGATGTGACGGCATCTAGGTGCTGCTGTGATTCGAATCGTCGAGTGGGTCGAGCGCTGGACATCGAAGGCGCCAACGTGAGTTGCGAGATGACTTGCTGTGCAATCAAGACGAGTCTAGGACCAGCTGCGGAAGCTCTGGTCTCTGATGCAGCCCTCGTGTTCGGAGTGGGAGCTGGCGTTGTGCCTGCGACGGATGGTAGTGACAGCTCCAAATAGGATCCCAACCGAGGATACCAGCCTAGCTTGACCAAGAGATAACGGATTATGTTGCCGGCAGCAACTGACTGACCCGAGCCAGCCAGATACAGAGCGCAGTCGGAAATAATCTCATAAGCGACCGCACGAGCTTTCCTAGCGTGTAACCTCGAATGAATCCGGCAACACTGCAACACGAGGCGCCGGCACTTTCTCACGATCGTCTCCGAGTCGATCGCAGTTTCGGCCTGAAGTGATTTTCGAAGACCTACACTTTGCCGCTGCAAAGACGCCAAAGCAGCAGCAGACGCGTCGGAAGAAGCGGCAGAACGCATCGATGTCACGGGCACGTAATCTGCAATCTGCGCTTCTGGTGTTTCATCCTCGAGACGGCTGCCTGCATCTTGTTGCAGAAGCGCATTGGACCGAGGATGATCGACGATATGATGCGGTGGGTCGTAGTTGTGGCGCAGAAATGTGAAATCTGGTTCGAGGTGATGCGAGAGATGCTGCTGATGGTCGCGGTCGTCGTGTGCCGTTGCGAGCTGTTGTGCAGCAGCTGCAGCCGAGACGGCTCTTGTCGGTGCAAGAGATGACTTGTTACGGACTACTTTTGGCTTCTTCAATGCTACTGAGCTTGAAGTGCGGGGCATGTCGAGGCAGGATGGTGGATAGAGAAAAGACAAGGGATGTTGACTTGTGGGCGGAATCGACACACCTCGGGAGACGCTGCATTGCGACTGCGCAATGGAGTATGATGGGAATGAGGAGGAGAAGGAGGAGGATGCTTCTGAGTTGTATGAATGTGTAAGTGTTGCTGTTGTTGATGAGGATGGTATTAAGAGGGGCAATGGCATTGGTTGCGAGCGTATTGGTGGAGGCGGCGGCGATGGCGAGATTGATAGTGTCGAGCCAGACGATGGGGGCCTGGACGGACCAGCGACGTTGTGTTGGGCTACCTGTGCTCGAGCTGTGTGACGAGTCTGACGAGCCCGGTGGCTGCACGCATCGCCTGCGCTGGAGAGGAAGCCCTTGTGACGCATGAGCAGATCATCTGCCAAGGACGAGAGCAAGCGTCAGGCTCTCAACCCCGGTTGCGATGATGTTGTGGGCCGAAAAAAAGATTATGCTACCTGTTGCCATACATGTGAACTGGTCATCCAATGGCGGCCTGGTCTGCTTAGGGGCCGCAGCGCTTAGAGTAAAGTTGCAATGATGTTGAACATGTGCGGACAGTGTCGAACGACGGATGTAGCTTGCAAGCAAAGATGCAAAGATGGGCCTTGTTAAAGATGATAGGTAGGCTGAGAGAAGGCCAACTATACGATGCTGCGAGACCCAAGGAGCTTCAGCGGCGAGTGGACCACTGCTAGCCAATGACCGGTTGTTTGCGATCTACGATAACAGACCGCGTTCAAGCTGGAATCGACCGAGCCCGACCTGAGACGAGTTGAAGATGCCTCGACAGCGCCGATGAGATGCAGCCCCGTTGCGATGGAACGTAAAAGAGCCGCCTTGGGCTGTGCTGCGAGCGATGTTGAGATGGACGAAATGGACAACTGATCACCTCGACATGTTGTCGAGCATTGGTTGGCTAATGCCGGCCGGCTGGCTTGAAAGTCACACATTCATCGCGGTCTGAGATTTTTGTGGTTGAGCACCACTTCACCGCAGGCCAAAATGGCAAAAAAGGTTGCTGAGAAGTCGACACTTCTTCTCGAAAAGCGCCAACTGCGCTGTCTTGGCTGTCTCTCAATTGTGATCTCGACCCTGTCCACCCGAGCTCGCTCTTTTTGACTGTCCACTGAGCCAAATTGGCCGATTTCCGTTCTTGCCTTCCTTTTTGTTAGATTGACGATTTGGAAAGCGCGTCGGTCTGGTCCGCTTTCCTGTGGCTCAATATATACAATATCAACACAGACCAGCATGTGCGGGGGTTTAGCTCAGTTGGTAGAGCGTTCGCTTAGCATCCTGTCTAAATTGCGAAAGGTCGCGTGTTCGACTCATGCAGTCTCCAAACTCTCTTCACTTTTCTGCAAGTTGCCGATTGTCAAAAGGGTCTCGTTCTGACCTGCTGATCCTGAGTTGTCTTTTTGTCTGCCAGCGTGAAGTGAAAAGATGAACGCGAGGATGCTCGAGCGCGCGATTTTACATTGGTTGGTGCCGCTTCTCTGGGCCTGCATCGCTGAAGCCAAAAAAGTTTTGATTGAAAAACTTCAATTTCTTCCCTTTTTTCCAATTTCTTTTTTTTTTTTTCTCTCTTTCTCGCCACTCCACCTGCGTTCATGGTAGAGCTCGCGTTGCCTGTCAGTGCCGACAGTGGGCGTTGGCCACAGTACAGTCGCAGTCTAAAAGAAAAGAAAGAAAAAGGGCAGCGAAAGGGTCCTCTTCAGGTTCTGCGGGTCAGGTCCAAACTCCACTCGTGCACCGCTTCTGCTGCCTTATGCACCTCGAGCTAGAAAAAACTTCGCCCGTCCAAATTTGCGAGACCCCGTTCGTCAATTTTTCAAATTTTTTTTTTTTTTTTCTTCTTCTTCTGGAGCAGCAGCGAGCACCATCTGACGCTCACCTAAGGCTTCAACCACCTGTTCGACCTGAGCCGAGCCTTTCCCCTTCTCACCACCCGCATCCATCTTCGTGCAAGCTGATCCCTGCTCGAAGTTTCCCTTTCCAGCTCACATCCCTCCCTCAGTCACGTATTCCGGCATATTGCCAAGCATCATAGACAAAATGGGCAAGAAGAACACCAAGGTCGCCGCCGCCGCGCCGGCCGTTGACGCCAAGAAGGAGAAGAAGGACAAGAAAGCCGCTGCCAAGGCCGTCGAGGAGACCAAGACCAACGGTGTCGCCAAGAAGGACAAGAAGGACAAGAAGGCCAAGAAGGAGCCTACCCCCGAGCCGGAGTCTGACTCTGACTCGAGCGACGACTCGAGCGATGACGAGGAGGAGGAGAAGAAGGAGGAGAAGGAGGAGGAGGACTCTTCGTCTTCTTCTGACTCGTCCTCGGACTCTGACTCGTCTTCCGACTCCAGCGACGACGAGGAGGAGGAGGAGGAGGAGGAGGAGGAGAAGGCCAAGGCGGAGCCCAAGACCAACGGAAAGGCTGCTGCCGAGGCCTCGTCCTCTGACTCTTCCGACTCGTCGGACTCGGATTCTTCTGACTCGTCTTCTGACTCGGACTCTTCCGACTCTTCCGACGACGACGAGGCCAAGCCTGCTGCCGAGACCGACTCCAAGAAGCGCAAGGCCGACGAGGAGGCCCCAGTCGCCAAGAAGGCCAAGAAGGAGGAGGCCGTCGCTGCTGCTCCCGCCGAGCTCGCCGAGGGCGAAACCAACCAGATCTGGGTCGGTCAGCTCTCGTGGAACGTCGACAACGACTGGCTCAAGTCCGAGATGGAGGTCTTCGGTGAGGTCACCAGCGCTCGTGTTCAGCTCGACCGCACCACCGGCAAGAGCCGAGGGTTCGGTTACGTCGACTTTGCCACCGCCGCCGCTGCCAAAAAGGCCTTCGAGGAGGGCCAGGGCAAGGAGGTCGACGGCCGTGCTATCCGTATCGACCTTTCCACGCCCAAGGGTGATGTCACCGAGAACCGCGCCAAGAAGTTCAACGACCAGCGTTCCGCTCCCTCGAGCACGCTCTTCATCGGCAACCTTTCGTTCGACATCAGCGAGGACGATGTCTGGAACGCCTTCTCCGAGCACGGTGAGGTTTCTGGTGTGCGTCTCCCCAAGGACCCGGACTCGGGCCGTCCCAAGGGTTTCGGCTACGTTGAGTTTGCCGCTCAGGAGAGCGCTCAGGCTGCTATCGACGCTATGACGGGTCAGGAGCTTGCTGGCCGACCTCTTCGTCTTGACTTCTCAACACCACGAGACCGTGACGGCGGTGCTTCTCGTGGCGGCGGACGTGGTGGTGGATTCGGCGGACGTGGCGGTGGAGGCCGTGGCGGTGCATTCGGCGGTCGCGGTGGCGGACGTGGTGGTGGACGTGGTGGACGTGGCGGCTCGTCGGACGGCTCGTTCCGTGGCATGCCCCGCGGTGGCGGATGGGGTGCACGAGGCGGCAGCGCACGAACTGGTGGCGCTGCTGACTTCTCGGGCAAGAAGATGACCTTCGACGATTAAACTTTTCCACCTTCCCTTTTTTTCGTTTCATTGCTCCCCTCTTGCTGCGTCAAGGATACCACTCCCACACATCCGTTCCCCTCGCTTTCTCTCAAAGCCACGGCAACGCTCAAAAGCGCCCATCCCCCCATCCAACCTTTGCGCGTCTTTCTCTAATCTCCACACCTGCATTGGCTGATTCAGGGGGATGCATCCTCTTCGCAGGCCGACCCGATCTCGTTCCTTTTCAGTGTCTCGATCTTTGTCTTTGCATCTGTACATCTCCATCCTCGAGGGCCAACTCCCCCCTTTGTAAATGTTTCTCTTTTGCTGCTTTTGTTACGACGGCTGTTGGGTCCCTCACAGTTTTCCACAGTGCCCATCCTGGCGCAATGGGCGCGCGGATCAACGAAAGATTATGCGCATACAGCAATAGCACTGCTCTTCTCTGTCTCGATTCAACATGCTGTTTGCGAGTTCGCATCGGTGCGTGTGGTGTATGAGCAATTTAGGGGTTTGTGGTTCAGGGATGGGGAGTGAAGGAGGGGGGAAATTGACGGTTGTTGAGCGGGGAAAGTGCGGTGTAACATGGTCGGGAAAAGTTCATCGGGAATACATTGAGTGACGTGACGGGATGGAAGGAGGGCTTGATGAGTGGTCCCCGGCTAAAGGGGCTGCGTTGCAATGCCGGTTAGAATCAGACTAAGTCATGTGGCTGCGATAGACGTAGCAGCGATGTGTCGTGCGTCGGGTGCGATGAGCTCACTAACTCCGCTCTGCTGCCTTGTAGAGAGGTTCGATTCAAAACGAACTCCAGGGTGACGAGTAGTTGGAGCCTTGTGCACGGCCGACGCTTACCCCATCCCAAACGACATTCTTTGCTCCCTTCCTACCGTCCTTTCCTTTCCTTCCTGATTATCCACACGACGCTTTTGCTTGCCTCAGTCTCCCAGCGCGTGCAGAGAGCGGAACCTCGTGCATGCCGTTGTCTCTCCTCACAAGCACTACTGCTGCCGTTCGATCCATCCATCGACAAGGCCGATTCCTCCGCAACTACACCTCTGCTCTCTCGGCCCGACACACTTCGCAACCTCTCGGCGCATCGCGTTTCGACCCTCGACCTCCTTTCACACACGCAGCACCGTTCATCAAAATGTCGCAGCAAGCAACAAAGGCGGGGAGCTTTCCCTCCTTCACAACGGTCAACTTTTACGCTGGCAGCAAGCTCAACCGTCTTTCCTGGCTTAGAACCTCCACCGAGTTCCTCAACTCGACCATCGCTTCGCCCGACACGCGCTTTGTGCTGCTCAAGAACAACAACCCGCTCTGCCATGCTGCAGGCGAAGACGAGGGTTTGCTGGTCACCCTACCTTGGGCCGAGGTCAAGGAGTATGTTCTGGAGAATGTCAAACTCTCGGGTGGCGTAAAGACAGACGACAGCAATGCGTTGGTGTTTGGGCCCCAGGCGTACGGGCTGAAGATGGCAGAGGGCGAAGGTGGGGAGAAAGACTTCACTCGATCGACCGACGGAATGGGGCCCAACAGGCTCGCACTCGTCTTTTTGGGGATCGACGAGACTCGGCTCAGCGAGACGTCGCTACCTGGCCAGATGGCAAAGGATGCAAGCAAAACGTCCGAGGCCGCCAACGACAGGGCACCCCCGGCAGGTGTGCCGTACTTTGCGCTTTCGTTGACATACCGCCCTCCGTTCCTCGGCGAGAACGAACCTTCCCCGATGCAGCGGCTGCTGGACAAGTTGGAGGCGCAGAGTGACAAGTACGACTTTGTCGACCTGCGCGCCTCCTCTCGTGCCTCAACGTGGCCCAAGGAAGATGCTGCGATTGTGGCGCAGGCGAAGAGCTTGATCGATTGGAACGAAAGGCATCAGTTCTGCCCCGGTTGTTCGCGCCAACAGTACTCGCTATGGGCGGGCTACAAACGCGGCTGCAGTTCCTCGCTCGGCCACGCCGCTCCCGGCTCCCACTTCTCCGACGCCTTCCTGTCAGGTGGCAAGTACAAAACTTTCCAAGACGACGGAAAAGGTGTCTGTCCCTCCACAAACGTGCTCTCCAACTACCAGTACCCCCGTACCGACCCCGTCATCATCATGGCCATCATCTCGCCCGACGGCGAAAAGGTGCTCCTCGGACGTCAAAAAAAGTGGCCCAAAGGATTCTACTCCTGCCTTGCCGGCTTCTGCGAGCCGGGCGAGTCATTCGAAGAAGCCGTCCGCCGCGAAGTACTCGAAGAATCCGGCATCCACGTCGACCAAGTCATCTACCACTCCTCCCAACCCTGGCCATACCCCACCAACCTCATGGCTGGCTTCTACGGCATCGCCAAGACGGACGACGCGAGCGCGATTCGGCTCGATCTGGACAATGAGCTGGAAAACGCGGCTTGGTATACGAGACAGCAGATGCTGGACGTGATTGAGAGAAGGAAGAATCTGCAATTTACGCGCGCTGAGTTGGAAAAGATCGATAAGGAGCACCATGAGGAGGAGGTGAAGAAGGGCAAAGAGGAGGTGGGAAAGGTGGAAATCAGGTTGCCGCCGCAGACGGCGATCGCAAGGGTGTTGATCGAGGCGTGGGCAAACGGCCAGGCTGTGCTGCCGAACCAGATGAGCGATTTTCAAAAGACTCGCATGTAGAACCCGCAATGCCTGTCCGCCTATTCAAATGAAAACGAGATCCTTTAGAATCAATAATAAGAACAGGTCACGGTGGAGATGAACGCTCGCCTTTGCTCGTCGTGTTCGGGATGTGTGAGAAACGTGAAGATTGCATGGTACAAGATGAACGCCGCACAGAAGACTGATATGGTGTGTGAGTAACTTAAAGCAGGGACAGAAGATGACGAAGATTCGCAACGTCGCAGCTACGAATCAACTTGTGGAAATCAACAACGAAGAAGGTTGTTGCGTCTAAAGCTTATACGACGCCCCAGAAATCCTCGAGTGCGCAGCAGAACTTTCCACAAGCGACCGACGCACTGAGCGAATACTCCGAGATGGAAATCTTCTCGTCCACCACACCATCAGCAAACGTGTCCTTGCCGTGAGCCATAGCGCCGACAAAGACTGCGATGCTGTGGTTCTCAGGGATGGAGGGGAGGTAGTTGCTGAGTCGCTGGACTGGCGAGTCGAAGGAGAGGGTGATCTTGTGCGTGTTGGCTGGGAAATGATCTGTCACTGGGTTCTTGATGACACGCAGCAACTTTTCCGATCCGCCCACGGAGCGAATCGAGAGCTTGTGCAGGAGCTGCACCATCAATCCGGAGAAACGTTTGAATGTACGCGGGATGCGGACGTGCGGGTTGACTTCGATGAGCACACCCTTGGCGGTGTGGATGTAGACCTGCAGCAGACCAGCCTTGTTGAGCGGCGAGTCCAAAAGCGTGAGAAGGCACTGGTGGGTGATATCAGGTCTCGCCTCTGCAATGTCCCGGCCCATCTTGGCAAGCACACGCTGGTGATCGTCGCAGTTGAGAAGCGCATACTTGTCTCCACCATCCTTGTTATTCCTACCTCCTCCACCCCCTGCAGGCCCACGGCTAGCCGATCCAGTCGACACCTTGTACGTCTCGAGACACGCCTGTTCCAACACGACAATCAACCTAGGTGTGTTCTCCTTTTCAGCCGCGGTCTTGGGCACCTTGGGCACCTGAGGCACTAGCGACGAATCGACGCGCGAACGCTTGGCACTATTGGCCTTGGCCGCCGCCGCTGCGGAAGAGGTCGCCGAGGTGGAAGCCGAAGCAGAGGAGGAGGAAGCGCCGGGCATGGTGGTGATGGGTTTCGGTGGGAGAGCATGTCGCATCGCTGGCGCGGCGGTCTTGGTGGAAGAAGAAGCGGAGTTGGAGTTGTTGTTGGAATTGGAGTTCGCGACGTCACTTCCGTCGCCGTTCTGCTGCAAACGCGACTGAATTGAGTCGAGCGCGGGATCGCGACGGCTGGATTCGTCTGACGTTGAGGAAGGAGAAGTAGCACGAGGCGAGTGTGGAAGTGGTGCAATGGGACGATACGTTGTGGCTGGAGCAGAGCGAGTAGTCATCCGGTCATCCTCCGAATCCGAAGCTGCAGATGAAGCGGAAGACATGTTTGCAAAGATCTAGATGAAAGCGCTTCTGCGCTTGCGTGTCCGAGCGGTGATCAAGTCAGCGCCGTGTGAGAGAGAGAGGCACGCAACCTCAACGTTCCAACGGCCGTGCGGAGGTGCCGATAGCTATAGTAATCTGGTCGGTAGATCCGTGTGGTGCTCCTGAAAGTGGCTTGAGGTGAAGTAAATTGAAGAATGTATGTAGGCCGTCTAGATGGAGTGTCGAATGGTTGCCGATAGCGAGCCAGTCAATAGCGTTATGCTGCCTCGCAATGCTAACTTATTCGCTGCACCGAGCTCCTCGAGATTGTCTTTGGTTTGCAACTGAGAGCAAGCGACCCTGAAAGTCCAAATTTTCTTTGCGTCCTGCTCGAGCAGCCCAGAAAAAAAAAAAAAAAGGTGCCTCCAAAGAATAGGGAAAAAGTTGTGCTTGAGCATTTGCGGCCTGTCAGCCGAGCTCGCCCTCTTTCTCACACTCGCGCGTGCCTAAGCCAAAGCCCATGCCTTCTGCGTCTCGAGAGAAAAAAAAAAAAAAAGAAAAAAGATAAGTCTAAAATTGAGCTCAGCCCTACATCTCTTTTTTGCCTTTCTGACCAGCGAGGTCTTATCGGCCGAGTCCAACTTGTTTTCAACACAGTTCAGTTCAAGTTCAGTGTTAGTTGGTGCGACCGAGACGCGAAAAGAAACCAACACTCGGCCGCATCTCGGCCCCAAAGTCGCGTCACGAAACTCAATTGTGCCATTTAACACCACGGACAGTCACTCTTCTCTAACAGATTCCCAGCTCTCCCGCGGTCGATACAGAGTCTCAAGAGTCTCACCGAGAGAGAGAAAGAGAGAAAGTCGAGCGTGTGCCATTCGACCACTCAGCCGATCGAGAGATTCCGCCAACGACCTGCATCAGCCAGTATCCAACACTCGAGCTTCTATACCCTTGCAGCCATTTACCAGGGTCTGCTCCTCACCACTTGTTCCGCCGCACTTGCTTCACCTCATCCGCTTTCCATCATCGGCGTAAAAGACAAACTCGAGCACCTCTCACCTTTCGTCTCGACCTTCGCGCATCCCATCAGGCGCTACTCGGTGCTGCGTCTGGCTCGCTCGTCGTTCCGCATCACTTGCAGCCTCCTTCTTAGTTTCGTCCTGTCTACTGCACCGATCAGACCCCAGATTGTCACCCATCTCGACGAGAAGCTGGCATCATGAGTGGTGACAAAACCATCTTCAAGGTAAGCATACGCAAGTTTGGAAAAATTCTCACCTGCTGCGGTCAAGCTGATACTCTCTATGTTCCGTTTTGGATGCGTTGCGCTGCTGCAGGCCACCTACTCGGGTGTGCCAGTCTACGAGTGCATCATCAACAATGTCGCAGTGATGCGAAGACGCTCCGACAGCTGGCTCAATGCCACGCAGATCCTCAAGGTCGTCGGCCTCGACAAGCCTCAACGTACGCGTGTCCTCGAGCGAGAGATTCAAAAGGGCATCCACGAAAAAGTTCAGGGTGGCTACGGCAAGTACCAGGGTACATGGATCCCCCTCGACATTGCCATTGAGCTTGCCGAACGCTACAACATCCAGGGCCTTCTTCAGCCAATCACTTCTTACGTCCCCTCTGCCGCCGACTCGCCTCCTCCTGCCCCCAAGCACACCATCTCCACCTCCAACCGCTCTAAAAAGGTCATACCCGCGGATGCAGGCGCTCTTGGCCGCTCTCGACGCGCCACCAGCATCGAGACCGAGTCCGAAGCTGTTGGAGCCACACAGAACAATGCCTCCGAGGGCAGCATGAGCCCGTCCCCGAGCGACATTAGCAGCTCCTCCCGCACTCCTAGCCCCCTGCCTGCCGACCGCGCCAACGCCCTTTACGCCAACCAAGCTGTCGGCTACAACGGCAGGGAAGCCAACAACCAAGCCAGATACGCCGATATCATCCTCGACTACTTTGTCACCGAGAACACTACCGTTCCCTCGCTTCTCATCAACCCCCCGCCCGATTTCAACCCAGACATGAGCATCGACGACGACGAGCACACCGCTCTTCACTGGGCCTGTGCCATGGGTCGCATCCGTGTCGTCAAGCTCCTCCTCTCGGCGGGCGCAGACATCTTCCGCGTCAACACCAACCAGCAGACCGCTCTGATGCGGGCTACCATGTTCTCCAACAACTACGACCTCCGCAAATTCCCTGAACTCTTTGAGCTTCTACACCGCTCCATTCTCAACATCGACAGGAACGATCGCACCGTCTTCCACCACGTAGTCGACCTTGCTCTGAGCAGAGGCAAGCCGCACGCTGCGCGATACTACATGGAAACCATGATCAACCGTCTAGCCGACTACGGAGACCAGCTCGCCGACATTCTCAACTTCCAGGACGACGAAGGCGAGACTCCCCTCACAATGGCTGCCCGCGCTCGATCCAAGCGTCTCGTCAGGCTCTTGCTCGAGCACGGCGCTGACCCCAAGATCCGCAACAAGGAGGGCAAGAACGCTGAAGACTACATAGTCGAAGACGAACGCTTCCGCTCCTCGCCTTCGCGCACTGGCCCTGCAGGCATCGAGCTCGGCGCCGATGGCTTGCCCGTCCTCCCCACCTCCTCGCTTCACACCTCGGAAGCCGGTCAGCGCACGGCAGGTCGTGCAGTCACGCTTATGAGCAACCTCCTCCACAGCCTGGCCGACAGCTACGATAGCGAGATCAACACTGCCGAGAAGAAGCTCACCCAGGCGCACGGTTTGCTCAAGCAAATCCAGACCGAGATCGAGGACAGCGCCAAGGTCGCCGAGGGTCTCCATCACCAGGCCAAGGGCGTCGAGGACGAACGCAAGCGCGTCGACTCGCTCCAGCTTGCACTCAAGCATGGCATCAACAAACGTACCCGTGACGATCTAGAGCGTCGCTGGGCTGAAGGCAAGGAATCTATCAAGCGCGCAAGGCTGCAAGCCGGGCTCGAGCCAGGCGCTCTTTCTGCCAGCAATGCTGCCAACACCCCCGCCACCTCTGCAGATGGCAAGGATGATGCCAAGAAACTTATCGACGGCCTGCCTGAGGGGACTGATGTCAAGACAGCCATTGCTGAGCTCAGGAAGCAGCTGGGTGAGGTGCAGGAAAAGCGCACCGAGCTTGTGGACAAGTTTGTCGAGCGAGCGCGAGAGCAGGGCACTGGTAGGACTATGGCTGCATACCGCAGGTTGATCGCCGCAGGTTGTGGCGGTATTGCGCCAGACGAGGTGGATGCGGTCGTGGGCGTGCTGTGCGAGCTGTTGCAGGAAGGTCATGCAGGAGCAGGAGGCGCAGGTACAGGTCACGAAGGCGCTACGGGCGATGAGCGCGCCAGGGACGCGGCTATGATGCTCAAGGGCGCTGGTGCGGCCGCGCTCGCTGCTAATGCCAGTGCGGCATGATTCGCACTTGGCTCACCTTCATCGAGCTTGCTCTTAGCTAGCCTCGGGTATTCATCCGCTTCGTTTTTTGACGTTCCAAGATATTTGTACTGTAGTTGTTTCTTCCTCGTTCGCAGGCTATTTAGTTCGTTTCCCGTTCACTTTGCTTCCTGCGGCTTGCTGTCACTGCTGTGTTCAGTCAGCACATGCTTTCCGAGGTGTGCTGAGCGCCATCTCTAACGGGGATGGAAACGCAGCGTACGATGGTATTGGGTTGGCACGAGGTCACGTGATCGGGTCCCGATATTGAAGAAGTTGCAGTCTGTGTGCAGCTTTTGTGGATTTTTGGCATTTGAGCTTTCCGCATGCTTCTCATCGCCCATCTCTTCCATCACTCACCTCTCTCTCTCTGCACCATTGCACTTCACACATATACACGGATACATACAGATACGATGTTGCGCCGAACACTAGCGCTCTTTTCGAAAGCGACGCACGCGTCCACTTCGACCTCTGCTGCCGCTGATGTGCTCATTTTGCATCTGTCCAAGTCGCACCTTCCCCCAGCGCTCGCGCGAAGTCACCGACCACACAAGAACCTCTACCAGCTGCTCTCCTCCCTCCCCAACGACGGAGTCGGTGCACGCGTCAGACAGCGCCGATGGGCGGCAAAAGGGCTCGACGTCCCGCACGAGGTGGATCTCAAAGCGCATTTGACAGAACTGCACAGCAACGGTGAGAAGGGGGTGAAGGATGAGGGTCATTTGTGTTACTGGGAGATCACAAAGGTGAAGTTGAAGGATGGCGGGAAGCATGGAAAGGCGTGGGGGAGGTTCGTTTGGAGAGGTAAGTATGGTCTCTCGCAAGAGAAGAACAGAGATGATAGAGAGAGTGACAGAAGAGATGCTGATTTGGGTGATTTTTGTTTCTGGATTCGGGACGGTAGGCAAAGCGATCACGCAAGTCGAGTCGGGCGAACGCATCCCTGGCGCGCTCAAGTACTGCTGGGACTCGGCAAAGTGATCCGATTCCTTGCGCTTAGATCGACAAAAGCAGACTCAGACAGACTCTTTTCTCACATTGTACTATAGATGCCCTGCTTTTTGGAGCAAGAAGTAGGAGCAGCAGCGCCGCTGTTCTACGCAACGCAAATACTTGTTTCTATCGTTCCGTTCGTTCGTCTGTCAGGCGGCTGACCTACTCGTATGCTGCCATCAGCACGCTTCAGACAGTTAGTTGGAGAGACGTAAAGAGTCCTTGCTGTGGTGTGACAGAGTCGGTCACTACAGGTTCACGTAGGGCATCGTCGGAAGAAGCAGCCGCTCTGTTCTCTCTTTTTTTTTTTTTTTTTTTTCTTCTTCTTGACGTATCACCAAATCTAACGTCGCGAATTGGTGGCCCCGAGTGATTTTAGAGTCCTCCACACAAAAGTCACGAAAGAGGCGCGTCACGCGCTGTTCGACTATCCCGGCTGGGCTGAGCCCTGCATACCACCTCCTCCCGGTCATGACATGAGGGACCTAAGCACACTCACACTTCATTCATCACCTTTTCCTATCTACCACGCCGACTCTCGATCCTGATCCGGTCCCTACACTACCCATACATCCGCGCCATACGCCATGCAACTCGAAAAGGAACGACGATAGACATGGTAGCTGCAAGACAGGCGACAGGCGGGCACCACGCAGGCACCCCCGCCAGCAGCTCGATCAGACCTACGGGCTGGATCAGGTCGAATTCGGCGTCCAAACCAGCTAGCACAACTCGAGTACTGGGCGATCGCACGAACCTTCCGTCAAGCTCGCGGAATTCGCCGTTGAGGTCGTTGCCAAAACCACCAGTGGCGCAAAGTGCAAGCAGCCGCACAGCCACGCCCAGCAGAACGAGTACAAAGGGGGGGAAGCAGCAGAAGCTGTCTACCTTCTTTGCGCCGAACACCGCTCCACCAGCAGCACCGGCGGAGTCAAGAGCAGTATCGGGTGGGTATCAGGACTCGCCCAGTGTCGCACGCGCGCAGAGGAGCTTCAGCAGCAGCAGCAGAGGCAATACCGAGGGCGGGCCATCGAAGCTGGCCGTGTTCGAAGATCAAGAGCTCGAAGAACGCGCATCGTCACTACTCAAGGGACGGTTCGGTAGCGTCTCCCGCTCACTGACCACCACCAGAGCTTCCACCCCGACTCTGCCTCCACCATCACCGCCTCGCTCAGATCCAGAACCACCTTGTCGACCACCGCAACCTCGCACAGCTCCTGCTCCTCCAATACAAACCATCACCACCCCATCCCGACCACGACCAAGACCGACACGCGTGAACGAACAGGACCAGGTCCAACAGCAACAGCAACAGCAACAGCAACCATCCCCGCTACCGTTCGAACCAACACTTATGCAGGAAACGCTGTCCAACTTCACCCCGCCTGCGTGGGAAAAGGCGAAAAGCAGCAAGATGGCGCTATTCCAGCGACTCGCAGGCGTGCCAAAGGCGCAGATCGTCGAGAATGACAGGCGCAACATGTCTGACCAGCTGCAGCACGCGCATAGACGGATGCACGCCAATTTGCCAGCTTCACCAGTGACGCGGGGCAGGGGATTGGGAAATTCTGCATTGCCAAGTAATGATGGTTCTGGAGCGAACAGCGACAGGGAGGCGTTGAAGCACGTAGCAGCATCGGAGTCCAGTTGTACGCGTCCAAAGGCGATGCTGAGATCCCCGAAAACAAATAGGAGGATCTATGCGCTGGAGACGCAGCTGTCGGGTGAAAGAGCAGTGAGTCTGCAGCCTGCGAGCATGGCATTTGGCGAAACAGACGTGGCGCAGCGCCGAGCAGTGTCGGAAACACAATTCGACCATGCTTCCACCTCGATCGTCCCCCAACCACCTCTCAACGGAGAAACGACGGAAGAAGAGTCCTCCACGCTACCTCTACCATGGCCTCTCGAGGAGGACGCCCCTACAGCACATCCAAGCTATGGGCAAGGTGACGAGGAGACTCAACTTTTACCCTGGAACAACGATGAGCTCTCGCCAATCTCCACAACATTGCCACAACCAGTGGCAGAAGTGCCCCCCTCAGACGACGAAGATCTGCTCCTCCAACCCGTCATCCCCTCTTCCTCACCCTCAACCACGCCCTCTCGTGCGACAGCCAAGAAACGCCGCCGAGTCGAAGTCTCACCCACACCTCTTCGCCTGCCCAAGGTTAGCCCCATCACTCTCACCCCAATTGCAGGTGGTGAGTGTGGGGACCGATTCGACCGCGTCATCGCAGCGTTACGCAAGCAAGAACGACGCCAGCACAACGGAATGCAGCTCAACCTCCACTCCTTCGTTTCCTCCTCAAACTCAAACAGAAACAAGAACAACGAGGAGCAGGCGGAGATGGAGGTGCGCAGAAGCGGGTTGAGCGAAGATCTGGAGCATGTGTTGTCGGATGATGACGAAGAGGAAGAGGAAGAGGTGGTCGCGGTTTTGCCGAGTTTGGGTGAGGAGGGGGAGGAGGAGACGTTGCCGCTGGGTTGGGACACGAGTGCTACCCAGCCAGCACCGGTACCTCTACAGAGCCAACGCGAGGGCTGCCCACCTAGCTCGCCTGCCACACAGCGCACCACCACCAGCCCCACCAGCACTGGCAGCAGTAGCACGATGAGCCTCCCCAGCGAAACAGACCTTGACAATGCGGGCAACACGCAGCTGCGGACATTCTTCGAACAACTATAACACCGACTCTCTCTCCACACAACACATTCATCGCAATTCGTAGAAAAAAAAACCGCAGGGTTAACCTAACCTTAGACAATGGGTCCGAGCAGGATCGCTTTCGCCTTCGCCCCCGTCGGGAGACACTTCTCCGTTGGAAGGGCGTTAGGGTGAAGAGCGGGTAGACAGAGCAGAGCGTTGGCGGTGGACATGCTGTGCATTCCGCTATGCGTCGGCGGTGTTGCGAAAATTGAGCGAGGTGGTGCAATGTGGTGTGTGGTTTGTGGTGTGTCAGTATCGCTACTCCTCTCTCTGTTTGCGGGGTGATGAGAGATGTTTCGGGGGGGTGAGACTTACGAGCTTCTCTGGTTGCCCGTGCTATACGCCACGAGCCCCCTCCCCTTCTCTGTCCTCACAACCACTCTATGAAACTCCGCTCTTTCATCCAACCTGACCTCCCTATCCAACACCACTTCCACCTGTGGCAAGCACCACGGATTAGCATCACCTTCAAACGCCTCCTTACTTCCCGGGACACCTGCGAGTTTGCGTAATGCGGGCAGCACAAACACATAAAACGTCACCAACGCACTCGCCGGATTCCCTGGCAATGCAAACACCAATTTCTCCCCTCCATTATGTGCGACTGTAGCGAACGCGGTGGGTTTGCCCGGTTTCATCGCGACGCGGCCGAAGTGGATGTTTGCGTTGAGCTGGCGTTCGAGGAGGGGTTTGAGCAGGTCGGAGTCTCCCATGCTCGTGCCGCCTGTGGTGATGACGACGTCGGCTTGGGCGAGGGCGGAGCGGAGGGTGGAGAGGAGGGTGGGAGGGTGGTCGGGTACAATGCCGAGGTCGAGGACTGTGTAGCCGAGGGAGGTGATGGCGGCGTGGAGGGCGGGGCGGTTTGCGTCGAAGACGTGGGGGCCGGAGGAAGTTTCGGGAGAATGAGGGGGGGAGGGGGTGGGGTCGATAAGTTCGTTGCCTGTGCTGAGGATCGCAACGGTAGGCTTGCGATAGACGCGGACAGACGAGCAGCCAAGAAAGGCAAGTGTGCCGATCTCCCCCCCAATCGCACTGATCACCGTCCCATCTCTCACCACCACCTGCCCCTCCCTCACATCGCTCCCCCTCCCCCTCACATTCTCCCCTACCTCCACCCCCACCTCCACCCTCACCCTCTCTTCCTCCCCCTCCCTCCCACCCGCCACCAGCTCCGTATCCTCCACCATCACCACCGCGTCCGCCCCCGCGGGCAACCCTTGACCCGTATTAACCCTCACCACCTCCCCCTCTCCCAACCCTATACCTCCAATCGCCTCGCGCGTCACTACATTATACTCACCCGGTGGGGTGGTAGCGGCGATTACGGCGTAACCGTCGACGTTGGTGGTGGGCATGGGGGGGAGGTCGGAAGGAGCGCAGATGGGTTCGGCGAGGACGTGGCCGATGAGGGTGGGGGAGAGGGGGTGGGGGAGGGTGGTGGTGGGGGGCGGGGTGTGGGTGGCGATGAGGGAAAGCGCGGTGCGGAGGGGGAGGAGGGGGTAGGGGGAGGTGCGGTGGCGTAGAGAGGGGCCGGAGGTGGGGTCGACGGTGCGGAAACTCGTGTGGTTGGCAGGGGTGGTGCGCGGTTTGGGAGCTGAGTGCGAGTGCAAGCCTACACCTCCACTCTCATCGCCGTCGTGGTGGTGGTGGTGGTGGTGGTGGTGGTGGTGTTGATCATGACGATGAGCGCAGCCTGTATCTGTCGCTGTATCACCATCACCCCGCACCGCTCTATGCAACCCGCCTTGCATCTCTTCATGCTTCCCCTCCCCTCCCCCCACCCAACAGCTCCAGCGCATGCATCAACACTCCCCCGCCCACCAGCACCTCCCAACACTCCTCCACCGCTTTCGGCGACCCCGGCAGTGCCACAATCAACACCTCCTTCCCCTTTGACGTATGTCTGATCCCTGCAATGCCCCGTGAGAGCGCCGCCAGTGGCGTCTTCGCCAACGAATATGCCGTCAACGCATGCATCAACCCCGGCGCTTTGCGCGTAATCAGCGGCTCAATCGCCTCCGGCGTCACATCGCGCAGCCCAAACCCAGTCCCCCCCGTAGTAACCACCAGATCTACCCCCCTCACATCCGTCATAAACTGCACACCCGAACGCACCACATCTATCTCGTCAGGACATAAACTGTGTGTGATGTCGGAGAATCCAGCGTTCTTAAGCAGCTCGAGCAGGATAGGCCCGGACCGGTCGGATGTGGGATCGGAGTACGACGTATCCGACACCGTGATGATGCCCACTTTGTACGATGTCATGGTGTCAATGGGAGAGAGTGATGGTGGTGGTGGTGGTGGTGGTATTGCGGAGGGAAGGTGAGTTGCGCACGAACCAACCGACGTGTTGAATTCCAAGTTGCGTTAGTGACTCAGGGACAGAGCAAAGCGAAAATCGCCGATTCGCCCCGATACGCGATTAGGCCACGAGACATCTCCTTTGGCATGGCAGTTCATAAGTTTACCCCTTGCTGCTCAACACAAATAGCCGAGCACCGCTCCGCTCTCCGTACAGTACAGTAACGTTAAGTGATGCCAACCCCGCTAGCCTCCCCAAGGTTCGCTGCGGTGCTCCAGCCCGAGCGTCTCTCACGTCTCGATGAGATATACGACCGAGAAAGCAGCGTAACAGCTGGCTTCGGAATACAGAGTACAAGGCCAAATATGCCAGAAAATACAAGCTACAACATTCACCACCCGGGTATATAACACTTCCACCACCAGCTCGATCTCACTCCCCCTCTGGCAGCGGACCGGACCATTCCAGATACGTCGCTGGCACCAACCCCTTGACCGCCTGTGCCGCCACCTTCCGCGCAATCGCCCACCCGCCTTCCAGCTCGCCGACCACATGCACCAGCTCGCCGGGCTGCACGCCCAACTCATGCTCCGAAACCGGGTCAAACTCGTACAACACCCTGTAAACACCCTCCTGAACATGGGCATTGTCTCCTTCATCGCCATCGAACTCGTTTTCGTCCTCTGCGCCGTCGATGTAGAACTCGTGTTCGGCTGCATCAGCTTCTTCATCCTCACGCTGGTCGCCCTGCTGTGACTCTGTGCACTGGTGGGTGTCGGGTAGCTGTTGTCCAAAGTGACGTGGGTCTTCTGAGGGGAAGGCAAAGTCGCGCACTTTGATTGCGAAGGGAGAGTCTTGGTTGTTGTCTCCGAGTTTGGCTGTTTGGTAGCTGGCGGTCGAGTTGGGACGCGTTGACTTTGCCGCCGCATCCGTTTGTTGCAACGCGGCAGAATCGCGAAATGAGACCTGCGCCGTGTCTGAGCTGGTCTGCTCGGCTGTGAAAGCGGTCTGACTGTTGGAAGCGACGAGACCCGAACCGACCGAAGAGGCTGTGCTGAGGCGGTGCCGCGAACTGGCCGAGCTCGAGGACGGACGAAGCTGAGGCGAGGTGAGCGAATTAGACGCCTGTGAACTGCGTCTCGATAGCGAACCCGAGGCAGCATTAGCAATCTTGGCCGCTGTCTCGTGCGAACATGGCAAGGACGGAGGACGTGTAGGTGTGGTTGGACTCAAACTGGACGCTGGGCGCTGCTTTGCTTCTGCTACCGGTGACAAAGCACGCGAGGATGCGGATGCTGCTGGTGGTGCTACAGTGATGGTGGAGGAAGCTGGGATAGAAGCAGCATCCTTCATGCGACCCGCGGGAGGAGGCCTGAGCCTCCAATCCTGCCCTTCTTCCGGCGAGGGCACAAACCCACCCGACGGGCTCGGGTAGAGCGTATCCGCCGGCCCCGGCTTCGGTGGCGCCATCATAATCCCCTCAGGCTCACTAAGCGGGTCATCATCCGCAACGCTCCCGCAATTCCGCAAACTAAGAGCATCCACCGCATCCGAAGAAAGCGGTGTCGAATTGACACGACTCAATTCCGCACTAACGCTGGACGCGGAAAGAAAGATGGCATCTGCAGACTTGCGATCGCTTCTCGCAGTCCCCCCATCCGTGTCCCTGTCCGTGTCCGTGTCCGTGTCCGCATTGGCAGCTGTTGGATACACATAATGACGACGCACTGCGCAAACTGTCAGCCAAAGAGTTGTGCTGCCGCGCTCGTATGCCTCTAGCTTGCACTTACATTTGAGTCTAGCTTCTATAGACGGCATACGGTACCAGTCGCCTATCCGTGCAGCAAAACCACCGGTGTGCTAGGTTTACGACCAATATCCGCGCTGGAAAGCGTGTGTCCTAACGACGATGTCCAAGGCTCTGGCTATCGAGAGCAATGCTGCTGCACGCGATGCGAGCAAATGAAACGTGTTTGCAATACCGCTCTGTGTTGCGTTGCGTTGCGCGCGCGTGTGTGTGTGTGTCTGCACTCCGTTGGAATGCGCCGGATGAGCCGTACAAAGCAATACGAGGGTACCTTGACAGTGCGAGAAAGAGCAGTGTTGTGGGTGTAGAAACAAGCAGTGGTGGTTAGTCGATGGAGTAAAGTGGTGAGTGAAAGGGGGACGACGTTGAACGCGAGTTTGGTTTGCGCCGTGGGGTATTCGTGATTGTGATTGGGAATGGGCGTGTTGGCTTTGAACAGAACAGTCGACAGCGCGCCCAGATCCAACCCAACGCGCACACGGGTCGGTCAGTCGAGCAAAAGCCAAAAAAATAAAATAAAATCAAAAATCAACAAACCAATATAAAATTGAGCAGCTGCTTGCTCCCTCTTGTCGTATCTCCGTGGACTGCATTTTACTCTAATTTTTCCCATTTCTGAGCGTCAATCCGTCGGAAAATTTGGCTGAATGCACCATGCCCACACCCACACCCACGCCCAGACAGCCTCTTCACCGACAGCAATCGCAACGCAGACAGAGCAAGCTGCATACAGTACACTCGCCTTGTGTACAGTACTGCTGCAACAACACTGTCGGTTAAACTTGGTTGGAGTGCAAAGCTTTGTGGATTCCAGATGCCAGCTTTAACGTTGGCGCAAAACCGTCGCACAGCACACCTGTCCATGTGACCGCGCCCACTGGAAAAACTAACACTCGAATCAATGCACCGCCTAGTTTCACGGCCGAGAACACTCAGGGTCAAAAGAAAAGTGTTAGATCGAGGAAGTTGCGGATGAAATCGCGTCTGCTTGCACTTTGACGCAAGGAGCCATCAGAGAAGAAAAAGATTTTGAGGGAGGAGTGGTGCACACACGCGATCCATTCTTGCCATCTCGTTGATCACCATCGCCATCTTTTTGACTACCAGTAGAGCAGCTTCAAATGCCTCCGTCCTCCCCATCCAAGCAGCCGTAATCCGTCATCACGCTACATTTGCTTTTGCATTCCATTCCAGCACTTGATCGCTCGTCGATCACTCCCTCACAATGTCTGCATCCGGCACGACGTCGGGCGTGCTCCGCTCGCTCCGCCATCTGCATCCACCAGCAAAGGGCTACAAGTTTGCCATCAAGGTTCCCTCCATTGCCGCTCACCGTCCCAAATTCGTTCAGCCCAAGGACCGCATTCCGTTTTGGAACATTGTTCCCGGCGATCACGTAAAGCTCCGATGCGGTCGAGTGGGTCAACAAGAAGGCCTCGATTCAAACCAAAAAATTCGCGGAGAAGGTATCGTCGTCAGCATCGACCGCGAAAAAAATTGGCTCTGGCTTCGCGACGTCGATGATAACAACAAACTCGCTCCCAAAGCCATCCGACATGTTGTGCCGCGCTACCTCGACCCGACGCATCCAGAGAAGGGGTACGGTCCAAACACGGCCGAGGTCCCGCGTCCGGTGCATTACTCGAATGTGATGCTCAAGATCCCGGGCTCGGATCAGTTTGCAGTGCGTCTCTCGCGGTCGGCGGCAAAGTATGATAAGAGGAAGGGCATGTATGTGTGGAAGCGGTTTGCTACGGTTAAGGTGTCGGATGATAAGTTGAAAGAGACGGGAGAGGCGTTTGAGAAGGTAGAGGTTCCGTGGCCGACGCTGCCGGGCAAGCGCAGACAGTTGAATGCTACTATGAGCGATCGCAATGTTGTCGAAGACCAGTCTTGGGTTCCGTGGAGACCCGAAGACCCTGTTCTGCTTCCTAAGCCCAAGGGCACCACCTCGCCGCAGTCCAAACGTCGTGCAGAGCTGCTCACTCTGGCTCGCATCGAGCTTGACGCTGCAAAAGCGGCTCGTGCTGCCCCCTCTGCACCCGCTAACGCCCTCGGTACATATCCCGGCTTCTCCCAAACCCGAGCCAAACCACCCCCCATCGCGCAACCCCCCACCCCAGCCGAAACCATCCGAGTTCGCAACACCTCCGCATCCCGTTGGGCCACCGGCGCCCCCCTCCTAGCCCACCGTCAAGAAGGCGGTCTCTCCTTCCTCTGGCGTGACTATCTCGACCTCGCCCCCCGGGCGGGCCCAGCAAGTGGCGGTGACTGGAGCGACCTACCCATCAGCACACCCACACCCACACCCACGGATGGCAGCGGCGGCGGCGGCGGTCTGGATGCGCGCAGAAATCCACACGATGGCCGTCTGAACGGCAATGTCACCCGCAATGACGTGGACCGGATGCCGATCGAGTTGCTCATGGCTAGCGATCTCACCAACCCACGCGGTCTCAAGTGGCGCATGAGGCGATGGAAGCAAAAACAAGCCCAAAAACAGCACGACGCTATCCAACACCATCGCTCCCGCTCCGAGCTGCTCAAAGAACTCGACGCGCTCAAGATCTAGCCCCTTGACTCGCATTCATCCATCCTCATCCTTTTCTGCATCTAACGTTAACTCATGTCGGTCCTTCGCAATCCCATCTCATGACCAGCAGATTCAACGTTCAGTTAGTTGTGCCCCAAAAACCTCGTGCGCTATAACTTTTAGCCCCTCTGCAATGTTTCAATTGATGCGTCGCAAAGGTGCAATTGAGCTTCACGATTCAAACCCTAGCCTGCGCTCCCAGCTGTTTCCCCGCTGTCGACCTTCCCCCCACCACCTGTTGCAACCTCTTCAGCAAACGCATCACCACCAACGGATCCCCCCGCCCCGTAACCCCCCTAACCGCATACAAAACCACGCTCACAACCAACGCCAAACTCACCACATCCAACGCCAACCTCGCGCCCAACTTAACCAACGCCACCAGCACCCTAACAGGCGAAGTGAGCAAATTGAAAGCAACCCTGCCGCTTCCCCCCCCCGCTCCACCGCCTTCCGCCAGAAAGCTAGGCGCTAGCGCATCTGCTCTAGCACCGCGCCCCCCCACATTGAGACCGATAAGCTGCTTGACATCATCGACCACGTCCACGATGGCATTGTATAAGCGTGTGCTGTTGGACTGGCGCGAGTTTGCATGTGAGCGTCGCTCTTCGTCTGCGGAACGGTTCTCTACACGGTTTAGCCGTTCGTGCAGTGCAGCCAGCGATGCTTGGATGGACTGAAGCGCCAATTCCATTTCTGGGCGTGGTTGGTGCTGAGCGGTACCCGCATTGGACGGTGGGTGCGGAGGATATACAGGTGCTGTCCCTGTCCTCGTGCCGACAGACCGGCCTCCGACTGAAGAAGCGGCATACGTGCTGCGCTGGTAGTGTCCCTGCTCTCCTTGGCGAGGATAGTTAGATCCAGCTACCGAAGCAGCAGCGTCTTGAGGTGCGTACTGACGACGCGAATAACTGCCCTGCCCTTGCAACGAGGGGGGCCCACGTAGACGCAAGGCGTGAGAGCCATCATGTGCGCCTGCGCCTGATGCGGAGACGTGAGATCGCAAAGGTGGCGCTCTGTTGTATCCCTCAGTTGCCGAAACGGATCCGGCTCGAGGCTGAGGACGGTAGGACTGGACGGAAGGGGGTGCATGCGACGCGGGATGGCGAGGTGCGCCTCGAAACGGCGCGGGCTGGGAACCGAGTCGATCGTCGTCCGAACTGTCCTGTTCCGACTCTGACGCCATAGGCGTTCTGCCTGGAAAAACTGCAGACGCATCACCACCACCACCACCACCACCATGAGTAGCCGCCGTGCTTGTGCCCGTAATGGAAGGAGCATTGGGAGCAAGATGGCGTGGTAGTTCGGATGGAACGCTGCCGCGCTCCTGACCTGATGGCGGCTGGTGCAGCCGCTGCTGCTCCTCGCCATCCGTATCCGTTCGCGAGTCCCCCTCCGAATCCACCTGCGCCAAAGACCCCTCCATAACCCTCTGCGCCACCTGACCCGAAAAGCTCTCCAGCTCCTCAATCAGCACCGCCGCCTGCGCCCTATCCCCAAACCTCCTCAAAATCCTCAGCATCGCCTCCACATACATCTGCTTCGCATCCCTCTGAGGAAGACCTCTAACCTTCGCCCACGCATCCCACTTTGCCCTACCCAACATATCCAGCATCCCCGGCCGCTTCGACGACACATCTCCCTCCGTCGCCTGCTTGTACAGACTATAAAGCGCCAGCTTCTCCTCGTACGATGTTTGGATGGGCCCAGACTTGGGGAGCGACTGCACCATGTCGACCGTCTTTACAAACAGCGCATCGATCACATCGGCGCTGCTCATGGTGGGCAATGGCTTGCAACGCGCTGTGGGTTGCGCAACGATTCGGCAGGTGGTGGAAGGGTAGGAAGCCACCGTGGCAGCTAGTCTAGAGAGGAGAAACAATGGTGCTGCCAGCAAGTGGGGTGCAGAAGGGAAGGATAGAGAGAGGCTGTTGGGAATCAAGAGATGAGAAGCGAGAGTGCCAATCAACCCCACACAATCAATCTGCTCAAACACATATACTGTATTCATATTTTGTCAAAATTCATGTCTGCCCGTGCGCTGTGCTGTGCTGTGCTGTGCTGTGCTGTGCTGCGATGCGATGCGATGCGCTTCTGTTGTGCCAGACGCGTCGATTGGGAAAATGGCAAAAATGGCAAATCGGAGCGCTTTCAACCCCCAAACCCCTCGCCAACTTAGCCGGTTAGCCGAGTCCCACCCCCCCAAAGTGCCGTACGAAAAGACTTGTGCAAGGTGTCGAGTCTGCGCTTCCAAATTCCACTTCTTCCCCACTGCTCGTTTTACCGCCATCCCATCTCTCCCCCCTCCCACCTCCCCCCTCCCACCTCTCCAAACCCTCGCCCCATCACACTCCCATCCACTCTTCTCAACCATGACAAACTGGTGGAGAAAAACATCACACTACCTCTCTTCCCACTCCAACCTCTTCATCCTCACCGGAAGCCTCGTAGGCGGCGCCTACCTCGTAGCACACTATGCCATCTCCAAGTTTCAGCAGATCCAAGAAAAGCTCGTCAATGACAAGAACGCAAAGGAAAAGTAAGCTCTCCCCTTTTTTTTCGTCGGCCGTTTCCTGTTCGGTTGGGTTTGCTGACGTATGCTGGTTTATTTGTTGAGCAATAGCCTTCGGCGGAGATTTGCGCAGAATCAAGAGGATTGCACGTTTACCGTGCTGGCGTTGCTGCCTACGCTGGGAGACCAGCTCTTTGCAAAGTTCAATGTGGAGCAGCTGACAGAGAGATTGCGTTCTCAAACCGCACCGCAGGTCGCAACAGTGTCTGGCGAACAGCTTCACGAAACACCATCCGCCGAGCATGGGCAAGCAGCAGGAAATCCTGCTGAATCCGTATCGATGCCTCGAGATACCACGGGCGCATCACAATTGACGGATTGTTGTACGCCCGATCAGAAGGTTGCAGCAGACGCGTCGAGTCGTGCTGAAGTCCCCTCTCCTCAGCTCAACCCTCTTGCCAAATCATTCGTCCCTGCTGCGGTTTCCGCCCCAGCTACTAATGGCGTTGCATCCTCGCCCCACTCTCAACAACCACCTGACGATGCCGATATTGCGTTCGCAAATGGCGCCACAGAACCTGCAACCAACATTGCTACAGAAGAAAGCTCGCTTCTGCACACCTCGGCCAACCCTGCATCCATACAATCAACCCACGAAACACCTACGCATGTTTCGGCCACCCCAGCCAACAAGATGCCAACCGAGCGCCAAACAAAGCTTCGACTCTGGAACGAACTCAAATTCACCACTTTTACCCGCACCATCACCGCCCTCTACTCCGTCGTCCTGTTAACCCTCCAAACCCACATCCAGCTCAACCTCATCGGCCGGTTTGCCTACCTCGCTTCGGTCGAGGCTCTATCCCGCCAACATGACGATCCGCATTCCGTGCCGTCCTATGGTCTTGGGATTGATCAAGAGACAGAGCGTCTCTATCTCACGTTTAGCTGGTGGTTCCTCCACAAAGGTTGGCTTCATCTCTCAGATCGAGTCTCCAACGCGATCCAAGAAACTTTCTCTTCAGTCTCGGTCAAAACTCACCTTTCGTTGGCTGACCTGAGAGTCTTGCTCAATGACGTGCGGTATCGCATCGAGCACGATCCCGAACACCACCAACAACAGCGCTGTTCCAACTTCTTCCTCCAACTCCTGCTCCCACCCTCCCCAACCGACGAACTCAACATGCTCGCTACCGCAGGCGCCTTCAACACAAATACCGATACGGGTGCAGCTCAACTCACCCTTGCCTCCAATTCCAAACTGCGCACGTTGATCGACGAGACAAAAGACATTATCGAATCGCCCGATTTCACCACCATCCTCACCCTCACCACCAACCGCGTGTTTGATGTGTTTTTCAACAATCTCTCCCCTGCTTTCGGCACTGAACATGTCGAGCACCTCTCCACGCTCCAGTCGCGCTTCCAGGAGGTCCCCGAAGAGATGCAGCAGGGAAAGCGTGTCCGTCTAGCATCTCTCTTTCCAATCGTATCGAGACAAGGGATGTTGGCGATTCGGGGAGTGCCAAATGTGTATGTTGAGGCACTGGCGGAGGATAAGGAGCTGCGCGCTTTCTCGGCGGTGATTTATACCGCGTGGGGTTAACGCAAACGGCTGGCTGCTGCTGCTCATCTATCGTTGGAGTGTGTGCACAGCGTGTATGTACAGTATGCTCCGCCTCGATCGTGTTTCAGTGAGGCTGGATTGCTGTGCAGTTGGAGCACAGCACTAACGTTAACATTTAGTTATTCAACCATGCTAAGGAGCAGTTGTGGCATTGAGCAAAACATTACTGCGCTCAAGTAGCCCAAGTTTGGATTTTCACATTGCATCCGTACTACGGGTGCATTGGTAGTACAGTAACGTAATTCCTGTAGTACGCGTGAATCCGTAGTACCCGTGAAATAAATTTAGTTAGAATTCTGCATGTCTGATGGAGGTGCCTTGCATGATCACCTCGATAACCCGTCGTCGCCATCACCAGTCCCCACCAAATCCCGCATTCCCCACCACAGTTGATGTTGTAACTTTCATTCACTGTAATCCAAACCCCATTTCAACACCATTTTCGTGCGATTCTGTGTGACAATGCCAAGGAATGCCTCCTTGAAGTGCTCAAAACACAGTCATACACAGTCTGTGCTAGCTCGAGACCAATGTGAGGCTCGAGTCCAGCTTGCATTGGCCAAACTCAATGCTGGGCAGCATGCCAGCATTGGTGCTGTGGCTGCAGCTCATGGAATTGCAAAAACAACATTGTACAACCATCAGAAGGGAAGGAATGCAAAGAAAGATGCTCAGACCACACAACAAGCTCTTTCGCCAGCAGCTGAGACTGCCCTGGTGGAGCACATCCATCACTGTGCTGCTGGCAGCTTTCCTCTAAACACTGCTGATGTCCATATGTTTGCTCAGGGCCTGGCATGTGGCAATTCCACCAGCTCAGGCACACATAAACTCAGACATAATTGGCTCTTGGCATTTATACTCAGGCACCTGTCGATCAAGTCATGCTGGTCATGGTGTCTGGAGAATGCATGTGTATGGTCCACAGACAGAGAGGCAATACAGAGATGGTTTCAACAACTGCTTGACACCATCAATGAATACAATATAACATCGAACAACATCTTTAACATGGATGAAACTGGCTTCATGTTTGGTCAGGGCAGTTCTCAGCATGTGCTTGCACCTGCAGGAGACCATGCAAGCCGATTCAAGGCACAGCTGGGCAATCAAGAGTCTGTGATGGTAATTGAATGCATTGGTAGTAGCAGTCAGGTACTACCACTGCTCATTATCACCAAAGGCCATATTCATACCATCAGCAAGCAGCAGCAAATGGAAGATATTCCACCCATGTGGCACTTCTCAAAGCAACCAAGTGGGTGGACTGACAATGAACTTGCCATACTGTGGGTCAAAAAGGTCTTTGACACCACCACAAGGCCATCAGCACCATCAGAATGGCATCTGCTCATCATTGATGGACACAGCTCTCCTGTAAGTACAGAATTCTTTGATGCTCTCTGGCAGCAGTGCATTGTACCTCTGTGTTTGCCTGCACACTGTACACACATAATGCAGCCATTGGATGTATCTATTTTTTGGACCCCTAACTGCAGTGTACCAGCTTTTGGTAACCAATCTGGCTCTGCATGTGCCTGCAGCAGGTGTTGACAAGGCCCAGTTTGGTACCTTGTATGCTCAGGCATGTGCAAAGGTGCTAACCCCTGCAGCAGCAAAGAAGGCCTTCCAGGACTCTGGAATGACCATGACTCCAAGTCCTGACAAGGTTCTGAACTGCCTTGCAGGGTCCGCTTCTGCAGGTCACCAATCTGGGGCTCCACAGCCAGCAGCACTGGAATCTGAAGCCATTCTGCAGCCAAGCACACAATTCAATCACATGCTCAATGACTTCAGGAATGCTGAGATGCCGAGAGAGGCATGTGGTCTCAAGAGAGCGCTTCTAGAAGCATTCCAGGCACCACACAATGAGAAGACAGCATTGCAGGCAGAAAACACAGTTTTGCAAACTCAAGAGGAAGCAAATGCCATGAAGAGAAGGAAAGCACAGCTGAGGACACTTGTGGGAGATCATATGGTATTGACAAAGGATCGCATGATCAGCAGGGAGCATGCTGAGCAAGAGCTGGTAGAGAAGCAGCCAGCAATCACACAGCACCAGGAGCAGCTCAGGAGGAGGCAGGAGTGACTTGCTGCAGCAGATGATGATGATGAGCTTGATGATGATGATGATGAGCAGGTTTTGGCATCATTGGCCACCCCTGCTCCACTACCACAGATATTCCTTGACCTTCTTGATGACAGTGAGGCTCTCAGCACTGTTGATGATGATGACAATGCATTTCTGACCATCTTTTATGATGAGGTTCCACAGGCTAGCACATTGCACAACACACTCTAGTTCACACATTCAGTTTTGTAGCATAGCTTCTCATGATCATTGCAATGTGAGTTTCATGACTGGTTATATTGACAAACATGCTTGGTTGCGATCATGGCAAAGTACTGACATCAAACTTTCGATTATTCATAGATTTCACAGGTACTACAGTTTCACACATACTACAGTAATTACGTTAACATTAACAATTAGTTATCCAACCATGCTAGGAGGTCGCATCGGTAGTACCAGTAACTACATTACACCATGAAGGGGGATGCATGCACAGGTGAGCGCAAAATAACTTAGGCGGTAGCACGCACAATCTGAGATGCATCACAAATCACTGAATTAACACGATCGAGAAAAGTACCAGCTTAGCGACGTATTGTACTTAGTTTGGCTGGCGGCGGTACAAACCTGGGCGCGTCTGGCAACTCGATAGACACGATAAGTTACCTTTCTGTGCTTCTAGGCCTTTGCTTTCTCTTCAACGGGGTCGAGGTAGACGTCGTCCGGTTTAATTCGATACATTTTCAGAGTGTAGCTTTTCGCGCCAACTCTCTCCATGAGACCTTGGATCGTTGTCGATGGGATCTTGTAAATGCCTAGCAATACAAGGCGTTGACCTTGCTCAGCCGTTGTCCACAGAGACATCAAGTGTTTGATCTCCTTTCCGTTCACCAGTAATTCACGATGGTATCTGGCAAGTAGCTCCCTCTGCTCTCTTGCACCCCACCTACCCGGAGGGACCTTCAACATATAAACCCGACCAGTCTTCGGTAAGAGCTCCTTTCCATCCAACAGAGATGGCACTAAATCATCCCGTATCACCACCTCTTTAAGCCTGGTCCTATCCAGTAGAGGAAGCTCCTGCACCATTTCATAGTAGAGCCTCCATGCCCACCGTGGTCGAAAGTAGATCTTTTGATATGGTAGCCGCATGAGATTGTCGTGCAGCGAATCTCGGATCAGATGCGAGAAGGTTGGGTCCAAGACTGGTGAAGCGGAAGGGAATGGGTTGGCAATGGCGACTCTTCGCTCGGCGTTGAGAGAGCCCCATGGGTGCAAAGTAGAGGAGGAGGCGGTCATCGAGCTGGAAGACTGTTCGGGAAAGTAATGTTCGCCAAAAGGTGATCCAACCTGCGCTGTGTTGGGCGGCAGATGGCGGCTTGATGACGAGCCAAGCTGCAAGAGCGGAATGCCTCCATCGAGATTGGCGGTAACGGGGCGGTGATCCTGTTCCCCAGGTCTACCGAGCGTAAGCTCAAGACGACGATCGTTAACGGGGTAGGGTTCCTCTCCCCAAGCTCCACCGAGCGGACGAGCGTTACCAGCCTGGCGAACCTGTCCCCAAAGTCCACTGAACGTATGTTCAACAGGACGAGCGTCAATGGGGTAGTGATCCTGTCCCCAAGGTCTACCGAGCGGACGAGCGTTAACAGCGTGGCGAACCTGTTCCCGAGCTCCACCGAGCGTAAGCTCAAGCGAGACAGGTTCGAGGTCTTTGGCGATCCCTTCCAACGGGCCAATAATCTGCGGCGCACGTCCACAGACGAAGGAAGCAACTCCTAGCACCGCAAGGAAAACCAAACGCATGCTGACCATCGTGTCGAGAATGCAAGCACCGAAGGATAGAGCTAAGTGGATAAGATGCGGACTTTCTCGATTGAGCTCTAAGTTAAGCTCTATTTGTACCCTGCTGATCCATCCGCTGAGCTTCAATGAGGCAAGACCCCAGTTCATCGCATATCGTTTTCCACATTAACTTATTAAATCAATGTGGGGGCCTACTGAGGCGTATGGTTGCCACCAGCGACCTTATGAGTGCTTTCTTGGCTTTCTTGGCGTTGTGGTAAACTTCACTTTGACCTGACCAGTGTCGTTCCTTCCACAGTTGCACTAGCGTCACTTTCGCAGCTTCATCTGTGGTGCAGGGTGGGACCCAGCTCGAGTTCTCATATTAGGCAAAGTTCGTGCATGGTGGGCGAGGAGGGGATAGTACAGAAGGAACATAGGTGGTATCAGCGAATCCCACGTTTCTATTCCTTTCGCTGGATGACAGCCGTGATCCGATGCGTAGTGATAGTGTTAGACCTGTGTTCTAACAGCTCGGAATTTGGCATCACGTGTTGGGAAGATTACGCCGCAAATCTTGAACTGTGCGTTCTTGTGATTTCTATCGACCTTCGCTTCTCTCTACTTTACCATCATCAAGCACCATTCGCAACAGCGTCCGACGCTCAGCACTGCCACGACCAGCTTCTCGCGACAGACGGCCTGTATACTCCCAAGCTCATCCGCCACACTCACTGACCACAAACATGGCAACTGCCAACGCATCCGCTACTGCGCTGGCTGGAGGTGGCCCCGTCACGATGGACGGCTCTACGTCCGGCGCTTCTCGTGAAGCGAGAATTGCAACGCACTCACACATTAAAGGCTTGGGTCTCAGCGATGATGGTACTGCGCTGCCAAGTGCGCAAGGCTTCGTTGGGCAGAAGGCAGCACGAGAGGTAAGAAGCACATACACATTCTCCCCTTAGAGACACGATAACTAACGCAGACACTGACGGAAGACGTATCGGTTTCATATCTCGCGTTGCACACGCGCAACAGGCATGTGGTCTCGTTCTTGACCTGATTCGGATGAAAAAGTTTGCCGGTAAAGCTCTGCTCCTCGCGGGAGGTCCGGGCACCGGTAAGACGGCTCTTGCTCTCGCTGTGTCGCAAGAACTGGGCCACAAGGTGCCATTCTGCCCAATGGTTGGGTCCGAGGTGTACAGCTCCGAGGTCAAAAAGACTGAGGTGCTCATGGAGAACTTCCGTAGGGCGATCGGGCTACGAGTGCGCGAGACCAAGGAGGTCTACGAAGGAGAGATTACCGAATTGACGCCCACCGAGGCGGAAAACCCGCTTTCGGGGTACGGCAAGACGATCGCGCACGTCGTCATCGCGCTCAAAACCGTCAAAGGCACCAAACAGCTGCGATTGGACCCCAGCATCTACGAAAGCATCATGAAGGAACGCATTAGCGTCGGCGACGTCATCTACATCGAAGCCAACACTGGCGCCGTCAAACGTGTCGGAAGAAGCGATGCATACGCCACCGAATTCGACCTCGAAGCCGAAGAATACGTCCCCCTACCAAAAGGAGAAGTGCACAAACGCAAAGAAGTCGTCCAAGACGTAACGCTACACGACCTCGACATGGCCAACGCCAAACCCCAAGGCGGCCAAGACATCATGAGCATCGTCAGCCAGCTCGTCAAAGGCCGAAGAACCGAGATCACCGACAAGCTCCGCGCCGAAATCAACCGGGTCGTCGACAAATACATCGAGCAAGGCATCGCCGAGCTCGTCCCCGGCGTTCTGTTCATCGACGAAGTGCACATGCTCGATATGGAGTGCTTTACCTACCTCAACCGAGCGCTCGAGTCGACAATTAGCCCGCATGTGATTCTGGCAACCAACCGTGGACAGTGCATGGTCAGAGGCACTGAGTACGAAGGTGCTGCTTCGGGCACGGGTGTTGTTGCGCCTCACGGTATCCCTTTGGATCTTTTGGACCGATGCATGATCGTACGCACTATGCCGTATGATAGGGACGAAATCAAACAAGTCCTCAGACTACGAACCAAGGTCGAAACACTCCTTATCGCAGAAGACGCGCTCGAACAACTCACCGACCAAGGCGTTCAAACCTCTCTCAGGTAAGCACCCCCCCTTGCAACATCTGCATCATTCCATATCCATCCGCCCCACAATCACTAACAAACCATCCACTCATCCTCACCTTCTGCACCGCCCACGCCCACGCCCACAGATTCGCACTCCAACTCCTCAGCCCTTCCTCAATCCTCGCCCAGACCGCTGGCCGAACCGAAATCACCACCAACGACATTACCCAAGCCAACGAGCTCTTCCTCGATGCGCGTCGATCCGCAAAGCTGCTCCTCTCCCTCGACCAGCCTACCGAAGCTGTGCCGATGGAGACTTCCTAATTCCGACCCCGCCGCCCCATGTAACTGTACTTCTAGAAAACAAAAGTCGACTGATCAACCCGTTCGCATGTCCACTCTTCGAGACCCCCCGGCGCAAATGCCAAGTGAAGTCTTGCTGATCAAGGTGTTTAACGTAATTACTGTAGTACGCGAACGCCTGTAGTACGCGAACGAAATTTAAAGTTATCAAACCCACATCTCCAATGTCTGTGCCTTGCATGATCACCTCGACAAACCCTGTGGTCGCTATCATCTGTCCCCACCAACCCCACATTCCCCACTGCCGTTGGTGTCATAACTTTCATTCACCATAATTCAAACACAGTTTCAATTCCATTTTCATGTGTTCTGTGTGACAATGCCAAGCAACACCTCCTCAAAGCGCTCGAAACACAGTTGCACACAGTCTGTGCTAGCTCGAGACCAGCACAAGGCTCAAGTCCAGCTAGCACTGGCCAAACTCAATGCTGGGCAGCATGCCAGCATCAGTGCTGCAGCCACTGCACATGGAATTGCAAAAAACAACATTGTACAACCATCAGAAGGGAAGGCATGCCAAGAAAGATGCTCAGACCACACAACAAGCTCTTTCGCCAGCAGCTGAGACTGCCCTGGTGGAGCACATCCATCACTGTGCTGCTGGCAGCTTTCCTCTAAACACTGCTGATGTCCATATGTTTGCTCAGGGCCTGGCACATGGCAATTCCACCAGCTCAGGCATGCACAAACTTGGACATGTTTGGCTCTCAGCTTTTATACTCAGGCATCCATCAATCAAGTCATGCTGGTCACAGTGCCTGGAGAATGCACATGTATGGTCCACAGACAGAGAGGCAATACAGAGATGGTTTCAACAACTGCTTGACACCATCAATGAATACAATATAACATCGAACAACATCTTTAACATGGAGAAGACTGGTTTCATGTTTGGTCAGGGTGGTTCTCAGCATGTGCTTGTGCCTGCAGGAGACCATGCAAGCCGATTCAAGGCACAGCTGGGCAATCAAGAGTCTGTGATGGTAATTGAATGCATTGGTAGTAGCAGTCAGGTACTACCACTGCTCATTATCACCAAAGGCCATATTCATACCATCAGCAAGCAGCAGCAAATGGAAGATATTCTACCCATGTGGCACTTCTCAAAGCAACCAAATGGGTGGACTGACAATGAACTCGCCATACTGTGGGTCAAAAAGGTCTTTGACACCACCACAAGGCCATCAGCACCATCAGAATGGCATCTGCTCATCATTGATGGACACAGCTCTCCTGTAAGTACAGAATTCCTTGATGCTCTCTGGCAGCAGTGCATTGTACCTCTGTGTTTGCCTGCACACTGTACACACATCATGCAGCCATTGGATGTATCTATTTTTTGGACCCCTAACTGCAGTGTACCAGCATTTGGTAACCAATCTGGCTCTGCATGTGCCTGCAGCAGGTGTTGACAAGGCCCAGTTTGGTACCTTGTATGCTCAGGCATGTGCAAAGGTGCTAACCCCTGCAGCAGCAAAGAAGGCCTTCCAGGACTCTGGAATGACCATGACTCCAAGTCCTGACAAGGTTCTGAACTGCCTTGCAGGGTCCGCTTCTGCAGGTCACCAATCTGGGGCTCCACAGCCAGCAGCACTGGAATCCGAAGCCATTCTGCAGCCAAGCACACAAATCAACAACATGCTCAATGACTTCAGGAATGCTGAGATGCTGAGAGAGGCATGTGGTCTCAAGAGAGCGCTTCTAGAAGCATTCCAGGCACCACACAATGAGAAGACAGCATTGCAGGCTGAAAACACAGTTTTGCAAACTCAAGAGGAAGCAAATGCCATGAAGAGAAGGAAAGCACAGCTGAGGACACTTGTGGGAGATTGTATGGTATTGACAAAGGATCGCATGATCAGCAGGGAGCATGCTGAGCAAGAGCTGGTAGAGAAGCAGCCAGCAATTGCACAGCACCAGGAGCAGCTCAGGAGGAGGCAGGAGCAACTTGCTGCAGCAGATGATGATGATGAGCAGGCTTTGGCATCATTGGCTGCCCCTGCTCCACTACCACAGACTTTCCTTGACCTTCTCAATGATGGCAAGGCTCTCAGCACCATTGATGATGATGACAATGCATTTCCAACTGTGTTCTATGATGAGGTTCCACAGGCTAGCACATTGCACAATAAGCTCTCGTTCTCTCATTCAGTTTTGTAGTGTAGCTTCTTATGATCATTGCAATGCAAGTTTCATGACTGGTGACATTGACAAACATGCTTGGTCATGATCATGGCAAAGTACTGACATCAAACTTTTCATTTCTCAAAATCGTTCAGGTACTACATGCATTCAGGTACTACTATTGGAAATTGACAACTGCCAAGGAGCTACCAAAGGTGGAGAATTGCCAGGTGAAAAGTGTCCAGTATCTGCCAAGAGATCCAAAGCAAGTAGCTGGCTTGCTAAGGTCTTCCTGATGGTGGAATTGCATGTAGAGCTCAGTCTGAGGATATTTCAGCTTAGATACATTCCATAACCACTGAGTATGACGATAAAGGACTTGCAGAGGGTCAAGGGGAATCCACTGATGATGGTACAACACTTGTCTGGATGGCAAAAGGAATGAGGACAGACAGATGATGAAGAGGTATGGTAAAGTAAAGAATGTTTCAATTGAGTAAAAGATCTTGGAGTTGCTCTAGAGGTGCTCCATATATAGCTAGTGCCTTGTCTACATCACTTGCATAGTAGCGACATAGGGGAATACTAAGATACAAGGTGAGTGGCTCCATCAACCAGTTGGCAGTGCCACTATTGAAGTGAAGGTAAAACACAAAGTGACTGTGTGATGTTTACAAGAGAGCATGAGACTGAAGGCTGGAAAGAAAGTGAGGAATGATACATGTCCCATTGTCACATACTTTGTACCAACATTGGGAGACATGTTGTGATGGATGATGCTATGCAAAGAAGAGTCATCCTGAAGACTCAAGCATAGCATTGGATTGGGCATGGCATCAGCCTTTGGAGCAGAGCTGATGCTGATGCCTGATGTCAGCAAATGATTGCTGACACAGGAATGTGGGAACTTACTGCTTGTGTGATAAAAGAAAGGAAAGATGTTAGTGCACATGATAGGATTGTGTTCCCAATCTGCCCAAATCAGGAAATGTTAACTGATGAAGAGAAAGACTGTGTTCCAACAGTCCCCCTCTTTCAGTATGTCAGTAATGGAGAGAACTCAATCGGGAACACACACATGCACAAATCACAGTCTTGATGAGATGCTTGGGAACTCCCTACATTTCCTATGACTGCACAATGAAGGAGAACTTGAGCTATGTAGGGAAAGCATCTTTTTCGAGAGGGGCCATGTGGCCAGACAGTCAGGAAGGGCATCAGCTGCAAGGAGATGCCATAGTCAGTCTAGGGCCACAAGGAGAAGGTGAGGTTGCAGTGCACCTGGCTGAACTGCACTGGTGCAGAGATGGCAAGATGGGTGATGTGACAGATGGAATGTTGGTGAGACTTCATGGAGCTGAGGGAGCACTACCACATCTGCTTGAGGTCTGTCTAAGGGAAGAGGGTGAGACAGGAGAGGGCAATGCGATGTTGTTGGTGCAGCAGGATCACAGAGAGGAGCTGCTGAAGGGTGCAGGAGTGTCAGGGCAATGTAGGTGAGACAGGATAACATTGCTCAGGGAGGCTGAATCCCAAGCAGAGGTAGGGAAGGCTGCTGGCAGCATGGAGCCTAGGTGGTCAGCCAGAGGAAGTTCAACTGTCATGGTGCCTTGTTGGGAATGAGTCAGGGCAAGCAATGAGGCATTGGGCATCTCATCATTGGATGAGTCTTGGCAGTCCCTGCAGTTGGCTGCCCAATCAGTTTCTTCAGCGATCAGCTCATCAACAAACACCTCAAGGGTGCTCCAGTCAATTGATGAGGGTCACTCAGTTGGGTTCTGCTTCTTTGGTGGTCTGGGCATTGCATCAGCAGTTGAGAGGTGGTGATGTGGGAGCAATGGTTGCCACAAGGGCAATGCTGAATGATTGGGGGGCACTATGGCTGTGTCAATGCTTGATGAACAATGTGGGTGGCTTAGTGCCCATGTTGGAGATGATGGTTAGCAAGTGGAGGAAGAGAGGCATTAACTCAGTGGTATGTGTGAGCTTGTGCCTCAGCTGAGTCAATGATGCATTGTCAGCTTGCACTAGAACTCATTGGAAGATTCTTTTCCACTTGAGAGGAGTGCTGTGGTTGCAGCTGAGATTGCTTTGTCACATGTTGGGTGAGAGAAAATTGAGATTGTTGGATTGATAGTAGATCAGCGATGAATTGTTGCATATGTTAGAGTTGAGGAAGTGTTGAGAATTTGTCAGATGAGACTGGAATGAGAGATGTGACATGAGACTGGATCGAGAATGAGTGTTAGAGTGCTGTTTTTGTACTTTTGTCAGAGATGGAGATCAAAGCAGGATCAGTGATAAATTAGTGAGATTGTTAAGCCTTGAAAGTCACATATTTTGGAAATCAAGACATGATCAGCGATGAAATTGAATGTTTGTCAGATGAAAGTGTTGGAGTACATGGTACTCTGACAGTTCATCTTGCACTTGGACACTTCACCATAGAAGCACACACCAACTGGTTGGTCCTCGAACCAACCAGCCATTTACATGCCCCTTCAGTTGGCTGTCACACCAACTGCCAAATCCTCACAACCATTGGAGGATATACACCTTTAGTCCACATGCCAGATGTGTGGCATCTGACTTTCCCACTCACATAACTCCTTGCATGCCCTTGCATCCAATGCAAGGAACAAATTAATGCCACCAACACCAAACACATGCAACCAACCCATTGGTCTGGATCCAACCGAAGGATCACTCAACTCACCCAATGAGAACACTTGGTTCAACACCAAGATGAAAACTCTTCCTATGACACATACATACTCCAATGTGACACACTGCATGGTAGGGATGTGATTGGTTGGATGGAGACATGCCTCAGGCAACATTGTTTCCCAATGAAGGCACATAAACATTTGATGGTAGATACACTAACCATTTCACTGAGTCTCCATTCCCCCTCAAAGTGTATATAATGTACATACCAATCACACCCACCACTGAAATATCATCGAATCTTCATCTCACTCATGTATACAAAACACTCACCATTGCTTGGCCATACCAACTGACTGGTTCATGTATTTGCAGTGACTCTCCCTTCCACTCCAAAGCCTCTGCACATTCAATCGCTGGTGTTGATAAACAACCGATTGGTCTTGTGGTATCATAACTCAGACTCTCAGTCAAATATCTTAGGATTTATGATGCATTGCTCAAGATCGCAACTCAGGCATCATACACAGTTGATCTCACAGTTAATCGATTGGTGTCATATATCAACTGGCAGGTGTGTGTGACTCATGATCACACACCACTGCTCAATAAGAAGCCCATTTGATGTCACACCTTCCATTAGAAAGAAGATGCAGAAAATCAGGAGAAAATGCAGGTTTCAAAAATTGGAAATGTTTGATGCATTATTTGCTCAGCAAGTCAAATTCACCAACATTGTTGGAAAATGGTCTTCCTTCATGTCACTGATACTCCCCATCCAGCTGGATCAGGAGCTCTATTGCAACCACATGCACTAATTTCCTGTGATTTCCCACATGGAGAGATCTGCAATCTTCATTGGCAATATTTGCTGATGTCAGTATCAGCTACCCTTGGTGGCCAATGCCATGCCCAATCTAATGCCATGCATGAGTCTTCAGGATGACTCTTCCACACATGGCACTGTTCATTGTGACAAGTTCCATAATGTTGCAATTGGGTATCCAATGATGGAACATATAACTCACAACACACTCTTTTAGTTTTATCTTTGTGGTCATGCAACCACTTCACTGCCTCTCCATGTATTTACTTTCTGTTGACAGCACCACCAACTACTTGATGGCACCACCTGCCTTGTATCTCTGTACCTCCCTACATCATTACCATATGTGTGATGTAGGCAAGGCATTCACTATATATGGATTGCCCTCATGGCAGTTCCATGATCTTTTACTTAATCGAATTATCCTCTACTTTACTATACCTCTTCATCATCTGTCTGTCCTATCCCTTCTGCCATCTGGGCAAGTGTTGTATCACCATTGGTGGTTCCCCCTTGGCCCCCTGCAAGTCCTTTGTCATTGTACTCAGTGGTTACAGAATGTATCTAAGCTGAAATATCCTCAGACTGAGCTCTACATGCAATTCCACCATTGGGAAGACTTTAGCGAGCTAGCTACTTGCTTCAGATCTCTTGGCAGATACTGGACACTTTTCACCTGGCAATTCTCTGCCTTCAGTAGCTCCTTGGCAGTTGTCAATTTCCAATAGATGTTAAGCATTTCCTGATGTAGGCAGACCTTATTTTTGTTGAGTGCTTTCATGAAGCTGTCTGCAAGCTGTTCCACTGTCAGCACATATTTGGTGATGATTGTATTGTTGAGTTGCTGTTCTCAAATGAATTGATACTTGATATCAATATGTGTGTTCCTTTGATGGTCCTTGGGATCTTTTGAGAGATAAATGGCAGATTGATTGTCAGTGAGTAGTGGCATCAGCAACTGGAATGCGAAGCCAAGTTTGGCCAAGAGTCAGCAACTCCAATTGATTTCCTTGCATGCTTCTGCCATTGCTATATACTCAGTGAAGTGTCACAGGACATAAAATCGAACTCGAATCGAGATCGATGTTAAACGCATCTTACGGTCGATCTCAGATGAAATCGATGTTAAGCAGGCCTTATCATCGATTTCGCCCACAGGGCTGTATGACGCTGTGGAACGAAAACGACAAGCAATGACTATGACTGCACCTCTCCAAAGGGGTTGAGGGTGATCAGCGATGAGGTTGGCAGCACCTGGAGGATGCTGTCGACGACCCTAGGCTAACCAGTAACAGCTGGGTGAGGTGCAGGGGCCCATGCGAAGATAGGGGGAGCCTGCAGGAAGGAAGGAGAGTCCAACACTGGCTCGAGGCTGTGGAGCCAGCAAAGAGGTAGTGGCTGGAGGCCAGTGGCGAGTCTCTAGGACAGAAGGGGCAGGCCCTGACACTGGCCTGATGCTGGCAGCGGGACGCTCTGGAGCAACCGCTGCCAGCATACACACATGCACATATATACACATTCCCTGTATGAGTGGAGAGGCAGGGCCTCATCCACTCTATCATTCATTAACTTGTCAGTACGTTTAGTATCTCTATACTCACACTCATTGTCTCATAGAGTAGCAATCTTAGGCATTGCTACTACTCAGTGTGCCTCCATTCGAGTCAGAGAACATATAGACATCAGTCAGAACCACCACTGGCACCACAGGCCTCACCTGTGCAGGCGGAACCTACACCGTGGTCCTGGAACCTCCACCAGTACCATTACTATATGATGACACTGACTACCAGCGACATACAGCCTCGAGCCTCATCACCGACGACAGTGGTGCAGTTCATCAGTGCTGCAGACCTACATGAGGACAGTTAGCCCACTCCTGCCAAGTGTAGGACACACACCAGGCTACCATGAATGTGCTGCATTACCTCTGAATGGAGTGGCAATGGTGGTCAGTTGACATCGAGCATAAGAGGCAGTTAATGTCGATCTCAAGTGAAATCGATGTTTACTGGCCGTTAACCTCAAATTCAAACGAAATCGACGTTTACCTTGAGTTAACATCGATTTCACATGTCTGGCACGTGACCGCTGACATGAAGCAGGTAGAGGTCACAACAAGGGGCTGATGTTTTGAAAGCCAGGAATAAGGCATGTTGAGGATGGTACTAGTGATACCTGATGTGGATTTTCAAGTAGTAGTGTCCCCCCCCAAAATCTGCATCAGAGTACATGAGAAGAAGTGGACCCCAGTCAGCTGTTGTCAGCAACTTGATAACATGGTTGCTGTAAATTAAGCCATGGTTAGCAGTGCCCTTGAGATAATGAAGAAGGTGCTTGGCAGTGACCATAGCCTTATGGGTAGGCTTTGCAAGATGTCAGCTAAGTCTGTTGACAGCAAAAGTGATGTCAGGTTGTGTGCAAGTAGAAAGGTATAGGATGGACCTGAAGATAGTGCAATAAGTGGAATGATCCTCTTCCAAGAGGGGATCACCTTCAATGAGGTTGTCAGCAGTTGTGGGTGTATGCACAATGTTGGCAGTGGGGGGGGCTGAACTGAATGAGGAGGTGCTGGATGTGCACCATCTGGGACAAGTGGAGTTTGCCAACATTGTGTCTGACTTGGATGCCTAGGATAAATGATACCTGGTCACCACTGGTCATCTTGAATTTGGACTGGAGAGTCTCTATGATCCAATCTGCTGTCACTTTCTCCTTAGCAAAAATGAGAACATTGTCCATGTAGAGCATGAGAAAAGTAGTCAGGGTGTCCTTGTGCTTGATGTAATACAGGGCTGTATCATAATTGCTTCAGCTGAAGCCAATGTTGGTAAGCATCTTGTCAGCCTTCTGATACCAGGTGCAGCCTGCTTGCTTGAGGCTGTAGAGAGATTTGTTGAGACAGCAGATGCAATTTTTCTGGATGCCTGCCAATGTCACCATGTCATCTGGCAATGGCAGGGAGCACATGCAGAGATCTACATTGAGCTCACCATTGAGGTATGCTGTGATGACATCAAGCTGATAGATCTGCATCCAACACTGTAGGGAAACAATCATTAGCAACTGCAATGTTGCCATTTTGATGATGGGGACAAAGGTCTTGTCAGCAGTTGCATGCCAGATGTCAGCAGTCGCATGCCAGACATGTGAAATTGACATTAACTTGAGGTAAACATCGATTTCGTTTGAGTTTGAGGTTAACAGTCAGTAAATGTCGATTTCACTTGATATCGATGTTAACTGCATCTTACGCTTGATGTCAACTGACTGCCATTGCCACTCCATTCAGAGGTAATGCAGCACGTTCATGGTAGCCTGGTGTGTGTCCTACACTTGACAGGAGTGGGCTAACTGTCCTTGTGTAGGTATGCAGCACAGATAGACTGTGCTGCTGTTGTTGGGGATGATGCTCAAGGCTGTACAATGCTGTTAACTGACATCGCTGTAGAGTAATGGTACTGGTGAAGGTTCCAGGACCGCAGTGTAGGTTCCGCCTGCACAGGTGAGGCCTGTGGCACCAGTGGTGGTTCTGACTGCTGTCTATATGTTCTCCAACTCGAATGGAGGCACACTGAGTAGTAGCAATGCCTAAGATTGCTACTCTATGAGACAATGAGTGTGAGTATAGAGATACTAAACGTACTGACAAGTTAATTAATGATAGAGTGGATGAGGGCCCGCCTCTCCACTCGTACAGGGAATGTATATATAAATCTGCATGTGCATGTGTTGGTGGCGGTTGCTCCAGAGCATCCCACCACCAGTGTCAGGCCAGTATCTGGGCCTGCCCTGCTGTCCTTGGGGCTTGTGTTGCTGGTGTCTAACCAATGGCCCCTAACTAGCTCCACAGCCTTGAGCCAGTGTTGAGCTCTTCCTCCCTCCCTGCAGATCCCCCTATCTATGCAGGGGCCCCTGCGCCTTACCCAGCCATTACTGGTTGGCCTAAGGTCATCGACAGCATCCTCCAGGTGCTGCCAACACCATTGCTGATCACCCTCAACCCATTTGGGATGGTGTCATCATAGTCATTGCTTGTCGTTCTCATTCCACAACATCGTACAGCCCTGTAAGCGAAATCGATGATAAGGCCTGCTTAATGTCAATTTCATCTGAGATCGACCATAAGACGTGTTTAACATCGATCTCGATTTGACTTCGATTTTTATGTCCTGTGACATTACCCCCATTTTCAGAGCTGAGCTCCTGCGAAGTAATGAAGTCCATTCAGAGCCTAATTCTTTGTGGCCTGCACAGAAAAGGGTGGCCTGTGTTTGTGGTGTTGGCAGCGTTCCCTGCTTTTCTTCCCTCCTTCTCATCATCATCTATCACTATGCTGCCATCTACCATGTTGGCCCCCATGTCTGACTCTCCTCTGTGCTGCTCGAACCATCGAGCAGCTCCTATTGCTCCTCGTGTGGCCCTTTACTGCTGGCGATCTGCCTCTCCTGCTGCTTCTGCAGCCCAGGACCCCTTGACCATCAGTGCTGCCACTCCTGCCTCTTCGGTCAATGACAGGGGCTCTGCCCACGAGCAGCCCACAGGTGCTTCGACACCTCAACCTGCTTCCAAGGCAGCTGTTATGCCTGTCAAGGAAGTCATGGCTGCTTCGCTGGTGGAGCTGGCCTCATATGGCCCTCCCACTCCCTCTCTCACACCTCTTTTCCTGGGTGCATGTGCTCCCAGCAAGGAACACCAGGAGGAATACAAGGCCGAGCTGGCTTGCCCAGACAGCTCTCCTGCCTTGCCTGTGGTGCCTGGGATGCCTGTGTATGTGCTGTCACCTCCTCCCCCAGGTGTAATGTGGAGAGACACTCCCTCTGACAGTAGGCACATGCCTCCTCCCCCAGTGCCTCTGCACCACCCCTCTCCATCCCTGCTGGTGGCCCACACTCCAAGTTGGGCTGAGATCACTGCCTGGACCCAGGTACTCTGGGCTCCAGTGCTGCTGATCCTATATGCAGCTGGTCATTACCCTGAGCTTTGGACTGTCACTCAGGGCGATGCTGCAGATCGATGCATCCGCAACATCATTATGCAGCATCTGACTGAGGGTTCAGCCCCCTGGCCGACTTGGACTTGTGAGCACTGCGTGGCACTTCAGATTCCATAAGTCACCTGTTCTGTTGTCCTTGCTGAACTTGTTGAGCTCATTTACTGACCTTCTGCTTTGACTTTGCTGCCCAGTTGCTTCCCCTCATTGTTCGCAGATCTGCTGGGTCAGTGGCACCATGTGCCTGCATCATGCATGCACTGCCACACCATGGGAAAAGCGCACTGCCAACGGTCCATTGCTTGCCACCCAGCATTTGTCTACTGTGGCGACTTCCCAGCCTGGCAGCACAGGCATCACGAGCATGGCACTGAGCACACCCACCACTCGATGCTGGAGGGGGTCGGTATGGGCAAGGTACATCATGATGACCATGTCTACCCACCCACCAATGATCACCACTGGGCGATGGCCATGGTTTGGCTTTGGCACCTCAACGACACCGACTTCCCTGGTGTCTTGCATGCTGTGCACCAATACATGGTGGTGAACAGCGCTCTCATGAGTGAGCGCCAGCCCCATGAGTTGTGCTCCTGCCCTGGTGGTCCTCCTCTGCCCATGGACATGCTGTTGTCCCCTCTGCTGGTACCTGAGGGCAAGGACAGCGAGCCCTTCTACATAGACATGTAGATTAGTCCTCTTCTTGTGCTGTGTTTGTCTCCTTTGAAATCCACCACTGTTCCCCTTGTCCTCTTGTATGTGCCTCATGAGTGTCTGATGAGCTTTGACACTGAGACTGGAGCCTTCCTGGCAACTTTTCCTCCTGTGGGTCTGACCTTTTTGAGATTGAGGATAAAGTTGCGTAATCCTCAATTTTGTGTGAGATCGACTGTAACTTGCTCTTAATGTCAATTTCATTCAAGATTGACTGTAACCTGCTTTTAACATCGATTTCACAAAACTGAGGAGATGGCCCTATTCTCGAGTGGGAATGCCTCCCCCCCTCGAAACCTCATAGTCCCAGATGAGGTCAGGGCAATTGAGGTTCTCGGCAGGCTCCCAGGTCACCTGTTCCTTGGGGTAGCCCTTCCAGAACACCTTGTACTGGAGCTGGCTGTGATGGGTTCAGCAATCGAGGATGTGCTCAACCTCATACTCCAGCTCATCATCATGCAGTGGCAGTTGTATGGGGAGCTCGTTGCGCCCTGCCAATTGGCTTGCTGGTTGCTTCTCCAGCATGGAGACATGGAAAACGTCATGCACTTTGAAGGTCATTGGGAGTTGTAAGCAGTATGCACACTGGCCAATGCATTCCAGGATGGGAATGGGGCCAGCGAAACAGGTGTCAAGCTTGGGACTAGGTCATCGAGTCTTCCAGTTCTTGCAGTTGATGTGGACGAGATCACTGACTTTGAATTCCACATCCTTGCACTTGTGATTGTATTGCTTGACCATCTGTGCTTGTCCTTGCTGAATGGCTTCCTGGAGATACTCGATCCGGTCTCTGGCAGTCATGAGCCATTCATGCTGTCCTGGGTTGTGTACTCCAAGTCGCTCTGGGATCTCCAGGTGAGACTTGGGATTCCAACCGTAACATGCAAAGAATGGTGATATGCTGATGCTGCTATGTACCATGTTGTTGTACACAAACTCAGCCATTGCCAGCAAGGTGCACCAGTTGTTTTGCTCGTAATTGCAGTACATATGGAGGTACTGTTCAACCACTTGGTTTACCTGTTCAGTCTGTCCATCGGTTTGTGGATGGTAGGCCATGCTGAGGGAGTGGTTGATGCTGAGGGCAGCAGTGAACCTCTTCCAGGCTGCTGATATGAACTGCTGTCCTTGATCAGAGACAATGTGGTCTGGTGCACCGAAACGTATGAAGACTGTGGCCTCTAAGAGTTTGGCAGTGTCCTCTGAGGTTGCTGACTTATGTGTCAGCACAAGGATGGCAAACTTGGTAAGATGGTCAACCATGACTAGGATCGAATCGTAGCCTTCTGAAGGTGGCAGTCCTTTGATGAAGTCCATGGAGATCGAGCCCCAAGGCCGCTCTGGTGTGGACAACAGTTGCAAAAGGCTGTACAGCTGATGGTGTGGGGCCTTGTATCAAGCACACACTGGGCAGCTAGCTACGTAGTCTGCGATCCACGCAGCCATGTGTGGCCAGTAGTAGTGCTGTCATGCTAGCTCCAGCATAGCATCATGCCTGGTGTGTCCAGCCATCAGTCCATCATGGCACTGCGACATCACCATGTAGCACAGGTGCTTGACCGATAGGGATTGGTCTTGTACCTTGGCCACACTTCTGGTGTCATTGCTGCCTTGCTTGCCAGGCAGTGTGACCTTCGGCACAACCAAATGGCCATCTTTGTACCATAAGCCATCCTTGAGCTCGAATTGGCCTTGATTGTACAGCTCCACTAGTTCACGGTCAAGGGGCTGGAAGGTCCTGATGAGCTCCTTGAATCCTCCTGCTACAATATCTGCCATAGAGGGCAATGCTGGAGGTGCTTTGCAAGATCAATGATTATTGTCCCTTATGGTCAAACTCAATTGAGTTTGATGATTATGTGTGTTTTCGGTCGAACTCATTTGAGATCGACATTTAATGGCATTTATCATCGATTTCACATCAGGTTCAGCAAATAGTCAAGCCAGCAGCAGCTGTCAAACATTGTGCTCTTGTTCTTCACCAGCAGGCTGCATATCGCTTCACCTTGTCAAGGCATCAGGCTCACCTGCTTTGTCCCCTGGCCTGTATTGCAGAACGAAGTCGAAATCGGCTAGTAGCACTGCCCATCGAGCTTGTTGACCATTGATGCATCATTGGGACTTGAAGTACTTGAGTGCCTTGTGATCCGTGAGGATGACCAACTGCGTTGGCAGGCCTGCCAGCATATGATGCCATTGGGTCAGGCATGCCACCACTGCAAGCAATTCCTTGTCATGGATCTCGTAGTTATGCTCCACTGAGCTCATCTTGCAAGAGTAGAAGGCAATTGGATGCCACCGGCTTTCATGTTCTTGTTTGAGGACCCTGGCGATGGCATAGTCGCTGGCATCCATCTCCATTCATGTGGGCAGGTGATAATCGAAATGTCAAAGGACTCCTGCTGATGTGAATGCTGCGATGAGACTGTGGAATGCCCTCTCTGCCTCCTCTGGCAGCTTGAACTTCCTGAAATGCTCGGTTGGCTTGACCAATGACATGAGTGGCCTCACATTGCATGCGAAGTGCGAGATGAAATGTCGATAGAAGTTGGCAAAGCCAAGGAAGTGCTGGATGTCATGGATCGACTTGGGGACCAGCCATTCCTTAATGGTCTGTACCTTCGCTTCATCCATCTTGATTCCTTGCGGTGTGATAACATAGCCTAGGAACTCGATGGTCATGGTGTGGAACTCACATTTCAACAGCTTCATGAAGAGTCGGTGCTTGTGTAGTCGCTGTAACACCTCTCGAACATGGCTGACATGCTCCTTCAGGTGGTCACTGAAGATGAGGAAGTCATCTAAGTATACCACCACATAGATACTGAGGATATCATGGAAGATACTGTTAACCAGCGACTGAAAGTGTGAGGGAGTGTTCACCAGCCCAAACAGCATGACAAGGTACTCATAGAGCCTGAGTTGAGTACCAAAAGCTGTCTTCCATTTGTCGCTGTCTGCGATGCGTACCAGGTTATACACCACCTTGAGATCCAGCTTGCTGTAGACCTTGGCCTTCCGCAGTAGGAAGAGCTGCTCCTTGATGAGAGGTAACAGGGCACAATTCTTCACTGTAACCTCATTGAGGCCTCAGTAGTTGACACAAAGCCACAGGCCTCCATCCTTCTTTGGCATGAAGAGCACAGGTGAGTGCGCTGGGCTCTTTGATGGATGGATGAAGCCCTTTGTGATATTCTCATCGTGGTATTTGCACAACTCCTCCAGCTCTTTGGGTCCCTGTAAGTACAGAGGCCCATGAGGTGGCTGGGTGCCTGGCAGTAGTTTGATCGAGAGATCATGGTCCATCCTCAGAGGCAACTTGTCAGCTTCAGTCTCACAGAAGACCTGGTGGAGATCCTGGTATTCCTCAGGTATCTCCTTCGCCTTCAGCTCCTCCTGAGGTTCAACCTCCATCTCGATACCTTTGTCACTGCCTGTAGGGATGAAGCTGTACATGGGTATTGTGGCAGGATCGATGTCCAGGAGCATGCATCCTATGGGACTGTCATGGAGGGCTGCTCATATGAGCTGTTTGGCAGAGACAAACTCGTTCCCATGAGCTACAAGACTGGTTGCCAAAATCGATGTTAAGGGCGCATTATCTTGGATCTCAGTTGAAATCGAAGATATGCGATGTTTATCATCAATTTCAGATGAAATTGATGGTAACTGCCCCTTAACTTCAATTTCGAGGCCAGGCTGGAAATCGAGAGTACTGGTGTGCCAATCTACCCTGGGCCTGAGTTTCCTGAGTAGCTCATAACCTAGGATGACATCATAGTCATTGATGTCTGTCACCTCTGCTTCGAAGGGGCCAACTAGGTAACCTCCTATGCCTGCAGTGACCGAGGCAGCACTGTCGATCTGTAAGGTGTGGCTGGTAATACCATGAATGCTTCTCTTGTGTATGGGTTTTGTGGGTATGTGATGGGTTGAAACAAATGTACGAGCAATTATAGACACTCCAGTGCCTGTGTTGGCCAGCATTCGAGCTGGGTGACCAGCAATGGTCCCATCAATCTCGAGTACTGGCTTCTGCGACACTGCAGAGAAACAGAAACAACAGTCTTGATATGTACAGTGTGATGACAAGGATGGGTTCAGGGCAACGCATGCCATCAGTGTGCTGTCCCATGCCTGTTTCCCTGGTTGGTGTCACCTTCCTGAGATTGGGCATTCTCCTCATCCTCATCAGCATAGGCAGCCAGGCCGATGTCAGCTTCCTGGTTGCCTTCCTCGGATGCCTCTTCATCATCTTCAGCATCATCAGCTTGCTCATTGATGGCATAGATGCAGCCACTCTGTGGAGCAGGGCTGCGAGGTGCACCTGGTGGGCTGGGTACTCTGGGCATGGCCTTGGGACAATTGCACTGCCAATGGCCTGTCTGGCCACATAGGCTGCACTGGTCTGGTCCGAAGGTGGTGCCACCAATGTTGGTTACTGGCAGCTTCTGAGCCAAGTGGGGAGGCAAGGGCCTCCTAGGAGTGGTAATGGGTATGGCTCCACTATGCTGTCCCCAACCACTTGTCTGGTTGCTAAACAGCGGTGCCTCCTTCCCTTTACCCTTGTCTGTGGTGGGCGCTGCCATGCTAGCAGGATGAGCTGGGGTTGAGAGGAGATGGGTGTTGTTGGCATCCAAGGTTCAAACATGGTCAATGCTCTCCACACTGCAATACCATTCCCAGAGGTTGGAAGGGGGATTGTGCTCGAACTTTTGATGCATCCTGGCAGTGAGACCCATCTTGAAGAGACCCATGATGAGCTTAGGGTTTCCATTGAGGCCTGCATGGTTTGCTAGGTCCCAGAAATGTTCAATGTAGCGTGTGGCCATGCCTGGCTCATCACTGGCTTGACAGTGGATGGAGAGCTTGGTGTAGGTGGTGAATGAGTTGACCATCTGACCGAACTGATCCCTCAAATGGGCACAGAACATGTCCCAGTCATGGAACAGTTGTCCCTGAAGCTTAGGATCGACCTGTAGCTTGGAGTCCCACCATTCCTTGGCTGATCCTTCCAATCGTTCCAAAGCAATGGCCACTCGATGCTGATGGCTTGTGATACCATATTGAGCGAACCAGTTGTTGGCCTTGATGAGGAACAGCTCAACATCCTTGGTATCCAGCTTGGGAAACAGGATCTTCATGTCCACCAGGAGTGCCTTAGGCTCCTGGCCCTCTCCTTCGAACACAGTGATGGGCTTGAGGGGCTCACGATGATGCCTAGGACCCATGGGGGTCACATAAACATCGATGTTGCTGAACTCCACAGGCCATACCATCACTGTTGACCTGGGCATTGGTGTTTGGGGATCCTCCACTTGAGCAAACCTGGTCTGAGCCATCGTTGACTCACCAAGAGGTGGTGCTGACCTCGATTGGCCTACTGGTGATGGTGTAGCCAGCTCCTCACCTTGGTACAGCCACCAGTTACCTAGCATGGCTTGCTGCCATTCTCGGTTAGCTTCAGCTTCTTGTTGCTGTTGCTCCATCATCTGCTGGGCATGGCTACCACCAACCCAAGGTCGATGGCCCTGAGGTGCTCCTCAGACTGATTGTCAGGTGCCATGGTGAACATGGGGCACTGCTTGAACGATCCACTCTAATGTTAGCAGTCATGTGCCAGACACGTGAAATCAACATTAACTCGAGGTAAATGTCGATTTCATTTGAGTTCGAGGTTAACAGCCAGTAAATGTCGATTTCACTTGATATCGATGTTAACTGCATCTTATGCTTGATGTCAACTGACTGCCATTGCCACTCCATTCAGAGGTAATGCAGCATGTTTGTGGTAGCCTGGTTTGTGTCCTACACTTGACAGGAGTGGGCTAACTGTCCTTGTGTAGGTATGCAGCACAGATAGACTGTGCTGCTGTTGTTGGGGATGATGCTCAAGGCTGTACAATGCTGTTAACTGACATCGCTGTATAGTAATGGTACTGGTGAGGGTTCCAGGACTGCGGTGTAGGTTCCGCCTGCACAGGTGAGGCCTGTGGCACCAGTGGTGGTTCTGATGTCTATATGTACTCCAACTCGAATGGAGGCACACTGAGTAGTAGCAATGCCTATGATTGCTACTCTATGAGACAATGAGTGTGAGTATAGTGATACTAAACATACTGACAAGTAAATGAATGATAGAGTGGATGAGGTCCCACCTCTCCACTCATACAGGGAATGTGTGTATATATATGCATGTGTGTATGCTGGCAGCGGTTGCTCCAGAGCATCCCACCACCAGCATCAGGCCAGTGTCAGGGCCTGCCCCTTCTGTCCTAGAGACTCGCCACTGGCCTCCAACCACTACCTCTTCACTGGCTCCACAGCCTCAGGCCAGTGTTGGACTCTCCTTCCTTCCTGCAGGCTCCCCCTATCCTCACAGGGGCCCCTGCGCCTCACCCAGCCATTACTGGTTGGCCTAGGGCCATTGACAGCATCCTCCAGGTGCTGCCAACACCATCGCTGATCACCCTCAACCCCTTTGGGGTGGTGCAGTCATAGTTGTTGCTTGTCATTTCATTCCACAGCATCATATGGTCCTGTAGGCGAAATTGATGATAAGGCCTGCTTAATGTCAATTTCATCTGAGATCGACCATAAGATGTGTTTAATGTCAATCTCAATTCGAGTTCGATTTTATGTCCTGTGACAACCATTCAGCAAGCACAAGCATGGACGGTTGAGCAATACAATCATAAGCGCAAGGATGTGGAATTCAAAGTCGGTGATCTCGTTCACATCAACTGCAAGAACTGGAAGACTCGATGACCCAGCCCCAAGCTTGATACCTGCTTTGCTGGCCCCTTTCCCATCCTGGAACACATCGGCTGGCAAGCATACTGCTTACAACTCCCAGTGACCTTCAAAGTGCATGACGTTTTCCATGTGTCCATGCTAGAGAAGCAGCCAGCAAGCCAATTGGCAGGGCACAATGAGCTCCCCATACAACTGCCACTGCATGATGATGAGCTGGAGTACAAGGTTGAGCGCATCCTCAACTGCTGAACCCATCACAGCCAGCTCCAGTACAAGGTGTTCTGGAAGGGCTACCCCAAGGAACAGGTGACCTGGGAGCCTGCCAAGAACCTCAATTGCCCTGACCTCATCTGGGACTATGAGGTTTTGAGGGGGGGAGGCATCCCTGCTCAAGAATAGGGCCATCTCCTCAGTTTCACGAAATCAACATTAACAGCATGTTACAATTGAACTCATATGAAATCAATGTTAAAAGTGAGTTACAGTCGATCTCATGCAAAATTGGGGATTACATGACTTTATCCTCGATCTCAAAAAGGTCAGCCCCACAGGAGGAAAAGTTGCCAGGAAGGCTCCAATCTCAGTGTCAAAGCTCATCAGACACTCACAAGGCACATACAAGAGGACAAGGGGAACAGCAGTGGATTTCAGAGGGGACAAACACAGCATGAGAAGAGGACTATTCTACATGTCAATGTAGAGGGGCTCACCATCCTTGCCCTCAGGGACCAGCAGGGGAGACAACAGTGTGTCAACAGGTGGCAGAGGGCCACCAGGGCAAGAGTGTGACTCATGGGGCTGGCGCTCACTCACAAGAGCACTGTTGGCCACCATGTACTGGTGCATGGCATGCAAGATGCCAGGAAAGTTGGCATCGTCAAGGCACCAGAGCCACACCATGGCTGTATCCCAGTGGCGATCGTTGGTGGGTGGGTAGACATGATCATCATGACACACCTTACCCATGCCAACCCCCTCTGACATTGTGAGGTGGGCACGCTTGGTGCCATGCTTGTGGTGCCCATGCTGCCAGCCCAGGAAGTTGCCACAATAGATGAATGCTGGGTGGTGAGCAACAGACTGATGGCAGTGCACAATTCCTGCAGCATGGCAGTGCATGCACAATGCAGGCACATGGTGGTGCCAACCCAGCGGATCAGCGAACATCGAAGGAAAGCACCTGGCAAAGTCAAGGCAGAAGGTCAGTACACAAGCTCAATAAGGTCAGCAAGGAAAGGCGGTGAAGACAACTTATGGAATCTGGAGCACTATGCAGCGCTCACAAGTCCAAGTTGGCCAAGGGGCTGAGCCCTCAGTCAGGTGCTGCATGATGATGTTGCAGATGCATTGATCCACAGCATCACCCTGAGTGATGGTCCAAAGCTTGGGGTAACAGCCAGCTGTGTAGAGGATCAGCAGCACTGGCACCCAAAGTACCTGGGTCCAGGTGGCGATCTTGGCCCAACTGGGAGTATGGGCCACTGGCAGCGATGGGGAAGGGTGGTGCAGTGGCACTGGAGGAGGAGGCATGTGCCTTCCATCAGAGGGAGTGTCCCTCCATATTATGCCAGGGGGAGGAGGTGATGGAGCATACACCGGCATTCCAGGCATTGCAGGAGAGGCAAGAGCGCTGTCAGGGTGCACCAACTCAGCCTCATATGCCTCTTGGTGCTCCTTGCTGGGAGTGCATGCACCCAGGAATAGAGGCTTGAGGGTGGAAGCAGGAGGGCCATGGGAGGCCAACTCCACCAGGGAGGCAGCCACAGCTTCCTTGACAGCCATGACAGCTGCCTTGGAAGTGGTGCACAGCACTGCAGGATCTGTGGGCTGCCTGACAGCAGAGCCCATATTGCCATCAGAGGGGTTAGGGCTGGCACCCACCAACTGCACCAAGATAGGTGCAGCGCCACTAACAGCTGAGGGAGTTTGAGCCACAGGAGCGGCAGGGGATGAAGAGCGATGGCTCATGTGAAGGAGAGCCACACAGGGAGCAATGGGAGCCACCCAATGAGTCGAGCGGTGCAGCAGAGGATTGGACGAGGGGGCCGACATGGTAGGTGATGGTGTAGTGGTAGATGATGATGAGAAGGAAGGAAGGAAAGGAAGGAACACTGCCAACACTACAAATACAGGCCACCCTTTTCTGCACAGGTCACGAAGGATTAGGCTCTGAACAGACTTCATTACTTCGCAGGAGCTCAGCTCTGAAAATTGGGGTAATGTCACAGGACATAAAATCGAACTCGAATTGAGATCGATGTTAAACACATCTTACAGTCGATCTCAGATGAAATCGATGTTAAGCAGGCCTTATTGTCGATTTCACCTACAGGGCTGTATGATGCTGGGGAACGAAAACAACAAGCAATGACTATGACAGCACCACCCCAAAGGGGTTGCAGGTGATCAGCGATGATGTTGGCAGCACCTGGAGGATGCTGTTGATGACCCTAGGCCAACCAGTAATGGCTGGGTGAGGTGCAGGGGCCCTTGCGAAGATAGGGAGGACCTGCAGGAAGGAAGGAGAGCCCAACACTGGCTTGAGGCTGAGGAGCCAGTGAAGAGGTAGTGGTTGGAGGCCAGTGGCAAAGCTCTAGGACAGAAAGGGCAGGCCCTGACACTGGCCTGATGCTGGCTGCAGAATGCTCTGGAGCAACCGCTGCCAGCATACACACATGCATATATATACACATCCCCTGTACAAGTGGAGAGGCAGGGCCTCATCCACTCTATCATTCATTTACTTGTCAGTATGTTTAGTATCACTATACTCACACTCATTGTCTTGTAGAGTAGCAATCATAGGCATTGCTACTACTCAGTGTGCCTCCATTCGAGTCGGAGAACATATAGACAGCAGTCAGAACCACCACTGGTGCCACAGGCCTCACCTATGCAGGCGGAACCTACACTGCAGTCCTGGAACCTCCACCAGTACCATTACTATATGATGATGCTGACTATCAGCATCATACAGCATCAGGCATTATCCCTGATGATGGCAGTGCAGTTCATCAGCACTGCATACCTACATGAGGACAGTTAGCCCACTCCTGTCAAGTGTAGGACACACCCCCAGCTACCACAAATGTGCCACACTACCTCTGAATGGAGTGGCAATGGTGGTCAGTCAACATCGAGCGTAAAATGCAGTTAATGTCGATCTCAAATGAAATCGACATTTACTGGCTGTTAGCCTCGAACTCAAACAAAATCGATGTTTACCTTGAGTTAACATCGATTTCATGTGTCTGGCACACAACTGCTGACACTGGGTACTGAATGTGGTGAGGACAGCAGACCACAGGGTGGCAATGAAGGTGCAACCAGGTCTGATATGATGTTATTGGGCAGGCCAAAATAGCAGAAGACCTGCTTGGTGAGTAACTGGGCCAGATCAGGCACAGTGTCCTCCTTCTGGGCTGGTAAGAACAATGCATACTTCATGAGATGATTGACCATGATGAGGATGGAGTCATATTGCCAACCTCCAGTCACTGAGGCTGGTAGTCCCTTGATGTGGTCCATCAACAGCGATGTGAATGGCCAGGCTGGTGCTGGGAGCAGCAGGAGGAGGCTGTAGGGCTTGTGCCTCAGGGCCTTGGCCTGTTGGCACACTGCACACATGGCAACATACCAGGCAACATCCTGCTGCAGGGTGGGCCAGTGGTGGTGTCACTGGACCAGGCCCACCATGGCTGTGACACTGGGGTGGCTGGCTGTCAGGTGGTCATGGTAGCACTGCAGGATTTCCTGTATCTCCTGTGGTGAGGGGACTGGGCTGGTGGCCCCACCCCTGGACTCAGTAGGGGTAATGGCCCCCCAGTGAGCTGCTAGTGCCATTGACCCAAGATGTCTGTCGCCAAACAGATGTGATGGTAACAGGGTAAGGACCTTGGTGGGATCATTGCAGCTGGCCAGATCTGCTGTGCTAGGGTGCCTGTCCAACCAGCATGAGAGCATGTCCAGTTGGGTGGCCTGGGTGCCCAGGTGATAAGTGATCTTGAAATCGAACTTGCTGAGGCCCACATTCCACCAGGCCTGCCAGTGGTTGAGCTGCCACTTTGTCTGGAAGTACTGGAGGGCCTGGTGGTTGGTGTCAGTGGTTGTGCACCAGACATGTGAAATCGAAGTTAACTCAAGGTAAACATCGATTTCATTTGAGTTTGAGGTTAACAGCCCATAAACATCGATTTCACTTGAGATCAACATTAACTGCATCTTACACTCAATGTTGACTGACTGCCATTGCCACTCCATTCAGAGGTAATGCAGCATGTTCATGGTAGCCTGGTGTGTGCCCTACACTTGACAGGAGTGGGCTAACTGTCCTCATGTAGGTATGCAGCGCAGATAGACTGTGCTACTGTGGTCAGAGATGATGCTCGAGGCCATATGACACTGATAGTCAGCATTGTCATATAGTAAAGGTACTGGTGTAGGTTCCAGGACCACAGTGTAGGTTCTGCCTGCACAGGTGAGGCCTGTGGCACCAGTGATGGTTCTGACTGATGTCTATATGTACTCCAACTCGAACGGAGGCACACTGAGTAGTAGCAATGCCTATGATTGCTACTCTATGAGACAATGGGTGTGAGTATAGTGATACTAAACATACTGACAAGTAATTGAATGATAGAGTGGATGAGGTCCCACCTCTCCACTCATACAGGGAATGTGTATATATATGCATGTGTGTAAGCTGGTGGTGGTTGCTCCAGAGCATCCCGCTGCCAGCATCAGGCCAGTGTCAGGGCCTGCCCTTTCTGTCCTTGAGACTCATCACTGGCCTCCAACCACTACCTCTTTGCTGGCTCCATGGCCTCGAGCCAGTGTCAGACTCTCCTTCCCTTCCTGCAGGTCCCCCCTATCTTCGCAAGGGCCCCTGCACCTCACCTGGCCATTACTGGTTGGCCTAGGGTCATCAACAGCATCCTCCTGGTGCTGCTGACATCATTGCTGATCACCTGCAACCCCTTTGGGGTGGTGCCATCATAGTCATTGCTTGTCATTTTCGTTCCACAGCATCGTACAGCCTTGTAGGCGAAATCGATGATAAGGCCTGCTTAATGTCGATTTCATCTGAGATTGACTGTAAGATGCATTTATTGTCGATCTCAATTCGAGTTCGATTTTATGTCCTGTGACAGTTGGTGAGGACCTCGAATGGCACCTGGAGACCATGGAGGTAGTGCTGCCACTCAGTAAGAGTGTCAACAATCATGAGGAGCTCCTTGTCATGGATTTTGTAGTTCCATTTGGCCAGTTGCATCTTCCAGGACCAGTATGTGACCAGGTGGAGCTGGTGAGTGGTCACCTGGGGTGGTTGTTCCCCCAGGTCCCCAGAGATGGGGTACCACTGGGACAGGACTGCCACCATGACATAGTTGCTGGCATCAGTCTCAACCACTGTTGACTGGGAGGGGTTGAAGTGCTTAAGGATTGGTGCAGTGGTGAAAGCTGCCTTGAGGTGCTCAAATGCAGTGACCTCAGTGGGCTCCAACTGGATCCAGCTGGTCAGCTTATTCTTCAACTGGTCAGTGAGAGGGGCTGATACCTGGGAGTAGTGGCATATGAACTGGCAATAGAAATTGGCAAACCTGAGGAAGACCTGGATGTCACAGATAGATGCTGGGATCAGCCAGGAGGTGACCACCTTGACCTTGCCTGGGTCCATGCTTATGCTGTCCAGGCTGACCTGGTAGCCCAGAAACTCAACTGACTGGACCTGAAATTTGCACTTGTCAGGTGCACAGTAGAGTTTATGCTGCTGCAGGTGCCAGAGGACTTCCCGGATGTGCTTGGTGTGTGCATCTGGGTCTGCTGAGTAGACCAGGATGTCATTGAGGTAGACAACCACACTGACATCGAGCAGGTCATGGAGCACATGATTCATAAGTCACTGGAAAGTCGATGGGGTGTTACAGAAGCTGAATGGCATGACAAGGTACTCATAGCTACCATACTGGGTCTGGAAGGTGGTCTTCCATTCATCACCAGGTGTGATGTGCACAAGGTTGTATGCACCCTTGAGGTCTAATTTTGTGAAGACCTGTGCCCAGGCCAGACAGTCCAGATGCTCTGCAATGAGGGGGATTGGGTACTTGTCCTTCACAGTGATGCTGTTCAGGGCCCAGTAGTCAATGCACAGGTGCAACCAGCCATCCTTCTTGGGAATGAAGATGATTGGGGCAGCTGCCAGGCTCTTTGACAGATGAATGAACCCAATCTCCAGCATTTTGTCCAGATAGCCCTTGAGCTCTTCCATCTCCTTGGCTGAGAGGGAGTACAGGGCCCTGTGCAGGATCTGCACACCTGGTAGCAGCATGATTTGGTGATTGTGGGGCCAGCAAGGAGGCAGGACCTCAGTGTTGGCCTCATTGAACACATCCTGGAACCCCTCATACTTGGTGGGAATCACTGGGACTGTTGCTTCAGTACCCACCCAATCCTCAGTTGGGTGGATGGTGAAACAGGCTTTGCTGGGATCTCCCTGGTCCAGTATGATCATGGGAGGGCCAGCATTCATCACCAGGGCAGTGGTGTACCAGTTGTCTCCCAGGATAGGGAAATGCATGGTCTGAGTCTTGTAATTGAGCACTGGTTGGGTGGACTTGATCCAGTCCATACCCAGAATGGCATCATACTCAGAGATGCATGGGGCCACATAGAAACAGTGGTGTTGGGAGACCACAATGCCAGCAAGCCTGACAGTGGCCTGGAGCTGGTGGGTGATCTCACCAGACTTTGAGTCAAATGTAGCGGTCCTGACCAGACTCAGGAGGTGCTCCATCGCCCCCTCCTGCCTGGTGGCAATGGATTGGTTGATGAATGATGTGGTGGCTCCTCTGTCAATCAGGGCCCTGGCCTGCTGACTGTTCAGGGTAGCCCAACACTTGTACACTGGGATGCTTGGGTGGTGATGGATCCAAATGGTTCTCTGGGTGATGATTGGCTTGGTGGGCAGAATCAGCAACCCAATGTGAGCTTGCAGGTCAAGCAGGTTGCCCAGTTCTCCCAACCAGGCCCATGTGGCCTGGAGGGGCATCCCCTCCATGGCCTCAGTGGCCAGTGGGTCATAATTGGGATCATAGGATAACTCCAAATGCACCTCATCACCCTCACCCTCATCGCCTGGCATCTCTGGGTTGACCAGGGGCCTGACAGCCAGCTGAACCAGCAGGGTGCTGGTGTCAGTGTCAAGGATGGTGGCATTGGTGTGCAGGGGCTTCGTCTGTGCAGCCTTGGGGCAGTCCTGCACTGGGTGCTGCCTGCCACAGCTGTAGCACAGGTTGTTCTCCTGGCAGTACCAGTGTACCTCCTCAGAGAGCCTGGCTGGCATGCTCTGCAGCCAGTAGTTGGTACTCTGCAGTTTGGTCCCCTCATGGTGGGTGGTGGGGACCCCACTACCCAGCTGATCCCAGCAGGAATCCTGGCAGGGTACCAGCTTGGCAGTCATGCTTGCCAGGGCCAGTGTGAACAGACTGATCTCATACATTCACTGCTCAGTCCAGATGGCTGCATCGATGTACTCTTGCAGATCCTGTGTCTCCACATGAAGTAGCTGCTGATGGAGGCTCTCCTGAAGGCTCAACTGGAAAGTCATCAGGAGCTGCTGGTTGTCAGTGGCATTGGCTTTGGTTACCAGGGCCAGGAACTCCATGGCATGTGTCAGTGGTCATGCGCCAGACATGTGAAATCGAAGTTAACTCGAGGTAAATGTCGATTTCATTTGAGTTCGAGGTTAACAGCCAGTAAACATCGATTTCACTTGAGATTGATGTTAACTGCATCTTACACTCGATGTCGACTGACCACCATTGCCACTCCATTCAGAGGTAATGTGGCATGTTTGTGGTAGCCTGGTTTGTGTCCTACACTTGACAGGAGTGGGCTAACTGTCCTTGTGTAGGTATGCAGCACAGATAGACTGTGCCACTGTTGTCAGAGATGATGCTTGAGGCTGTACAATGCCATTAACCAACATCGCCATATAGTAATGGTACTGGTGAGGGTTCCAGGACTGTGGTGTGGGTTCCGCCTGCACAGGTGAGGCCTGTGGCACCAGTGGTGGTTCTGACTGATGTCTATATGTACTCCAACTCGAATGGAGGCACACTGAGTAGTAGCAATGCCTAAGATTGCTACTCTATGAGACAATGAGTGTGAGTATAGTGATACTAAACATACTGACAAGTAAATGAATGATAGTGTGGATGAGGTCCTGCCTCTCCACTCGCACAAGGCATGTGTATATATGTATGCTGGTGGCGGTTGCTCCAGAGCATCCCTCTGCCAGCATCAGGCCAGTGTCAGGGCCTGCCCCTACTGTCCTAGAGACTCATCACTGGCCACCAACCACTACCTCTTCACTGGCTCCACAGCCTCAAGCCAGTGTCAGGCTCTCCTCCCCTTCCTGCAGGTCCCCCCTATCCTCGCATGGGCCCCTGCACCTCACCTGGCCATTACTGGTTGGCCTAGGGTCATCGACAGCATCCTCCAGGTGCTGCCAACACCATCGCTGATCACCCTCAACCCCTTTGGGGTGGTGCAGTCATACTCGTTGCTTGTCATTTCGTTCCACAGCATCATACAGCCCTGTAGGCGAAATCGACGATAAGGCCTGCTTAATGTCAATTTCATCTGAGATTGACTGTAAGATGCATTTAACGTCGAGCTCAATTCGAGTTCGATTTTATGTCCTGTGACAGCATGCCTGCTCACACTCCCAGTTTGATGCAACCACTGCAGTTTGACCCAGGCAGTGTGACCAGGATTGGGATCACCATAGGTTCAGTGAAGGTTGGTGCTGAACTGCTCCCAATGGTGGAACAGTGCCATGTCAGGCTGAGCTTGATGCAGGTTGTGCAACTGCTGCCTCAGGACTCCAGTAATGTGGGTGAGCACCCACAGGATCTGGCAGTTGTCTGTTGGGTACCAGGTGGGGTTGAGATCGAAGTGCAGGTTGCACTGCTCCAGGAAGGCCTCAAGGTCCTCCTGTTTCCCATCCCAAGCAGGTGTGGTGATGTGCACCTCTGGGGTCCAGGGTGCACTGGGTTCATTGGGCAGCAGCCAGGGCTCTGGGGTGTGGCCCTGCAATCTGGGGGGTAGGCTCACTGGCTCCAGGTGAGGGTTCTCCAGTTGGTGGGTTGCCTGAGTGAATCGCTGCTCCAACATCTCACCTGTGAGCATGGGAGCTGGTCCTACAGGTCCCTTGACAGTGGCATCATCAGGCACCAAACTGACAGGGTCCAGCTGTCCACCAACAGGGGCAGCACTAGGCACCAGTCCCCTAGCAGGCTCAGTGCTGCGAGTCTCCCTCAGCAGGTGAATCTCCTGGGTCAGGTTGACCATAAGGTGTCAGAGGTCACCGATAGCAGCTGCCAGCCTGTCCTTGGGCTGGGCATTGCCACCAGGCTCCGACAAAAGCTCACCAGGGCTGGGCAGCTGAGAAGTGCTGTGGCTTCAAGTTTGCATGGTGAACATTTGTTGATGGGCTCATCAGTGATGGGGAGGTCAATTGTAATGTTAAGCTCATGGGGTCTGGGAACCTCAGGCTCACTGGGTATGGTGATGATGGTAGAGGCCATGGGCAGGTAATCAGGCATGGTGGTGTCTGATACATTGCTGGCAGGCTAGAAGGATTCTGGCAATGCTAAGATTGTCTGGTATTCCACCTACTAAGTGAGTAGAGTAAAATACAATCGATGAAGTCAGGAAGGAAGGGGCCCAGCCTTCTGGCTGGGGCCTAAATACCCTCTGGTCAGTTGCCACAGTTGGTCAGTTCCCCACCAGGACTGATGTGGCCTGCAGCAGCTACCACAGTTGATCTTGAACCTGGAACTCTCCCATCTCACACTTGGCTGGGTCCATCGCACTCATTGGGTTTCTGCTACCCTGATCGGGCACAGCCCACCTCCACCAGGTTGGTGGGGACCATGTTGTAACACCAAAGGTGGAGAATTGCCAGGCAAAAAGTGTCCAGTATCTGCCAAGAGATCTGAAATGAGTAGCTAGCTCACTAAAGTCTTCCTGATGGTGGAATTGCATGTAGAGCTCAGTCTGAGGATATTTCAGCTTAGATACATTCCATAGCCACTGAGTATGATGATAAAGGACTTGCAGAGGGCTGAGGGGGAACCACTGATGGCAGTACAAAACTTGCCTGGATGGCAGAAGGAATAAGACAGACAGATGACAAAGGGGTACAGTAATGTAAAGAATGATTCAATTGAGTAAAGATCTTGTGAGTCGCTTTAGAGGTGCTCCATATATAGCTAGTGCCTTGCCTACATCACATGTATAGTAGCAATGTAGGGAAATACTAAGATACAAGGTGAGTGGCTCCATCAACCAGTTGGCAGTGCCACTATCGAAGTGAAGATAAACACGAAGTGACTGTGTGATGTTTACAAGAGGGCATGAGACTGAAAGCTAAAGAGAGTGAGGAATGATACATGTCCCATCATCATGTACTTTGTACCGATGTCAGGAGACATGTCACGATGGATGATGCTATGCAAAGAAGAGTCATCCCAAAGACTCGAGCATGGCATTGGATCAGGCATGGCATCAGCCTTTGGAGCATAGCCAATGCTGATGCCTGATGTCAGCAGATAATTGCCAACACAGGAATGCAGGAACTTACTGCTTGTGTGATAAAGAATAAAGAGTAAAGGGAAAGATGTTAGTGTGCATGATAGGGTCACATTCCTGATCTGCCTGAATCAGGAAACATTAATCGATGAAGAGAAAGACCATTTTCCAACAGTCCCCCTCTTTTGGTACATCAGTAACAGAGAGAACTCAATTGGGAACACACACATGCACAAAACACAGTCATGATGAGATGCTTGGGAACTCCCTACATTTCCTATGACTGCATGACAAAGGAGAACTTGAGCCATGTAGGGAAAGCATCTTTTTGAGAGGGGCCATGCAGCCAGATGGTCAGGGGGAACGATCTTGGTGTCTTGAGTGAAAGCGATTGCAGTAGCAGCCAGGCTAAGCCATGATCACTGGGATGAGAAAGGAACTCGTGGGGTAGGAATGATAACCAATGAGTTGTCACAGGACATAAAATCGAACTCGAATTGAGATCGATGTTAAATGCATCTTACAGTCAATCTCAGATGAAATCAATGTTAAACAGGCCTTATTGTCGATTTTGCCTACAAGGCCATATGACACTGTGGAACGAAAATGACAAGCAACAACTATGACAGCACCACCCCAAAGGGGTTGAGGGTGATCAGCGATGGTGTTGGCAGCACCTGGAGGATGCTGTTGATGACCCTAGGCCAACCAGTAATGGCCAGGTGAGGTGCAGGGGCCCATGCGAGGATAGGGGGGACCTGCAGGAAGGGGAGGAGAGCCTGACACTGGCTTGAGGCTGTGGAGCCAGTGAAGAGGTAGTGGTTGGTGGCCAGTGATGAGTCTCTAGGACAGTAGGGGCAGGCCCTGACACTGGCCTGATGCTGGTAGAGGGATGCTCTGGAGCAACCGCCACCAGCATACATATATACACATGCCTTGTGCAAGTGGAGAGGCAGGACCTCATCCACTCTATCATTCATTTACTTGTCAGTACATTTAGTATCACTATACTCACACTCATTGTCTCATAGAGTAGCAATCTTAGGCATTGCTACTACTCAGTGTGCCTCCATTCGAGTTGGAGTACATATAGACAGCAGTCAGAACCACCACTGGTGCCACAGGCCTCACCTGTGCAGGTGGAACCTACACCGCAGTCCTGGAACCTCCACCAGTACCATTACCATATGATGATGCCAACTATCAGCATTGTACAGCATCAGGCAGTATTCCCAGTGACAGTGGCGCAGTTCACCAGCGCTGCATACCTACACAAGGACAGTTAGCCCACTCCTGTCAAGTGTAGGACACACCCCTGGCTACCACAAATGTGCTGCACTACCTCTGAATGGAGTGGCAATGGCAGTCAGTCAACATCGAGCATAAAACGCAGTTAACATCGATCTCAAACGAAATCGACATTTACTGGCTGTTAACCTTGAACTCAAATGAAATCGACATTTACCTCAAGTTAACTTCGATTTCACATGTCTGGTGCATGACCACTGACAGTCAGCTCCTCCTCTTGGTGAGCCAATGATGGCTCAGACCAGGTTTGCCCAAGCAGAGGATCCTCAAACACCAACACCTAGGTCCATGGTGAAGGCATGGCCTGCAGAGTTCAGCAACATCGACATTTATGTGACTCCCACAGGTCCTAGGCATCATCATGATCCTCTAAAGCCCATCACCATGTTTGAGGGTGAGGGCCAGGAACCTAAGGCACTCCCTGTGGATGTGAAGATCCTGTTTCCGAGGCTGGAGACCAAGGACATTGAGCTATTCCTCATCAAGGCCAACAACTGGTTCGCTCAGTATGGTATCACGAGCCATCAACATCGAGTGGCCATTGCAGCAGAACGGTTGGAAGGGTCAGCCAAGGAATGGTGGGACTCCAAGCTATGGGTTGACCCTAAGCTCCAAGGACAGCTGTTCCATGACTGGGACATGTTCTGTGCCTGGTTGAGGGACCAGTTCAGCCAGATGGTCAACTTGTTCACCGCCTACACCAAGCTCTCCATCCTCTTTCAAGCCAGCAATGAACCAGGCATGGCCACACACTACATCGAACATTTCTGGGACCTAGCAAATCATGCAGGCCTCGATGGAAACCCTAAGCTCATCATGGGTCTCTTCAAGATGGGTCTCACCACCAGGATGCATCAAAAGTTCGAGTGTGATCCCCCTTCCAACCTCTGGGAATGGTATCACAGCATAGAAAGTATTGACCACATTTGAACCTTAGATGCCAACAATGCCTGGCTCCTCTCGACCCCAGCTCATCCTACAAGCATGACAGCGCCCACCATGGACAAGGGGAAAGGGAAGGAGGCACCACTGCTCAGCAACAGGACAGGCGGTTGGGGTCAGCATAGTGGAGCTGTACCCAATACCACTCCTAGGAGGCCCTTGCCTCCTCACTTGGCTCAGAAGCTGCTGGTAACCAACATTGGTGGCACCACCTTCGGACCAGACCAGTGCAGCCTATGCAGCCAGACAGGCCATTGGCGATGCAACTGTCCCAAGGCCATGCCCAGAGTACCCAGTCCAACCAGTGTGCCTTGTGGCCCCATTCCACAGAGTGGTTGCATCTACACCATCAACAAGCAAACTGAAGATGCCAAAGATGATGAAGAGGCATCTGAGGAAGGCAACCAGGAGGCCGATGTTGACCTGGCTGCCTATGCCAATTGGGATGAGGAGAACACCCATTCCCAGGAAGGTGATGCCAACCAGGGAAACAGGCATGGGGCAGTGCATTGATGGCATGCATTGCCCTGAATCCACCTTTGCCATCACACTGTACATATCAAGACTGTTGTTTCTGTTTCTCTGTGGCATCATGGAAGCCAGTGCTCGAGATTGACAGGACCATTGCTGGTCACCCAGCTTGAATGCTGGCCAACACAGGCACTGGAGTGTCTATAATTGCTCATACATTCGTTTCAACCCATCAAATACCCACAAAACCCATACACAAAAGAAGCATTCATGGTATTACCAGTCATACCTTACAGATCAACAGTGCCACCTCAGTCACCATGGGTATAGGAGGCTACTTAGTCAGCCCTTTCGAAGCAGAGGTGACAGACATTGATGACTATGATGTCATCCTAGGTTACAAGCTACTTAGGAAACTCAGGCCCAGGGTAGATTGGCACACTGGAACTCTCAATTTCAGGCCTGGCCCTGAAATCGAAGTTAAGGGGCAGTTACTGTCGATTTCATCTGAAATCGATGATAAACCCCACATATCTTCGATTTCAACTGAGATCCAAGATAACATGTCCTTAATGTCGATTTCAGCAACCAAGATCGTAGCTCATGGAAACGAGTTTGTTTCTGCTGAACAGCTCATATGAGCATCCCTCCATGATGGCCCCATAGGATGTATGCTCCTGGATGTCGATCCTGCCACAGTACCCATGTATGGCTTCATCCCTACAGGCAGCAACAAAGGTATTGAGAAGGAGGTCAAACCTCAGGAGGAGCTGAAGGTGAAGGAGATACCAGAGGAGTATCAGGATCTCCACCAGGTCTTCTGTGAGACTGAAGCTGACAAGCTGCCTCTGAGAACTGATCATGACCTCTCGATCAAGCTATTGCCAGGCACTCAACCACCTCAAGGGCCTCTGTACTTACAGGGACCCAAAGAGCTGGAAGAGTTGCGCAAATACCTCGATGAGAACATCATGAAGGGCTTCATCCATTTGTCGAAAAGTCCAGCATGCTCACCTGTGCTCTTTGTGCCAAAGAAGGATGGAGGCCTCCAGTTATGCATCGACTACCAAGGCCTCAACAAGGTTATGGTGAAGAATCGTGCCCCATTACCACTCATCGAGGAGCAGCTCTTCCTACTGTGGAAAGCCAAGGTCTACAGCAAGCTGGATCTCAAGGCAGCATACAACCTGGTATGCATTGCAGATGGCAATGAATGGAAGACAGCATTCAGTACCCAACTTGGGCTCTACAAGTACCTCATCATGCCATTTGGGTTGGCAAACGCTCCCTCACACTTTCAGTTGCTTGTTAATGGTATCTTCTGTGATATCCTCAGTATCTACATGGTGGTATACTTAGATGACTTCCTCATCTTCAGTGACCACCTGAAGGAGCATGTCAGCCATGTATGAGAGGTGCTACAGCGACTATGCAAGCACCGACTCTTTGCGAAGCTGTCAAAATGCGAGTTCCACACCATGACTGTTGAGTTCCTAGGCTATGTTATCATGCTGCAAGGAATCAAGATGGATGAAGCGAAGGTACAGACCATTAAGGAATGGCCAGTCCCCAAGTCAATCCACAACATTCAGCACTTCCTTGGCTTTGCCAACTTCTATCGATGATTCATCTCGCACTTCACACACATTGCAAGGCCACTCATGTTGCTAGTCAAGCCAACCGAGTGCTTCAAGAAGTTCAAGCTGCCAGAGGAGGCAGAGAGGGCATTCCACAGTCTTATCACAGCGTTCACTTCAGCAGGGGTACTCTGCCATTTCGATTACCACCTGCCCATGCAAATGGAGACTGATGCCAGTGACTATGCTATAGCTGGAGTCCTCAAACAAGAGCATGAGGGATGATGGCATCCGATCACCTTCTACTCTCACAAGATGAATTCAGCAGAGCAGAACTACAAGATCCATGACAAGGAATTGCTTGCAGTGGTGGCATGCCTGACCCAGTGGCACCATATGCTGGCAGGCCTGCTGTCACAGCTCATCATCCTCACAGATCACAAAGCACTCAAGTACTTCAAGTCTCAATGGTGCATCAATGGTCAGCAAGCTCAATGGGCAGCAAGCTCAATGGGCAGCAAGCTCAATGGGCAGCAAGCTCAATGGGCAGCAAGCTCAATGGGCAGCAAGCTCAATGGGCAGTATTACTAGCCGATTTCGACTTCGTTCTACAATACAGGCCAGGGGACAAAGCAGGTGAGCCTGACACCTTGACAAGGTGGAGCAATATGCAGCCTGCTGGTGAAGAACAAGAGCATAATGTTTGACAGCTGCTGCTGGCCTGACTATTTGCTGAACCTGATGCAAAATCGATGATAAACACCATTAATTGTCGATCTCAAATGAGTTCAACCGAAAACATGCATAATTGTCGAACTCAATTGAGTTCAAGCATAAGGGATGATAATCATTGATCTCACAAAACACCTCTGACATTGCCCTCTATGGCAGATATTGTGGCAGGAGGATTTAAGGAGCTCATCAGGACTTTCCAGCCCCTTGACCATGAACTAGTAGAGCTGTATGAGCAAGGCCAATTCGAGCTCAAGGATGGTTTGTGGTACAAGAATGGCCGCTTGGTTGTGCTGAAGGTCACACTGCCCAGCAGGCAGGGTAGCAATGACACCAGGAGTGCAGCCAAGGTACAAGACCAATCCCTATCAGTTGAGCACCTGCACTACATGGTGATGTTGCAGTGCCATGACAGACTGACAGCTGGACACACCAGGCTCGATGCTATGCTGGAGCTAGCATGATGGTGCTACTACTGGCCACACATGGCTGCATGGATCGCAGACTACATAGCTAGCTGCCCAGTGTGTGCTCGATACAAGGCCCCACACCACTGGCCATATGGCCTTCTGCAGCCATGGTCCACACCTGAGCGACCTTGGGGCTCAATTTTGATGGACTTCATCGAAGGACTGCTGCCTTTGGAAGGCTATGACTCGATCCTCATTGTGGTTGACCATCTCACCAAATTTGCTGTCCTAGCACTGACACATAAGTTGGCAACCTTGGAGGACACTGCCAAACTCTTAGAGGTCATGGTCTTCATACATTTCAGTGCACCAGACCACATTGTCTCTGATTGAGGATGGCAGTTCATATCAGCAACCAGGAAGAGGTTCACTGCTGCTCTCAGCATCAACCACTCCCTCAGCACGGCCTACCACCTGCAAACTGATGGTCAGACCGAATGGGTAAACCAAGTGGTTGAACAGTACCTCCATATGTACTGCAATTATGAGCAGAACAACTGGTGCACCTTGCTGGCAATGGCCAAGTTTGTGTACAACAACACAGTCCACAGCAGCATTGGCATATCACCATTCTTTGCATGCTATGGCTGGAATCCCAAGTCTCACCCAGAAATCCCAGAATGGCTCAGAGTACACAACCCAGGATGGCATGAATGGCTCATGACTTCCAAGGACTGGACCACATACCTTCAGGAGGCCATTCAACAAGCACAAGCATGGATGGTTGAGCAATACAATCATAAGTGCAAGGACATGGAATTCAAAGTCAGTGATCTCATTCACATCAACTGCAAGAACTGGAAGACTTGATGACCCAGCCCCAAGCTCGACACCTGCTTTTCTGGCCCCTTTCCCATCCTGGAATGCATCAGCCAGTGAGCATACTGCTTACAACTCCCAGTGACCTTCAAAGTACACGATGTTTTCCATGTGTCCATGCTGGAGAAGCAGCCAGCAAGCCAATTGGCTGGGTGCAACGAGCTCCCTGTACAACTGCTGCTGCACAACAATGAGCTGGAGTATGAGGTTGAGTGCATCCTCGACCGTTGAAGCCACCATGGCCAGCTCCAGTACAAGGTGTTCTGGAAGGGATATCCCAAGAAACAGGCAACCTGGGAACCTGCCAAGAACCTCAATTGCCCTGACCTCATCTGGGACTATGAGGTTTCAAGGGGGGGAGGTGTCCCTGCTCAAGAATAGGGCCACCTCCTCAGTTTCACAAAATCGATGTTAACAGCATGTTACCATCGAACTCATATGAAATCAATGTTAAAAGCGAGTTACAGTCAATCTCATGTGAAATTGAGGATTATGCAACTTTATCCTCGATCTCAAAGGTCAGCCCTGCAGGGGGAAAAGTCGCCAGGAAGGCTCCAATCTCAGTGTCAAAGCTCATCAGACACTCACAAGGCACATACAAGAGGACAAGGGGAACAGCGGTGGATTTCAGAGGGGACAAACACAGCATGAGAAGAGGACTATTCTACATGTCGATGTAGAGGGGCTCACCATCCTTGCCCTCAGGGACCAGCAGGGGAGACAACAGTGTGTCAATGGGTGGCAGAGGGCCACCAGGGCAGGAGTGTGACTCATGGGGCTGGCACTCACTCATGAGAGCACTATGGGCCACCATGTACTGGCACATGGCATGCAAGATGCCAGGGAAGATGGTGTCATCAAGGCACCACAGCCACACCATGGCCTCCACCCAGCGATGATCATGGGTAGGTGGATACACACAGTTGTCATGGTGCACCTTACCCATGCTGACCCCCTCAGGCATCAAGAGGTGGGCACACTCAGTGCCATGCTCATGACAACCATGCTGCCAGCCTGGGAAATTGCCATGGTACATGAATGCCAGGTGACAAGCAACATCCCAACTGCAATGGGCAATGCCTGCTGTGTGGCAGTGCACACATGAGGTGGGAACACAGCATTGTTGACCCACTGGGTCCATGAACATCGATGGGAAACAGCTACACCACAGAATCAATGCAAGGGGTTAGTGAATGACCCCAACATGAGCAATAAGGAGGGAATCGGGGAATACTCACAGGATCTGGAGTGCTTCACAGCACATGCATGACCAAGTGGGCCAGGGAGCTGAGCCTTCAGTCAGGTGATGCATGATGATGTTGCAGATATGCTGATCTGCAGCATCACCTCAAGCAATGGTCCAGAGCTTGGGATAGAGGCTGGCCGTGTAGAGAATCAGCAGCACAGGAGCCCAGAGCACCTGGGTCCAGGCAGTGATCTCAGCCCAACTTGGAGTGTGGGCCACCGCTGGGGATGGAGAGGGGTGGTGCAGAGGCACCAGGGGAGGAGGCGTGTGCCTACCATCAGAGGGAGTGTCCCTCCACATTACACCTGGGGGAGGAGGCAATGGCATGTATGCAGGCATTCCAGGCATCGCAGGTGAGGCAGGAGTGCTGTCCAGGCAAGCCAACTTGGCCTTGTATTCCTCCTGGCATTCCTCGCTGGGAGCATCTGTGCCCAGGAAAAGAGGCATGAGAGAGGGAGTAGGAGGGCCATGCGAGGCCAGCTCCACCAGCGAAGCAGCCACAACTTCCTCGACAGGCATAACAGCTGCCTTGGAAGTGGGTTGAGGTGTTGAAGCACCTTTGGGCTGCCTGTGGGCAGAGCCCCTGTCATCGACCGAAGAGGCAGGAGCAGTGGTGCCAACAGTTGAGAGATCCTGGGCTGCAGAAGCAGCAGGGGAGGTGGATCGCCAGCAGTAAAGGGCTGCATGAGGAGCAATAGGAGCTGCCTGACAGTTCGAGCGGTGCAGAGGAGGGTTGGATGGAGGAGCTGACATGGTGTCTGGTGGTGTAGGAGGATGATGATGAGCAGGAAGGAGGAAGGGGAAGAAGCTCCACCCAACACCACAAATACAGGCCACCCTTTTCTGTGCAGGCCACGAAGAAATAGGCTCTGGACAGACTTCATTACTTCGCAGGAGCTCAGCTCTGAAAACAGGGGTAATGTCACAGGACATAAAATCGAACTCGAATTGAGATCGATGTTAAATGCATCTTACAGTCGATCTCAGATGAAATTGACATTAAGCAGGCCTTATCGTCGATTTTGCCTACAGGGCTGTATGATGCTGTGGAATGAAATGACAAGCAATGACTATGACTGCACCACCCCAAAGGGGTTGAGGGTGATCAGCGATGGTGTTGGCAGCACCTGGAGGATGCTGTCAACGACCCCAGGCCAACCAGTAATGGCCAGGTGAGGTGCAGGGGCCCATGTGAGGATAGGGGGGACCTGCAGGAAGGGGAGGAGAGCCCAACACTGGCTCGAAGCTGTGGAGCCAGCAAAGAGGTAGTGGTTGGAGGCCAGTGATGAGTCTCAAGGACAGAAAGGGCAGGCCCTGACACTGGCCTGATGCTGATGGTGGGACACTCTGGAGCAACTGCCACTAGCATACACACATGCATATATATACACACATTCCCTGTATGAGTGGAGAGGTGGGACCTCATCCACTCTATCATTCATTTACTTGTCAGTATGTTTAGTATCACTATACTCACACTCATTGTCTTGTAGAGTAGCAATCTTAGGCATTGCTACTACTCAGTGTGCCTCTGTTCAAGTCGGAGTACATATAGACATCAGTCAGAACCACCACTGGCACCACAGGCCTCACCTGTGCAGGCAGAACCTACACTGCAGTCCTGGAACCCTCACCAGTACCATTACTATATGGCAACGTTGGTTAACAGCATTGTACAGCCTCAAGCATCATCTCTGACAACAGCAGTGCAGTCTATCCATGCTGCATACCTACACGAGGACAGTTAGCCCACTCCTGTCAAGTGTAGGACACAAACCAGGCTACCATGAATGTGCTGCATTACCTCTGAATGGAGTGGCAATGGCGGTCAGTCGACATCAAGAATAAGATGCAGTTAATGTCGATCTCAAGTGAAATCGACATTTACTGGCTGTTAACCTTGAACTCAAACAAAATCGATGTTTACCTCGAGTTAACTTCGATTTCATGTGTCTGGTGTGCAACCGCTGACATCAGGCAAGGGGGAGCCTGGCAGCATGTGAGCTTTCAGGCACCCAATGCAGATGCCATACTCAGTGTGCATCAGCATTGCCTGGACCTCCCACATCAGGGTGTCCAGGCAAGAGGGATTGTCAATGTGGGCACCACCCTGGTCAGCCAACAGGGCAGCCACCCAGGCTCAGCAGGCTGCCTCCTCATCCACTGGACCCTCAGGGGCACTAGGCCTAGACCTGGTGGGGGGCACTACTGCCCTGCTGGCTTCAGTGGGAGCACCACTGGGACCCTCCAGGGTGAGCACCACAATGTCACCCTCTTTGGCACAGCCCAGTGGGGTGGTGCTGGACTCAGCCACATTGGTGGGAGCACCACTGGACTTGTCCACAACCTCAGTGGGAGCACCACTGGACTTGTCCATGACCTCAGTGGGAGCACCACCAGACTTGTCCACAAGCATGGGTTCATTGGTGGCCAGCAGCAGAGCCACCAGGCCACCAGGATCAGGGGCAGGCAAGCTAGGGGGGGAGCTCATTGGGCACTGAGGGGGTGCCTGGGGAATCAGTGGAGAAGGGAGGGGGCTGGGGGAGGAATGTTGGGAGAAGAGAGAAGGGGGGGTGGATGAATCCATCCAGACCCCCTCTATATATCCCTTTTGGAGCCCCCCCCTGGCAGGCCCAGTTGGCTGCACACTGATCCTGCCCACCCCTGCACAGCCTGCACAAAGCATTGTGCTGTGCAGCAGCTGGCCAATCAGCATGCATGCCACAGTGCACTGCAGAATGGATATGAATGCATTGATGGATTAAGGTTTGGTCTGCTGGGCAAAGGGGCAAATGAGCTACCAGGTGATGGGGACATGTGCCTACCCTGGGGGGGGTAATGTTATGACATGGTCCCCACCAACCCAGTGGAGGTGGGCTGCACCTGATCAGGGTAGCAGAAACCCAATGAGTGCAATGGACCCAGCCAAGTGTGAGATGGGAGAGTTCCAGGTCCAAGATCAACTGTGGTAGCTGCTGCAGGCTGCATTGGTCCTGGTGGGGAACTGACTGACTGCAGCAACTGACCAGAGGGTATTTAGGCCCCAGCCAGATGGCCAGGTGCCTTCCTTCCTGACTTTGTTGATTGTATTTTACTCTACTCACTTAGTAGGTGGAATATGAGACAATCTTAGCATTACCAGAATCCTTCTAGCCTGCCAGCAACATATCAGACACCACTGTGCCTGATTACCTGCCTGTGGCCTCTACCATCATCACCATACCCAGTGAGCCCAAGGTTCCCAGACCCCACAAGCTTAACATTCAGTAGCTCCTTGGCAGTGGTCAATTTCCAATAAATGGAGCTGCTGCATCTTGGCTGCTGAGGAACTTGACCAGAAGCTCAAGGATATCATCAAGGCATGCAGCCAGGCCATCTGTGCATGCCTCAGCATTCCCCAACAACCTGATCCAGTGGAGTACATGCTGACAGAGATCATCAAACTTGCAAAGTGAGCACAAGAGCTTGTCAATGAGCTCAGGGGAAACAAGAGGGCCCCCAGCACCAATGAGCTTGGCCCCTCCTTTTAGATTCTCACTTGTTTAGGTAATGTTCACTTCATTTGTTACTTTGTGTGTGCTGCCTGTGGTGTGAGTACTCAATGCAGGGGACTGTTGGAGTACATGGTACTCTGACAGTTCATCTTGCACTTGGATACCCCACCATGGGATCACACACCAACCAGTTGGTCCTTGAACCAACTGGCCATTTATGTGCCCCTTCGGTTGGCTGTCACACCAACTGCCAAATCCTTACAACCACCAGAGGATATCCACTTTAGTCCACATGCCAGATGCATGGCATCCAACTTTCCCACTCATGTGACTCCTTGTATGACCTTAATGTGTTTGGCTCATTTGTGGGACAGGCCCATTCATGGGACAGAAATACAAATTCTCCACAAGTTTGTAGTCAGTGATTAACAATCTGCAACAATTTTGTATTTCTGTCCCACAAATGGGCCAAACATGTTAATTGAAACCCCCTAGTTGGTGTTGCAGTAGGGGGTTTCATTTGTCCAGGGAAATTTTTACATGTGAGTTTTGGGAAATTTTGGATTTTCAAAAACTCAAAAATCTTATGTAAGCTCTGCCAAATGGTCAAAACTCTGAGTTTTCAAAACTATGGTCACTGTGACCATAGTTTGACCATCGAGTTTCTGCATTTTGGATTTTTGCTGGGTTTTCCACTTTTAAGTCACATGCATGCTGTGCACATGCTGCCTCCACTTTTCAAGACCTGAAATTTGCTCTTTCGGCTGGTTTAGTTCTTCGGAACATGGAAATATTTGCTCTTTCAGCTGGTTTAGTTCTTCGGAACATGGAAATATTTGCTCTTTCAGCTGGTTTAGTTCTTCGGAACATGGAAATATTTGCTCTTTTGGCCAGTTTAGCTCTTCGGAACATGGAATTGAATGTACAAAATTCGAGTTTTGGGCAGGACTAATTGGGGTGTCAAAACAACAAAAGTCCATGTTTTCAAAAACCTGCGTTTTTAAAAACTCAAAAATCCATGAAACCCCCTAGTGCACACACATCGGATTCATTTGTACTCGCTGGCATTACGTGCCACTACTAAGTTACATGATTTATGCTGCTGATTTGGATTGGCTTTTTCCTGGTCGGCGCTGTCTTGATTGGCTTGGTGCCTTCTTAGGCTTCTCTCCTTGTTTTGTTTCAAGGAGTGGATTTTGAGTCGTCTCCAACCGCTTGTCTTTGGCACGAACACTAGTGGTTGCATCGTAAGCTGAAGGACGCTTTGTCGTGCTACGCTCTGGCTTGTCCTTGCTTACGAGGTTCGAAAGGTAGGTCGGACCGTTGCCGTGATGGACGCGAATGGTGTCGGTGATCGACGAAAGGGCTGTGGACTTCTGTGTCAGAGCCTTGAATTTTGTCTGGAGGCTCGACTCATCAAAGCCAAATAAGAGCTTGAGATCGCTGCGTGCCTCGTCCGTGAGCTTTGTGATCACGGGCAGCGTTCGTGCAGTAGAACCGCTCACTGTCAAATGGTGACAGGCGCTCGGACGCAGACTCTGGCCGACTCTGTCCAAATTCGTGCTGACTTGTGCATCTTCAGCGGACTGGTCCTTCTGTTTCCCTTTCTTGGCCACACTTGTAGGCCGTTCGTAGAACTCGTACTCAACGTTAGCTGGCGAACGCAAATCGAAGAAAATCTCGAGACAATGCGGGAGCAGAGACAGCTCCGGCCTTGAACCGGGTGCTGCTTCTGCTGCTACATTGACAGCGGTCGGGCCAGCGGCATCTTCTCGGACCCAGTGGCATGGACCAAAGTGTTTGGTTGCCGTGACGTCGCTGGTGCGGTTCTTGACTTGAATGGCGACGTACGAGAGCTGCTGCGGGTCGAAGGTGTTGCTCCATTGTGGCGCATGGTCAGGTGAATGATAGATGGGGATGACTAGATCCCACTCGGGCTGGTTTGACACTCCGTAGAAGGCGACCTGGCGCCACCAGTATTCGACCAAGAGCAGAGGATCCATCTTACCAGGAGCCAGCGTTGCACCAAGCTTGAGGAAGTGGGTAAAGCTGAGATAGTACTCGGACGACCAGGAACGCAACTTCGACTGCTTTCCCTCCTTGTCGTCGCCCAGAAGGCTCTGGAGCCAGTCTTTAAGGCAGATGGGGCTGCATTGGGCGTCGAACAGCTCTGTATCGGAAAGCTGTTGTGTAGGCTGTTTGGCGCATGCTTCCTGGACTCGAGCAGCGGCAACCAAGTCGGCAGCCATGCTGCACAGCAAGCGCACACATTCCTCGCCTTCTTCGTCGAGCATCAAGCCGACGCTGCGATAGCCTGTCGAGAGAACATGTACAACCGAGGACCAGCAATCACAGCATTGTTTAATTGCGTCGAGGGTTTTGCCGCGAAACAGGGAAGCTACAGCGAGGGAAAGCACTGGCTCGGAAGGTGTTGCTGTGACAAAGTGGTCAGTGCTATACACCTCGCTAACGATGCGCAAATGTTTCGAGACCTGTTCCTGCAGAAACTTTCGACTTTCTTCGAAGCGCTGCTGGTCGGGGTCTTTTGCCAGGGTCTCCGAGGCGGAATAGCGAGCGCCTTGATGACCAACAAACAAAAGTGGAAGACGTTGACCCACGGCTGCCAGGACGGTCTTGTCGTAGTTGCGATCGGACGGTTCGGGCCAGAGTTGGTTGGGGTCGGGGCGGCAAACGAACAGCTTGCGCAGCACGTTGTCGAGCTGTGGCCTAAACAAGCCATCCTCCGTGGAATCCCAGTAGTCGCGATAGAGGCCTGTAGACCACAGCGGCCTTCCAAAACCTCGAAGTGTGTCGATGAGTTTGCGGAAAGTTAGCCTGCGCGCATAAAGTTCTGCGAGCAGATTTTCAGCTTCGTCTCGGAAGATGACGTCGAAAGGGAGATATGTAAATGGAGGAACAACGATCCTGCCTTCACTATCACCGAGACGTAGCGATGCCTTGACGACCTCGGAGCCTGCTAGATGTGCGATGTTGGAGTCGGTGTCGATTAGAAAGAGCCAGGTGGATCGCGGCTTGCTCTCTCTCCAGAGGCGACGAAAGATGGGTAGAAGCGGATTCAACTGGGCGACCTCGTCAACAGCGAGGAAGAAGAAATGGCTGTCCATGAGATCGGGGTGGAGTAGATCTTCGAGTTTCTTGAGGCTCTCCTTCATGTATTTATCAGCCGCTCGAGAGGCCTGTCTCTCAGGATCAGGCGGGACCTCCATAGTGCCTGGCGCAGACTCGAGAGGCTCCGTGTCGCGCTTGGACCGGGTCTGACGGGCGTCAGGGCTTGGCTTGACCTGAGTGGCGTTGGTAGGGGATTTGCGCTTGACCATTGATTCTGCTAGGATGGTGATCTCTTCAAGCAGTTGCGTACGGAAGCGGCTGCTGTTTGATGCAGCATGACTCGAGAGTTCAGGAGCGGTGGCAGTCGGTGAAGCGGACAAGTCAAAAGCTTGGGAAGCGCGTCGGCCAGAATCCCTTGAGGAAGGAGAGTCAGGATCCTCGGACTTTGGCAGATTCAACTTGCTAGAGGGGCATAGCTGAACTGGGTCCTCGTTGGGATCACCCTTCTTGACATGGCCCTTGTTGAACGAGTAGTTACTGATAAAGTCGGACCCGCCGTGAATAGCAAGAGCGAGGGAGTAGACGACGCTCTGCCAACAATGGCGAACGTCTTCGTGCTTGCATTGGTCGCTGTCATCAAAGCAGCCACTTTTCATCTTGCGCTTCTTGATGTAGTCGGCAACAACGGAGAAATAGGCGCCGAACCAGGCAGCGACACGCTCGTGTTGCGCGAAAAGGATCTCAGTGCTGGAAACCTTGGGGCGGACAGTCTTCGGGGACAAAATGTTGGCGAAATACTTGTAGACAGCTTCGTCATGGGGAGGGAACGAGGTGGTGAGGCTGCTGGGGCTCGGAGGGCTGCGGGTGCAAATGAGAAGGCCGGCTTGACAGGCTGAAAGCTGGACGACGAGCTTGGTCTTGCCAGTGCCGGAAGACTGGAGAATTGGAAAAGTCTTTGCATAGACGGCGTCGGTGTTTTGATTGACATACTTATTGGCTTGACAAGTGTAGAAGACGAGCGCATCGACGGCAGTTCCATGGAAAGGGCGGTCGAAGTCGGCACGAACTTGCTGGCTGGAGTCATAGGATGGCATAGGTGGTATGTCGCACGAATGAAAAGCGAGCGGGATGAGTTGGAGGAGCAACTCAGTCATAGTTTCGATTGTGAGAGGAGGAGGAGTTGCTGAATCGTCACATTCCATTGCTGAATCGCCAGGTTTCAAAAGCGAATCAAAGGTCGAGCGCTCCTGGTCGATGAGGCTGACGAGCCCCTCGCCAGTAACTTGCGCTAGCTGAGCCTTGGGGCGCCATAGAATGTGAGAAGGACATTCTGAATGTTGGCTTGCAAGAAAGGGTCCACCCGTAGCGCTGGTCAATGGTTGATCGCAGCGTTGCGATGGTTCGAGCTGGTCGAGACGAAGCTTGAGCCCTCGGATGAGGATTTGTGCAGACTCTGTTCGGTACTCTGCTGTTGCATTGAACACTTCTTTGATTGCGGTTTGAATAAGCTGGGATCCTCGTATGAACGAGTCAAGGATGTTGTGGAGATTGCATGAACCGTTCATGGTGCTTGAGGCGCTTGCGGTGATGCTTCGGGCTCTGAGGACCGTCTGGTATAGTCACTGGCTGCCTGGCGTTCACTGTGGAGTAAGTATATGTCAGGGTTGAGTGACCGAGTGATGGAGAGTAGATGGAGACCTGCAAACCCAATGGCGAGCAAAATGATGAGCAAAATAGGGAGTATTCGGAGCGTCGTCGTCACTATGACGCACGACGCAACCGAGATGCGTGTGGTAAGGTGGAGATGGTGGTTATTCGGAGAGACGTCGACACCGCCCGTCCGTCTCTTTCACTCGTTTGCGGACCCGACTAGGGGGTTTCATTTGTCTGGGGAAATTTTTACACATGAGTTTTGGGAAATTTTGGATTTTCAAAAACTCAAAAATCTTATGTAAGCTCTGCCAAATGGTCAAAACTCTGAGTTTTCAAAACTACAGTCACCATGACCATAGATTGACCATTGAGTTTCTGCATTCTGCGTTTTTGCTGAGTTTTCAGGTCATGTGCACACTGTGCACATGCTCGCCTCCACACTTTTGCACACTCCACAACCTGCAACTTCGTCAAACCTGCTCAGTCTCCAACCAACCACCACCTCATATACCAACCTGCTTCCATATGGCCATGGCCAACCTTCCCTATGATGAGGGCAACAGCCAAACATGGCTGGCCATGGGCCTGGAACATGCTCCATCCTCTGCTCTGGCATCCCAGCAAGATGGCAATGCACTCAACAACTCAGTCTTGACCAATCAGCACAGTTCAGGTCTTGCTCATCTCCCCACTCAACTGTCATTAAGCTCAGCTGAGCTTTCCACATCCCCTTCTCCCAAACCATCTGGTTCCGGTTTGCAGCCTTCATCCAGTACCACCACTACCCATGCTCCACATGCACAACAAAGGAGCTCCTTGTCTCGTGGACAACCTCTCAGCACCTGCTCCAGCAATGCTCGAATGGCCAGATCCCACCTGCAAGAGACCTCGAAATACTTCACTTGGACAGATGAGGACATAGTGTGACTGGTGGATGTGATCCACAAGAATGAGTACTACCAGCAAGTTCTGCTTCCTGGATGTTTGATGTCTGATCAGGAGAAAGGTCTGAAGATGAACAAAGACATTGTCTGTTGCCAACTCTTCAATGAAGTCTTCCCTGATGACAACACCCCAAACGGTTCCGGTCGCATCAAGTCAAAGGTTTGCTGGTTGACATCATGCTACAATGACATCATGAAGAAGTTTGGAAAGACTGGCTTGGGTCTTCTTCTTCGCAAAATGGAGCAGGATCACTCAGTGAGTACTTCGGTTTGGCTCTATTCATATGCTTGATGCATTACTGAGGTTCTCTATCATACAGGATTACATGTCTCATGCTGCCATTGCCAAGACCCATTCCTGGTTCGAGCAATGGCATGAGATGGTCAGCAGCCATCCTGCCACTGGGCCAGTCATATTGGTCACTAGCTCACCATATGACACTGCACCCTTGCAAACCACCTCCCAGTCGGTCATTGACTGTATGGATGAATCAGAAGATGAAGGATACCCTCAAGACCACAGCATTCCAGCTCTAGATGCGATTGCTGAAGATTCGCAGAGCGACCCCTTCTCAGCTAGGGTTCTTGCTCATTCTGCATCAAACTCAACACCCACTCCCACCAGCACTTCAACCTGCCTCCACTCAGCCAGCACTGCATTTGGTGGTGATGGCGATGCATACATTGACACTGACTCTGCCTGCCACAGCTCAGCCTCTGGATCTCCGAAGAAGGCTCATTCATCATCCTTGAAGAGCAAATGCGATGATCTGTCAGAAATCGTTTGCGCTTGCACCACCAAGTCCCTTGCAACACATATCAAGCTCAAGGAAGAGTGCACAAAGCAGGAGGAAATGCAACTCAACTTCCAGCAGGAGGAGGCCATCAGGCAGGAGCACATGTGAGCTGATGAATGATGCTTCCTCATTCAGATGCTCCAAATCACAAGTCAGGCTGCCAACAACCACCAGCAGACTGACATCAACTTTGAGTCGATGCTTGCCAACATGCCTGGTAGGCCTGGTTCAGAGGAAGCCAACGAACCTGATCCCTAGCCTCCATATTGCTTTGTACTACCACTTCTTTGTATCCTTAGTATACTCGAATTGCATTGTTTTCCTTTTGATCAATCTACATGTCATGCATATGCTTGTGAATGCAATGCTTGCGAGCAGTTACTTGTCGAATGTTTGGTATATACAGGTCTTGTTTGTGTGTTCTCCAGGTCCTGAACTAAGTGGGATGCATTGCGCTGTTGTTCCTTTTTAAACCCTTTGTCCTGATCTTGCATTCTGTTCACACCACCATCTCTACTTTCTCGCAATCTCAACCATTCTCATCATTTTTGCAGCTCCAACCATCCCCTCTCTCACCACCTTCACAGTCCTCCACACCATCAACACCAGTTTGGTGGTGCAACCACCTTTCTGCCACACCAAAGACCGGATTTGTTGGCTCAGCGTGCATGCATTCAGTCAGCCCCTTTCCCCCATCCGCTCCCTCTCTTTGCATGCCCTCCCCCTTCTCCTGTGCCCCTCTCCTTCTCCCCTCTCCTTCTCCCCCCATGGTGTACTATCCAATGAGGGTGTTGGGTCCAACCAGTCTTTGAATGCAAGTTCTTGACTAGTTTCCCAACCTTTGCCCAGTCGATAGGCACTGCTGCCTGTCCCCCCCCCCTGGTCTCTTTACATCAATCAACTCAGTATACCAATCGACACCATAATGGTTCATAGATCAAGAAAGCGGCTCCTTCTCGATGATATAGACACAGCAATCAGACACACCTTAGTGGTCAAATCAAAGCTACAGCTTGACTTGGCATGCAATGCTGATATGTGGCATCCAAATGACAATCTGGACAACAGTGATGATGATGAAACTGCTCATGCAGTCTTGCAAGCACTAACAAAGGCATACAGCATCATCAAGGCTGAACGATACACTGTCACATGCACTTTCAAGTCTCATCATCTCGAAATGCTCCTTGACATTCTAGACTGATGCAAAAGAACCGACCACAAGATGTTCCATGGCTTGGTTCATATGTCTCTGAATGCATTTGAAGCACTCACTTGCTGCCTCAGCACAACAAAGGTCTTCAGCTCCACCCCCAAATTCAGACATGTTCAACTGCAGATTGCAGTTGGCTTGTATCGCCTGGGTTGATCAGGCAATGGTGGAGGAGTTTGAGATATTGCTTTGGCTTGTGGCTGCAGTTGGGGTTCGGTTCATGTGTGGACCGAAAAGACAATTCAGGCATTATATGAACTCAATGAAGAGGTTGTAACCTTCGCAATGGAGGACAAACAGGCAAAGGCATCAGTGTGGGTTGTTGACAAGACTGGTGTGGAGGAATGGGGTCAAGGCTGGCTTGTGGCAGATGGCACACACATCAATCTGGCTTGGAAGCCAGCACTCAATGCTCAGGAACACTACTTGTACAAGGGTGACTATACATTCAACATCGCTCTTGTGTTCCTACCACACTCGTTACACATAGTGGAGTCCATTGTCAGACATCCAGGCTCATCGCACGACTCGTGTGTCTGGGCATCAGGGCACAGAATTGTTGCCAAGCCTCAGCTCCATCTGGATGAAGGTGAGTTTGTTTGGGTCGATGCTGGGTTCGGTTACTCATCCTACACTGTTGGGCCTTTCAGCAACACTTCTGCTGCCAAGAGCTGAGACATCCGCTATTTCAACTACAGCTTATCTCGCATTCATGTCCAGGCCAAGCATGGCATCGCATACCTCAAGAATCGATTCCAGTGCCTCATGGGCTATCACAGCAATCTTTATTGGGAAGAAGATCATCAAAAGGCCACTTATGCGATCCAAGCTTGTATCATCGCTCACACTTTTGCTAGCTGGTATGACTGCCCAGATGATGTGGCTGAGTATCTTCAGGAATCATTCATGGAGGACAATGTGTGGGATGCTATGACTGGGCTTGGTTCATATGAACAAGCAACTGAACAGGCCAGGATCCAATGTCATGACAATCAGCTGCAGTATGAGCAGCAATTGGCTATCAAAACTAATGGCTTGTCACAGAGCCAGCTCAACAGATACTGGACCAACAGTGCCCTTGATCTCAGAGAGGAGATGTTCAGCACGCTCTTTACATCACATTCTCGCCCCTTTGATGACACAACCGAGGCCTCAAGATGCATTGGTATGACAGAGTTAGCTTTCAAATCATCACAGGAAAGGTGGGATAGATGGAACGAAGCATGACGAAGGCAGAGGTTGGATTCCACCAATAACAGTGTGCAACAAGGCACAGAGGAGTCGCAAGGTTTCTTCTAGGTTAAAAGCGTGCACAGCACATGCATTTTCCTTCCTTCAATCCACCATCATCTTTCTCACTCTTTGAGTCAGCCTCATTCTCATCCATGACATTTGATACATCTCCCACTCTACTACTTGTCAATCACAACATGGACTCCAGCCTCGAGAATCTCGAGCTCTTCAAATGCAAGCACATCACCCAGAATCACAAGATCATCAAAGCCAATGCAGCGGCTCAGCTCTGCATCTGAGAGCTAGAAAACTGCATCCAGGTCCTTGAAGCTGAGAAAGTGCAAAAGGAACTAGCCATCAATGGACTCACAGCACAAGTCAGTCATCTATGCCATGCCATCAGCTGCATCCATGTGGGCTGGAAAGCGAGTGGCAGAGGTCTCATGCTCTGCGTAGGTGATTTGCAATCGGACTTCATGCCACCCTTTCCTGCTGGTGCCATACAGCTTCCCCCTTCAAATCAAGTGAAGGTGGAGCCTAATCCCAATGCAGTTGGCATTGTCTGGCCCATAGCCACAGCTCCCAAGGTGCACATTGAGTGTCTCCAAGAGGAGCCCAAACCACAAAATGTCACTGAGCACTCACATCCATCTCTCTCTGCTTCAGATGCCCAATCAAGGTTTGTTCTGGCATCTGATTCCCTTTTCTTTGATGGACAGGTGGATGCAGTGTCTTTGCTGGACATGGATGGAGCACCTTATCCCATGGGGCTCGAAGATGCCATCGCCGCTGCCACTTCACTGTCAAATTCACATCACTGGTCGCTATCGGATGTCACCACTCTCCCTTCTCAACAATACCATCCGATGTCGATTCTGCCACCACAGATGAGCACAACCTTAATCAAAGCGCAAACCAACAATCTTTGTGGAGGTCAGGTCGCAAATCCAGTTGCAGATAGAGTGGCTACCACTCACAGCCTGGCTATGCAGATAGTCAATCAGGTAGCCAATCTCCAGAGCATAACTTGGTGCCTTTGTACCTGCATCCAAGTTCGGTTGAAGCAAGCTGCATTGTCTGAGGCACATATGCCCACTGTTCGCAAGCACTAGCTTTCCAACCATGAACCAGTTCACTCCCTCATGGCAATCGACTGTTCCTGGGAATGTCTGTCCATAGAGGCAAAACACTTTGCTACCTGCTGACACTTTACCCATTCTCTCTCTATTATGACTTTACAGGTTTTACGAGGACTTGTCATCACCCAGAGTGGTGCCTGGGTGAAGTACAGCCTCTCTTCCCCTTCCCTAAGGTAAGTTCCTCTTTGGCATTCTTTGTCCTTGTCATCATGCTTGACTGCGACTTGTACTGACCCACCTTTGCCCCTGTCTCTGTCATTTCTCATTGTTTTCGCCTTGTCACCACCACAAATGTGCACAATCGCAATGCATGACTCTTTGCTCTTCATTTCATTTGAGACTTCTTCTGGCAATCACGACTTGGTGGAGTGCAACGTTTATAGTGAGTGTCTTTCAATGGTGAGCATGAGTGAATCACAACCTCTGTGCAATTGATTGACACCTCGCTCTCTCTCTCTCTTTGTCTCTTTCTCTCCCTATCTACACCATCGACACCACCACTGCCACCGCTGCTGGTGCTCTCTCGCTCACTCTCTCGCTCACTCTCTCGCTCTCTGGACACCATTGCCACCACTGCCACCACTCTCTCACTCTCACATGCTCTATACACCTTCGCTGCCACCGCTCCCTCACTCTCTCACTCTCTGGACACCGTTGCTGCTGCTGCTCACTCTCTCACATGCTCTCTGTACACCGTGGACACTGTGGACACTGTGGACACCATTGCCACTCTCTTTCTCTCATGCTCATGCTCTATGTACACCATGGACACCATCGCCGCTCACGCTCTCTCATGCTCTCTGTACACCCCCAACACCACCACCGCTGCTCTCACTCTCTTGTGCTTGATCTCTCTCTTTCGCACTCTCTGTATACCATGGCCGCTACTTTGATTCTCTCAATCTCTGTGCTGAACGTCTACAACAACAAACCTCTGCCACTGCTACTTTGATCCTTTAAATCTCTGCACTGAACGTTTACAACAACAAACCTCCACCACCACACCTTTCTCTCAACCCTACACCATCAACACCACTCACACAACACATATTACACAATGTCTCTCCCCATCTCTCCCTCCAAATGGCACTGCAAGCGCTGCAGCAAGATTCTTGATGTTTGCACCGCTGTTTGAGGCATGCTAAGCCACAGCTATGCATGGTTCTGCTCCCACTGTTGCATGCATGACCAGATGGATTCAATCTAGGCTCAGATCCCTTCAAGTATGTAAGTACATGTTCTCATTCTTTCAACATCGTGAATAGCTTACTGACATTACTACCATTACTAGCTCGGTTTCTGCTACAGTTGCTCCATCGTGTGCTGAATACATGTACTTAGTGCCCCCCTCTTGATGAATCTGATCTCTTTACTGTCTCTTGTGCAAGTCTGTGAATGTATATACATTGCTTACTGAGGCAGTTGGGCGAAGCTGACCACGCATATACAACTGCTCATCTTTCAGCCAATTCACTCTTTCGGCCAATTCAGTTCTTCGGAACACGGAAATTAATACACAAAATTCGAGTTTTGGGCAGGACTGAAAAGTGGGGTGTCAAAACAATGAAAGCCCAGGTTTTCAAAAACCTGCATTTTCAAAAACTCAAAATTCAATGAAACCCCCTACTGAGCTTTGTAAAAAAAATTTGAATCCCAGCTCCAGGACACACAGCTGAGAAGTGACTGAGGGTGAATAATCGAACTTAACATTGCAGGTCAGTGGGAAAACTCGCTGGCTCAGAGGCTCCTGGCCCACCATAGGGGGCTGGTTGAGTGCAGAAAGAGTGGGTCATACAGGCAGGATGCAAGGGGAGGGAGTTGGGCAGGCAACTGAAGTGGCAAGGTTGTGCTAGCATGATGCTCATGAGAAAGGAAGATGATGGTAGGATGGATAGGAGCATCTTGGGAAGGTTGGATGATGAAGGTGGGAGGAAAGCATGGAAAGGAGCATCATGTGTCCAGAGCTCAGACATGCATGCCAGTCATGTGCAGCATCCCAGCTGGACAGTTGGAGAGGAGGGGGTGGAGGTGGGCAAAGGGGCATTCTGGGCCCCCAATGAGCAGGGTGACCACCCTGACACCAAGGCAGAAAGGGTCCATTTTCGAAGCAGGTGTCAGCAGTCACATGCCAGACATGTGAAATTGAAGTTAACTCGAGGTAAATGTCGATTTCATTTGAGTTCGAGGTTAACAGCCAGTAAATGTCAATTTCACTTGAGATTGAGGTTAACAGCCAGTAAATGTCGATTTCACTTGAGATCGATGTTAACTGCATCTTATGCTCGATGTCGACTGACTGCCATTGTTACTCCATTCAGAGGTAATGCAGCACATTCGTGGTAGCCTGGTTTGTGTCCTACACTTGACAGGAGTGGGCTAACTGTCCTTGTGTAGGTATGCAGCATGGATAGACTGCACTGCTGTTGTCAGAGATGATGCTCAAGGCCATATGATGCTGTTAACTGATGTTGCTGTATAGTAATGGTACTGGTGAGGGTTCCAGGACCGCAGTGTAGGTTCCACCTGCACAGGTGAGGCCTGTGGCACCAGTGGTGGTTCTGACTGATGTCTATATGTACTCCGACTCAAACAGAGGCACACTGAGCAGTAGCAATGCCTAAGATTGCTACTCTTCGAGACAAGGAATGTGAGAGTAAAGATACTAACATACTAACAAGTAAAATGAATGGTAGAGTGGATGAGGTCCCACCTCTCCACTCATACAGGGAATGTGTACATATATGCATGTGTGTATGCTGGCAGCAGTTGCTCCAGAGCATCCTGCTGCCAGCATCAGGCCAGTGTCAGGGCCTGCCCCTTCCATCCTAGAGACTCATCACTGGCCTCCAACCACTACCTCTTCACTGGCTCCATGGCCTCAAGCCAGTGTCAGACTCTCCTTCCCTTCCTGCAGGTCCCCCCTATCTTCGCAGGGGCCCCTGCACCTCACCCAGCCATTACTGGTTGGCCTGGGGTCATTGACAGCATCCTCCAGATGCTGCCTACATCAATGCTGATCACCCTGACCCATTTGGGGATGGTGTTGTCATGGCTGTTGCTTGTCATTTCGTTCCACAGCATCATACAGCCTTGTAGGCGAAATCGTCAATAAGGCCTGCTTAATGTCGATTTCATCTGAGATTGACCATAAGATGTGTTTAATGTCAATCTCAAATCGAGTTCGATTTTATGTCCTGTGACAGCAGGCAGCTGCTCCTGCATGGAACTGATCTGAGCTGGGGAGGTGGAAGGGTTGAAGATGTCAGCAGCCAGAGTGGTGTTGGGGTGGGGGGGAGGAAGGTGCAGGTGAAGGGAGAAAAGAAGGGTGAGGCACTGGTCAGCAGATGGAACTGCCAGTGCTGCTGGGACTGAAGTGAGGGACTGGGCCTGAGTCTGCCACAGAGATGAAACCTCAAGGGTGGTGAGGGAGAGCCAAGCCTGCATCTGCTGTGGAGACAGCGCCTCAGAGGAGGCAGAAGATGAGAACTGAGCTTGAGTCTGCTGCAGGGACAAAGGAGGCTGGGCTTGAGTCTGCCATGGAGACAGTGCCTCAAGGGAAGGGAGGATGAGCTGAGCCTGAGTCTGCTGTGGAGACACATCCCCATGATCGCTGGGGAAAGGGGGGAGAGAGCACAGACTCACCATGATGGCTAAGAGGGCGCTTTCTTGATGGTGGGAGGCTCAGTGCAAGATTGCACCACATGGTCACCTTTGCAGCATGAGCAGACATGCTGGCAAGGACAGGACAAGTCAGGGAAGCCACCAGAGTTGAACTGAAAGCAAACCTGCTTGCTGACATCAAACTTCTGGTGCTTGGAGGGGCCTGAGGAGCCAGAGGAACTCAAGATGGTGGTGTGAGGCTTACCAGGTGACAGCTTTCCAGCAGGCCTAGAATGGGCAGGAGCACCACCAAGGTGGTTGGCCCAGGCAACAAGATCGCACTCAATCCAGTTGCTGCACTTGGCAGACCTGAAGCAGTGGCAGCAGACTGTGAGGACATACTTGGTGATGGTAGCCCAATGGTAGGTCATGTTGAGATCGATGATGTGAGTGAGAAAAGCACCCAAACCCATGCTAAGCTGGGTGTCACCAACATGGGAAGACTGCAGGACAGAATAGACAGTCCACACCTGGGTGAAGCTGCAGATATTGGGTACCTGGTGGAGGAAGGAGTGAGAATGGAAGGGGCTGGCTCCAGGACTGCAACTTGCACACTGTTGATGATCACACCCAACTCATTCTCGATGATGGTGGGGTACTTGGCAGGGTTGCGAAGCTTGCCAAGCTTGTGAGGTGGGAGGTGGTCATTGTAGACCTGCTGGGTGACCTCTGGCATTACCCATGGGAAGATATGCTTGAGCTGCAACTCACCTTCAGACAGAGAAGGCGCAGAACCTGGCTGGGCAGCAGGTGGAGGCAGGATGGTGGAGGAGAGCTTGGCGACATCCTCACAAAGGGAGAGAACCAATTGCTGAACTTCGGAGACAGAGTCAGAGAGCTGGGAGATGGTGTTGGCTTGTTGGGCAAGGGAAATGGCCTGCTTGTTGAGGCAGTGGCTGACCAAGTCAAGGGCAGGAGGTGATGCAGCTGAGACAGACCAAATGGATGGGGTGGGGAGAGTGGGCTGTGGAGCAGGGGGTGGAGTCAGGCTAGCAGGTGGCTCAAGTCCACTCGGTGCAGACTGGAGGGTCTCTGCTGGCGCTGGAGTGGCAATGGAGAGGAGCAGTGCTGGCTGGGAGTTGCAGCAGGCAGCACAGTGAACACAAGGGTGGTTATGAAGGCTGATAAAGTGGTTGCAAGGGTAAGATGTGCTGCAGGATGAGCAGACCTGCAACAAGGACATGGTCCAGCAGAGTGCCTGGACTCAGCTGGGCCAACTGAAGTGGCAAGGTCATGCTAGCATGATGCTCATGAGAAAGGAAGATGATGGTAGGATGGATAGGAGCATCTTGGGAAGGTTGGATGATGAAGGTGGGAGGAAAGCATGGAAAGGAGTGTTATGTGTCCAGAACTCAGATGCACATGCCAGTCACATGCAGCATGGTATAATGTGAGGTACTTGCATTGATTCAACAGACTGCACCAGGTCAGGTGGTCAAGCATGCATCCTGCATGTGATTACTCACATGTCAAACCACATTCCAGCTCATCATTCACAAAGCTCAGTCTTTACTGACTTCGACTTCACTCACACACTTGCTCTCAACCATCATCTCAACACACACTGGCCTTCTCAGGCAGTGCTTTTCTTGCTTCTTTATTCTGTCTCACACTCACCGCAGCTTCCCTGCAGCTCCACTTTCACCTTGCCAATCATCTCAACTGGTCTGACCTTTGTCACCATCATTACTGATCTGGCTCCTTCGTCCCAAGCTCCCTTCTGTGCTGGGCTCTCGTTCGGTCCTCCTTTCAGCCTCCTCTCCCTTCTTCACCTTTGACCTTTGCCACCTTGCCTTCTTGGCCTCTATGTGTCTGCTGCTCATCGCTTGCACCTCCCCCTCTTCTGGTGGTTTCACCTCTCCTCTGCATTGTACCCCCATCTCACCATCTTCAAGATCCATCTGGCCCAAGTCTTCGCTCCTCCCAAGCCTTCCTCGCTGCTCCATGCTTTTTTTACAGCCTTCAAGGTTCTCCACCACTCAGTGCCTCTTCCAGATCCTAGATGCCTCTCTACCACCCCCTGGTGCCTGGCCCTTGCCTGTGGCATTCCTTGTGGCTCCCTGTTCTCACAGCACAGGGTCTTCTTGACCATCCCATTCCCCTTTCCTGCCTTTCCCTTCATCTCTCTCCCTTCCAGCATCCCCCTTCCCTTCTCTCTTCCTGGTGGTGCCCTCTTGATGCAGGGTGACAAGTTCAACCAGCCTTGACCACAAGGCTCAGCCTGGTTTCTCCATCCTTGGCCCCATCGACTGGCACCACTGCTCCCCCCTTCCTTTCCTTCATCGTGCTCACTTTGACACCCCTTTGGTCTAGGGCAGAGCGCACAACAGGCCCTCCAACTCATGAGGGTAACACAGTCTGGCAGCTTAGCACACTGCCTCAAATACTGTTGACCCACAATCCTGGGTGTGGTGCCCCAGTCTCCATAGCCACTGCTGTGGGGTTGATCACCCATGGCCTTGCACTCATTTCCATTCTGACAGCTCAGCACAATTGACATGGTAATGAAACTGCATCTGGCAGGCCTCTCACCACACAGAGGCATCACCCCCCTGGCTTGATGCACCAGGAACACCCTCATGTGGTGGCTTTTGCTGGTGAGTGATTGGCTTGTGGGTTCTGATCTGTCCACTGCTGATTTGGTCTCAGCAGCAACAGTGCTGCCAACACTTACAGCAGTGAATGATCTTTGCTGGGGCCCACCAGTGCCAAGAATAGATCTCAATGGGCTTGGTGTGCTCAAACACATCAATTCATCTACTGGCTGGTCCCCAGTAGCGACAGCACCACTGACTTCTGTGGTGAACGATCATCATTGCATAGCTCAGCAATGTCAAGACTTGATCTTGACAAGCAGACATGTGGTAGCTCACCATCATCAGTCTGTGCACCTTATGTTTGAGGCCTGGCAAGCCCTTGTAAGCTCTCCACAGACTTTTCCCAGTTGCTCAGCTGACCAGCGCTCTGTGAACTTGTGTTGATTGGTCTGGCACACCATCCACACAGGCACTCCAGAGTTATGTCCCTCCTCATGGCCCCACCGCATGATCCCTGTGTCCATTGCAAGCATCACCAACCACCTGAGCACTTCTTCACCCTGCATGGTGGCCTCAACAAGACCTGTGCAGGCTGTCTCAGTCATCCAGTGGCTCCTCCTGCTTCCACACAGCTGCTTGACACACCTCCCAGCGTTTGGACTCCTTCAGTTTGATGCTCATGCTTGCACTCACCACCCCCCCTGGCCTTGCCTTCTCTCCATGCTGCCAATGTACCTGGCCTCTCTGCCTCTGCAGCATCAGTTGCTGGCCTGGAAGAATGTTTCCACAGCTTAGAACAGCATCTTGCTGCCCAGCATGCTGAGCTCCATGAGGCCATTCATGCTTTACAGGCTCTCTCTCCTTCTCCACCAGTGCTGACTCCACTGCAGGCCCCACTTCCCTCACAGGCTCCCCACTCAGCACCAGCAGCAACATCAGCACTCCCCTCTGCTGGTCAACCTCCTGTTACTGCAGGTGAGTTGCCTTCCCTGTCCTCCTCTTGCTGTTTCCCTTGGGTTCCTCCTGAGGTTGTCAACCTTGTCACTCATGATCAACTCTGCCCTGAGCACTTGGTCAACTTGTGCAACCCTGAGTTGTGCATCTCCAAGGAGCCTTCTCGCACTTCTGGCCTCATCTTCTCTGATGGCCACCTCACTCTGGCTGAGGACACTGTCAAGAGCTGCACCTCTTCCTTCATCAAGGCAAATCCCAACATCGCCACCCTGGCTCAGGTCTGGCTGGCCTATGTTGACATCAGAGTCTGCCACACTCATGACCTCGAGCTCAACAGTGCCCTCTTGGCCCATCTTGAGTGTCTACTCAAGTTTGACAGCACCTACACTTGGTGTGCGGTTGCAGAATACCACCTAGCCATCTGCAGGAAGTGCTTCAGCATGGGTGCAGTGAGTGAGTGGGCCATGATGGACTCCAAAGCTCACAGCCAGATCCTTGTCCCCTCCTTCAGGCTGTCCACCTTCACCTTGTCCAGCTCTTGCCACAAACCTGGCCCCAGCTCTCACCAGGTTCCACCATCCTTGAAGCTCAGCTGCTCCCAGTGCTTGGCAGGCACCAACAGTCTGGGTGACCCCTGCAAGCACTTCAATGCTGGCCACCCCTGCCTCAGTTGCACATGCCCACACATCTGCATACACTGCAAAGGCCTGCATGGCCTCATTCATTGCACAAGCTTCACCTCCTCCAACAAGCCCTTCAGCACCACCATCCCCAAGAAGGTGTCACAGGACATAAAATCGAACTCGAATTGAGATCGATGTTAAACGCATCTTACGGTCGATCTCAGATGAAATCGATGTTAAGCAGGCCTTATCATCGATTTTGCCTACAGGGCCATATGATGCTGTGGAACGAAACAACAAGCAACAGCCATGACGACACCATCCCCAAATGGGTTGGGGGATCAACATTGATGTCAGCAGCACCTGGAGGATGCTGTTGACAGCCCTAGGCCAACCAGTAACAGCCAGGTGAGGTGCAGGGGCCCCTGCGAGGATAGGGGGAGCCTGCAGGAAGGAAGGAGAGTCTGACACTGGCTTGAGGCCATGGAGCCAGCAAAGAGGTAGTGGTTGGAGGCCAGTGGCAAGTCTCTAGGATGGAAGGGGCAGGCCCTGACACTGGCCTGATGCTGGCAGCAGGATGCTCTGGAGCAACTGCTGCCAGCATACACACATGCATATATATACACATTCCCTGTATGAGTGGAGAGGCAGGACCTCATCCACTCTATCATTCATTTACTTGTCAGTACATTTAGTATCACTATACTCACACTCATTGTCTCATAGAGTAGCAATCTTAGGCATTGCTACTACTCAGTGTGCCTCTGTTCGAGTCGGAGTACATATAGACATCAGTCAGAACCACCACTGGTGCCACAGGCCTCACCTGTGCAGGTGGAACCTACACTGTGGTCCTGGAACCCTCACCAGTACCATTACTATATGGCAACATTGGTTAACAGCATTGTACAGCCTCAAGCATCATCTCTGACAACAGCAGTGCAGTCTACCTGCACTGCATACCTACACAAGGACAGTTAGCCCACTCCTGTCAAGTGTAGGGCACACACCAGGCTACCACAAACATGCCACATTACCTCTGAATGGAGTGGCAATGGTGTTCAGTCGATATCGAGCATAAGATGCAGTTAATGTCAATATCAAGTGAAATCGACATTTACTGGCTGTTAACCTCAAACTCAAATGAAATCAACATTTACCTCGAGTTAACTTCGATTTCATGTGTCTGGCATGCGACTGCTGACACTCCCCATGGCCATGCCTTTCTGTGTCACCTCTATGATGCAGTCTGCTCACACTATAAGGCTCCCTTCAGCTGACAGATTAGCAAAGCCACTCAGGATGAGCTGCTCTGGTGGATTGACACTCTGTGATCTTAGGATGGTGTCTCCCTCCTTCAGCCCTCACCACTCATCATTGCACACATCTGGACAGATGCTTCCAAGCAGTGCATTGGCGCTCATCTTGGTGTCATGGAGGACCCACAGGCAGCTTTCTCTCACAAGCACTCTCACCACCACCATTGCAAGGACATTCACTTCCTTGAAGCCCTTGCCATCCTTGAGGCCCTTTGCCATTTCTCCACTTTGTGGTCTGGCCCTCATCATGTTGTGGTACACATTGACAATGAGAATGTCAAACATGGCCTCTGCAAGGGCTCCATCTGCAATCCCCAGACACAAGTGCTCTTTCAGGAGTTCTTCTCCCTTTGCCTGCAACAGCACCTTGACCTTGTTCCCATCTGTGTCAGCTCTGAAGCTAACATCCTTGCTGATGCCCTCTCTTGCTGCTGCTTTGCCCTTGTTCAGGAGCTCTACCCTCACACCTTTGCCCTCCTGCAGTTCAACTGTCCCTCAGCTCCCTGCCACCAGCAAGCTTCTCACAAGCCTCTGGCCTCTCATTGCAGGCTGCCTTCCTCCTCTGGCATGGCCTGGCCTCCAGCACACAAGCTTGGTCTGTCACTGTGTACACCAACTTCTCCACCTTTGTTGCCAGTCACTCCCACCTTGCTGACCCCCTCCCTGCTACCCCCAACCTGCTCATCGAGTGGGTCACACACCATCATGCGACTGGCAAGATGTACAACACCCTCTGACATGACCTCTCCTTGCTCAAGTCGTGGCACATTGATCTTGGCCTCTCCACCTTGGCCTTCATGTTATGACATGGTCCCCACCAACCCAGTGGAGGTGGGCCATGCCCAATCAGGGCAGTGGAAACCCGATGAGTGTGATGAGATCAGCAGACCCAGCCAAGTGTGAGATGGGAGAGCTCCAGGTCCAAGATCAACTGCAGCAGCTGCCACAGGCCATGTCAGTCCCAGTGGGGTACTGACCAACTGCAGCAATTGACTGGAGGGTATTTAGGCCCTGGCCAGACAGCTGGGCCCCTTCCTTCCTGACTTTGTCAATTGTATTTTACTCTACTCACTTAGTAGGTGGAATACCAGACCTTCTTAGCATTACTGGAATCCTTCTAGCCTGCCAGAAATGTATCAGACACCACCATGCCCAATTACCCCCCCATGGCCTCTACTGTCATCGCTGTACCCAGTGAGCCCAAGGTTCCCAGACCCCATGGGCATAACACTTCACCTCTGAATGGCTTGAACAGGTGGTGCATGGCTTCAAGCACATCATCAGTGACCCCCTCCCAGCAGCCAAGCTGCCCATCACCCTACCCCTCCTCCACCAAAACATCTGAGCTCTCCCTTCAGTCTGCCCCTCTGCATTCAACTGCTGCATGTTCTGGGCCACCTTCTGCCTTGCCTTTGCATGCTTCCTGCACTCTGGCAAGCTCACCTGGGATGTGCCAGGCTCCTCTGGCATGCTCACTGTCTCTGCCATCACTTTCACCACTGACCACTCCTTCACAACCATCACCTTGCCTGCCAGTAAGATGGACCCCTTCCACCAGGGCATCACACTCACCACTCCAGCAGTCCCCCTCAGCACTTGTGTGGTGGCCACTCTGCATCATCTGCCACAGCTGGGCACCCTGTGAACCTCTCTTCACACTGGAGGGTGGCCAACCCTTCAGCCATGCCTCCTTTGTCTCCATGCTCTGCTGCTGCCTTGAGGCCTGCCATGTCTCGCCAGCAGCTTATTCTGGCCACTCTTTCCATCAAGGTGCTGCCACATGGGCTGCCTCCAATGGTGTTGATGCAGACACCATCTGGGGCCTTGGCTGGTGGTGCAGTGATTGCTTCTGCCAGTATGTTGACAGGTCTGCTGCTGAGCATGCTGCCACTACCAAGGCAGCTCTGTACTCCAACCCTGATGCCCCCCTGCAACTCAACACCATCACCTGGTGTGACCTCTGACCTTCCTCACCTTCCTCCTTGGGGGTCACCTCTCACTACTCTCCAGCTGCAGCTTGCAACCATCACACCATGCATTTTGCTGCTCGCATACTGTGTGGCCATGGCTGGGAGCTCACAAGCAACTCCCTTGAGTTAGGCAATTCATGTTTTTCCCTTTATGATTCTCTCAGTTTCCCATTGGCATGTCTTGGAACTTGACCAGCAGTTTGTTGATTACATGTAACACATTGAAATTGCTTAATAATGAAATCAGCCAGTTATTGGGTGTGAAATGGTCCAATCTGGCCAACCGATATGGTGTTAGTAGTGGTCATCACAATCATGCATGTGTAGCTTTGTCAGCATATGACACCAGATAAACAGTGTTCAGCATGTTGATGGTGTGGGGAGCATGTGAGATGGTAGTAGTACTCATACCATTGACCAAACCACTCAATACACAGTCTATTGGCAACAAAGCACATACTTTCTTGGACAGTCAATGAACAAACTTGCTTCACATTTCTCGGAGCCAAACATAATCCTTGGACCACCTCTCATGGCATTGTCCTCCTCATTTTAGTACAGGTGGAGGATGGGGACAACACCCAGAAATCATCGATGCTGACTCGCTTAACCTTGCTTCATGCACAATGTGCATGAACCACCTTAGCCAAGGCTGAGATGGTTGTGATGATGATGCACTGAATACTCACTAATGACAAGCAGCTGGCCAACTCAGCATGAAACTTGGTTGCTGATCTCATCCCCAATGCCCTGCAACATCAGCTGATGTTGCACTCATAAGGGGGTTTCAATTTTTTCATGTTTTTGAAAATGCACATTTTCAAAAACCCAGGGCTTTTGTTGTTTTTGTTGGAAAATGGTCTTCCTTCACCTCAGTGATACTCCCTGCCCTGCTGGTCTGGGAGCTCTATCATGACCACATGCACTTATCTCCTGTGTTTTCCCACATGGAGAGATCCACAGCTTTCGTCAGCAATATTTGCCAATGTTGGTATCAGCCACTCTTGGTGGCTGACACCATGCCCATTCCAATGCCATGCTTGAGTCTTCGGGATGACTCTTCCATGCATAGTGCCATACATAGCAACAAGTCCTTCCATGTCATGATGGGTACCTGATGATGGAACATATACATCAAAACACACTCTCTTTTAGTTCCAACTTTGTGGTTATACAACCACCTCACAGTCCTTCCACATGTTTATCTTCTGTTCTTGCCTTGTAGCTTAGCATCTCCCTATGTTGTAATCATGTATGCAACATAGGCAAGGCATTCACTATATATGGAACACCCTTATGGCAGTTCCATAATCTTTTACTCAATTGAATCATTCTCTACATTACCATACCCCTTCATCATCTGTCTGTCTTATTCCTTCTGCCATCCAGGAAAGTGTTGTACTGTGATTGGTGGTTCCCCCTCAGCCCTCTGCAGGTCCTTTATCATCATACTCAGTGGTTACAGAATGTATCTAAGCTGAAATATCCTCAGACTGAGCTCTACACACAATTCTGCCATCAGGAAGACTTTAGTGAGCTAGCTACTTGCTTCAGATCTCTTGGCAGATACTGGACACTTTTCACCTGGCAATTCTCCACCTTCAGTAGCTCCTTGGTGGTGGTCAATTTCCAATAGGTTATGAGCCCAAACACAAGTCGATTGGAAGCTGCTCATCAGTACAACACTCGCTCAAACAACAGAAGGAACCTTCATTCAATTCCAGACAATGAAGCTACCAATGTTGCTATCCCTGTAAGCGACCACTCTTCTCCTACTCCATCATCTTTTACTACCTCATCAAATACTCCTGATCCTAGGAGACATCGCAACATGGCTACCGATCAAGCCAATGTTAATCCCTCTACACAGAGACTCCCTTGTCTCCATGATTCAGTTGACTACTTCAGATGGTGATCCAAAAGTAAGACCATCTTGATGCAGAAAGGTCCTGATATCTATGACACCATCATGATTGTGACTCCAGTACCTCCCTTTGGCACGGAGGAATACTGGGAATGGTGTTGCTTCAATCTTACTGCCTGCAGCATTCTTCTTGTGAGCATGTCAACCGAAATAGCTACAGCAGTTGAACACTATGAAATGGCTCACAAAATCTGGATTCACCTCAAAAGGTCCTTTAGCCAGAAACTCTGTTATTATCTCAAAGAGATTGAGACCAACTTCAATAGTCTTCATCAAGACAAAGCCTCCATCACTATATATATGACCAAGATCACCATGATGGCTGAGCAGCTTAAGTTGGGCCAAGTTGAGGTTACTTGGCACAAGCACTTTATGGTCCTCATGAAAGGACTACATTGCAAATACACAAGCATTCATTCCCAGTTGGAACAAGATTACTGATGATGCTGAGAGATCCAGACTCTTCAGGTCATATGTGCTGATGGTGAATCCAAACCCCTCACCATCATGAATACTGCCATTGACAAGAAAATTGAGTATGACCAAATTGTTGATCAACTCAAGGCCAAAGAAATCAGGCTGGGCCTTCATGTCTATGGAATGAACCAGTGACCTCAGCAACAGGTCTCCACTTTCTATATGCAAGACCAGGGCTGCAAGCCCAATTTGTGATCCAAGAAGTCTCAGCAATTGCTGAAGGGTTGCCAGCAGAATTCCCAAACTGGGCAGCAGCAGAGTTGCAGGCCTATCAAGGAAGTTACCTGCCATCATTGCCAAGAGAAAGGCCACTATGCCAACAGATGCAACAATCCCAGAAAAGAGTGAAAAAGCGAAACTGCTCTCATTACCAGCCTCATTGCTCCTGAGACTGCCTTATTGACCACTGACAATGGCTATGGCAAGCCTATGGACTGGATTCTTGATTCAGCATCAACAGTGCACATTTGCATTAACAAGGATTTATTCTGCAACCTCAATGATGAAATTACTGCCCCTATCCAGAGCAGCAGCTTGGAGCACATCAAGGTTCAAGGTAAAGGCACTGTCAAGATTCTTGCTGATCTTGGCAATGGAGAGAATCATACTCTCCTGCTGCAGAACATGTATTATGTTCTGACATATGCAGCCAATCTCATTTTGCTCAACCTCATCACCAAAGTTCCCAAGATTAGTATTTTCAGTGGCAAGCTGATCATGATGAAGCATGGTCAAGTTATTTTCAGAGGGACAACTTGTTGCATGCTCACCTTCCTCAATCAACCTTGAGCAAAGTTTGCTGTGCTCACCATGAAGGAAGTGACATCAGAGACCACCTGGCACCAACATCTTGGTCATCCAGGAATGGCCCAAATGAAAGAGATCTTGCATCTCATTCCTGACATTGCTAAAGAACTCAACATCACCAAGTGCAACATTTGCAAAGTCAGCAAATCACACAAGCAGCCTTTTGGTCCTAGTACCATGATGACTACTGAGCCCCTACAGCTCATTCATTCTGACATTGTAGGCAAGATGAAAGATGTCACTCCTGAAGGTTTCCAATATGCAGTTTCCAATATGCAGTTACCTTTATTGATGACTTCACTCACTTCATCACTGTGTACCTCATGCAACACAAGAGCAAAGTCTTCTCCACATTTGAGACATATTGAACCCTCATGGAGAACCAAACAGGTCAAACCATTAAGCAGTTGTGAACCAACAATGGTGGAGAATATATCAATCACAATTTTGGCAGATAGCTTGCCAATGCCAGCATTCAGCATGAAACTTCAGCTCCTTACACCCCTCAGCAAAATGGTGTTTCAGAAAGGATGAACCAAACTCTCTTCAACATCACCTGATGTTTGCTTCTTCAAGCTGCAGCCCCTCACTATCTTTGGGGGGAGGCCCTCCAACATGCCATGTATTTCAACAATTGCATGCTGAGCAAGCCCTTAGCAATGTTGTCACCTTACAAGCAATTCCTCAACAGGGATCCTGACATCTCCAAGCTTCAAGTGTTCAGATGCCAAGCCTGGGCACATATTCCTGAGGCTAACTGAACTAAGCTCAATGATCAAGCACTTGCCACCATCTACACTGGCATTACCAATGGCTCCAAGGCATTCAAGCTGCTCAATCCTCATATGAAGATGATTCTGACTGCTCACCATGCAACCTTCAATGAGAAGGTTTTTCCATTCCTCGAGACAAGGCTGGATGCAGGACTGCCTGAGGATGCTATCTACATTCCTATTATGGGGGATGATGTCCAAGAACCCCAGATTATTCAGCCCATTGCTATTAGGCCAGTGATGCCACCACAACAAGACCCAATTCCATCACTCATTGATGATGAAGGTGAATTTGGCTATCCTTACCTCACTCAAGAGGAGTGCACTCAGGGGATATCAACACCCCCTCTTCCTCCCACTTTGCACATGGCACTGGTGACACTTGTGAAGGAGGATGACTTTAGTCTCAACACCTGTGCCAACATCAGGATCAAGGAAGCGATTCTGGACAATGAACCGAGAATGGTACAGCAAGCTCAATGTCATCCAGACTGGCCAAAATGGCAAGAGGCCATCCAGAAGGAACTGGACTCTCACAAGACCAACAATACATGGACCATGGTTGATCCCCCAGCAATGGCTAATATCATTGGCAGCCATTGGGTTTTCAAAGTCAAATGCAAAGCAGATGGCTCTGTTGATAAGTACAAGGCACACTTGGTAGCACAAGGTTTTACTCAAGTTCATGGTATTGACTATGAAGTGACCTTTGCCCCCATTGTCAAGATGGTGACATTGCGAATGCTAATGATTGTTTCTCTACAATGTCAGATGCAGATCTATCAGCTCAATGTCATCACAGCATACCTCAATGGCAAGCTTGATGTAGATCTCTACATGTGCTCCCCACCATTGCCAGATGACATGGCAACATCGGCAGGCATCCCAAAACATCACATCTGCCATCTCAACAAATCTCTCTATGGCCTCAAGCAAGCAGGCTGCACTTGGTATCAGAAGGCTGACAAGATGCTTACTGACATTGGCTTCAGCAGAAGCAACTATGATACAGCTCTATACTACATCAAGCATAAGGACACCCTGACTACTTTTCTCATGCTCTACATGGATGACATTCTCATTTTCGCTAAGGAGAAAGTGACAGTGGATTGGATCATCAAGACTCTTCAGTCCAAATTCAAGATGACTGGTGGTGACTGGGTAACATTCATCCTGGGCATCCAAGTCAGACATGATGTCAGCAAGCTCCACTTGTCCCAGACAGTGCACATTCAGCACCTCCTCACTCAATTTGGCCTGTCAGCTGCCAACTTTGTGCATATGCTGGCAATTGCTGATGATCTCGCTGAAGGTGATCCCCTCTCAGATGAGGACCATTCAACATATCGCACCATTGTCAAGTCCATTCTCTACATCTCTACTTGCACCCAACCTGACATCACCTTCACCATCAACAGACTTAGCCAACATCTCACAAAGCCTACCCATAAGGCTATGGTCACTGCCAAGCACCTTCTTCATTATCTCAAGGGCACTGCTGACCATGGGTTGATTTACAGTGATCACACTATCAAGTTGCTGATGATGGCTGACTGGGGTCCACTCCTTCTCACATACTCCAATGCAGATTTTGGGGGGACACTACTACTCGAAAATCCACATCAGATATCATGAGTACCATCCTCAACATGCCTTATTCCTGGCTTTCAAAACATCAGCCCCTTGTTGCAACCTCTACCTGCTTTGCTGAGTATATAGCAATGGTAGAAGCATGCAAGGAAATCATTTGGAGTCACCAACTTTTGGCTGAACTTGGTTTTGCATTCCAGTTGCTGATGCCACTACTTGCTGACAATCAATCTGCCATTTATCTCTCAAAAGATCCCAAGGACCATCAAAGGAACACACATATCAATATCAAGTATCATTTCATTTGAGAACAGCAACTCAATAATACAATCATCACCAAATACATGCCAACAGCAGAACAGCTTGCAGACAGCTTCACAAAAGCACTCAACAAAAATAAAGTCTACCTGCATCAAGAAATGCTTAACATCAGCAAATTCGACTCACCAAGCAAATAACACATCAATTATTTCCAAATTTTGAAACCTGCATTTGCTCTCGATTTTCCACATCTCTTCTCATCTGACAAATATTCAACTTCATCACTGATTGCATCTCAATTCCCACTCCATCTTCCCTCTCAATAAAAATATTCAACTTTCAGAATCTAACAGTTTCACTAATCTATTGCTGATCCTACTTTGATCTGTTGAGAACGTGCGGCAGGCGAAAGCCGCTAGAATTGCGATGATGGTCAAGAGCTAAGTACATGGCACGACAAAGTAATATATACGTGTCTGCCAGCTGGCAAGACACTGTGGACTGCATGTGTCCTAATGAAGTAAAGTGGGTCTTAACGAGAGAAGGGGCAATAAAGGTGTAAGAGAGAATAATGGGTGGACGACAAGATGGTGGAAATAGAGGTTGTGAAATGTTGGAGAAATTCAACTGTTCCCCTCACCATCTGAGAAGTCTGCTGAGCTGTTTGGCAGAATGCCCAAGCGCTGTCTGGCGCTGGTGATTGCGTGTCTAGACACTGGCTTGGTCAGGAAGTCTGAGAGATTGCAAGCTGTTCGTACATACGCAATGTTAACTTCTCCCTCTTGCACTGCATGGCAGAGGAAGTGATAGCATGTGTTGATATGCTTGAGTTTGGCATGGTGGGCAGGGTCCTTTCCGACCTGAATGCAGCCAGTATTGTCCGTAAATATCTGCAGGACAATGTCTCCAAATCCTAGTCTGTGTAGTAGGTACCTGAAGAATAGAGCTTCGTGTGATGCCTCAGATGCTGCCACGAACTCTGCTTCTATGGCTGAGAGAGATACGCATTTTTGGACATGGGATTTCCATCCCACTAGGCTGCTGAAGACTCTAGTAATGGAGCCAGATGTGCTTCTTCTTTGGGCATTTGCATCTGAGGCCCAATTCACATCAGTATACATCGCAATAATCGGCTCTTCTGTGCTAAGTCCACCCAGGTGTAGAACTTCATTCTGCATCTGATTGAGGTATTTTACAACCTTTATAGCGGCCTGCATGGCTTCTTCTGTGGGTTTTGACATGTGTCGGGTGAGGGTGTTGATGGCGAAGCAAATGTCGGGTCTGACAGTGTTGGAGACCCATAAGAGCTTGCCCACGAGCGTCGGGTACTTGGCTTTGATATCTGGGGCTGGTTGGAATTCTCTGGCTGGCATTGGGACTGTTTCGCTCATTGGGTTCCAGGATTTGCCTCCCTTTGGGAGCCATTCGGCGATGATTTCCCTAATGTAGCCACGTTGGTCCAGATCCATAGTGTGGGCTTGTTGATCACGGGTGATTTTCAGCTTCAGGAATTCTTGGACAGGGCCGTTGTCTGCGATTTTCCATTTTTCGGTGATGGCTGCTTTGACCTGGTCAATGATTGCTCAGCTTGGACCAGCAATGAGCATATCATCCACATATACAGCAATTACCACTTTGGAGTCAGCTGTTCCCCTGAGATATATGCAGGGTGCACATGCCAAGCTGGAGAAGCCCAATTTGCGCAAGTGGGCATCTAGTTTGGTATTCCATTTGCGACCTGATTGCTTAAGACCGTAGAGGCTCTTGATGAGCTTGTAAACTTTGCCTCTGGGGACATCTGCACCTTTGGGAGGTTTGAGATATATCTCGTGGTGGAGGTCTGCGTTGAGGTAGGCCTGGGCAACATCGATGGAGTCCAACTCCCAATCTTCGTGCGCTACTATCGTGAGGATCGTACAGATTGCATCTTGGGGAACCACGGGGGCGAATATCTTGTCATAGTCAATACCAGGACGCTGCGAGAAACCTCTGGCGCAGAAACAAGCCTTGAATTTCGTGGGGACCATGTTTGCATCTGTCTTGATGGTAAGCACCAATTTGGAGTCCACCAGGTTGGTGTTGGGTGGTCTATCGACTATTTCCCATATGCCCATTTTTTCGAGACCATCCATCTCTGCCTTGATGGCTTCTCTCCAGTGCATTTGGTCTTCTCCGCTGAGGGCCTCCTTGATGCTGGGGTTCAGGTTGCGAGCTGTGGTAATCGCATGGGCTTGCGCTCACCAGGTTGGCATGTTAGACAAGTTGGCAAGTGCTCCTTCTCGACGCAGCTGTTCTTGTAGGGCTACCATCTCATGTACTTGGGGTAAATGCTTGTCATTCTGTTTGAGCAGTACAGCCAGGGTAGTTGGGTGTAGCCATGGATGCTCATTCCAGGTCCTATGGAATTTGTTGAAGTACTGTTGGCTAGTCTGTTGAGAGTGGAGTGAGTCGAAGATCTCCTTTTGGATGCTATCGCTGAATTCACGGGGGTCTGGTACAGGGCTGCTTGAGAGAGGAGGTCTGTCTTCGATCTCGGGAGTACCATTTGTAGTATGACTGGGGGGCATTGCTGGTGTGCTTGAGTGTATGTTGACATTGTCAGATGGTACAGCTTGAAAATGGTCCCCCTCGAAGGCAGAATCTTCTCTATCTGGCCTGTGCAGGTTGTCTAAAGGTTGGGCAAGCTCTTCGTCGTGTTCATCTAGCTCGGAATAGCTTAGATCTTCAATGTCAGTGGCATCGCTGTAGAAGATAACGTCGGATTCCTTGATTGGTAAGGACTCGGTACGGTCCTCCCAGCACTGATCCTCCAGGAAATGCATGGAGTTGCTCCAGAATACTGTAGGATTATGGTCTGGTGAGAGCAATTTCCAGCCTTTGTGCTCTTCGTCATACCCAACGAGGATTGCTGGGATAGCTGCCTGGTCCAGCTTTTTCCGCTTGGCTTTGGGAATATTCACCCAAGCCAGGCAACCAAATACTCGCAGTAGCTTGAATGGTTTGGTTGGGTCCTTGCCATAAAAGGTTTGATATGGAATTTTACCTCCCACATCAGGCAGTAGGTTCTTGACGAAGGCTGCAGCCTTGGCAGTGTATGGCCAGAAGGTTTGGGGTAGGTGATGCGTCTGGAGCATAGCAACCATCATGGTTCGGATGGTACGAATGGTACACTCTGCTTTGCCATTCTGTTGACTGGTATATACTGAGGTTTTCTGCCATCGGAAACCAGCTTTATTCTGCCAATGTGCAGCAGCATCTGATACCCATTCGCCACCATTGTCAGAGCGTAGCGTCTGTAGCTTGTGGCCTGTTTGTGCTTTGGCATATACAATCCATTCTTGGAGGACTTGGAGTGCATCTGCCTTAGTGCGGAGTGGCTTGATGTATGTGAAGTTCATGGCATCATCAATAGCCACCAAAATGCATGTGAATTCCGTCTTGGTAGAGAAATGCATTGAGAGGTCGATGTGGACCAGTTCGAGGGGCTGAGTGGCCTTTGAGCCGGAACCAGTACCCATCCATGCCTTGGTCGACTTGGTAGCTAGGCAGGTATGGCAACTGAGGGGTTGATCAGCATTGAGACTGGTTCCATATAGTCTTCGCAGTTCGAGGCTCTTCTGCCAGCCTGGGTGACCTAAACGAAGGTGCCATATCATGTCTCAGGTAAGCCTTGCTTTGCAAGCTGGTGTGTGGATGTCAAAGGTCTCTGGTAGCTCGGCAAGGTTGCTGTCTGTGCTAGCGTGGAATGCGCTTCTTTGATGCTGATACAATTCCCATTGCCTGCGATTTGTGCTGACCTTACTTTGTATTGTGGCTCCGTCTGGCCATTCCATGATCATACCATCTTGGTCAAAGTACACTCATGCACCATCGTTTACTAGAGCCCATACAGAGATGAGGTTGACACTTGCCTCTGGTACATACAGTACATCTCGAAGATGTACGATACGCCCGTTGACTTGTATCTCAGCCTCACCTCTTGCTACAATTCGAAGCTTGCTCTCACCAGCAGTGTTCACGAAGCTGACACATGGGGTGAGAGAAGAAAGCATTGATTTATCGAAAGTAACATGATCTGTCGCACCTGAGTCAATTAACCATGCACTGGGTGATGACTCAAGTGATATGCGATGGGTGGAAGCGACGGTGCACCAGAATTCCTAGGTGGAATTCTGGGATTGAGTGGGATTGGTCTGCTGACAAGGGCGATGAGGTTGGGGGCACACGTGAGCAACATGTCCAGGTTGATGGCAGTTGTAGCAGAGAGCAGGCGATCCATCAGGACTGGGGCAACCTTTCCAATAGTTAGATGAGGAAATGCTGGGGTGCTGGCTGTCGACTGCACGAGCTGCAGGTGCTGGGACTCTGTGCATTGGCTTTGTAGCCATGCGATCCTGCCTTTTGAAGAGAGAGGTGCACAGAACGTTGTAATCCGAGGCATTGCCTGTGTCTTCCATGATATCGATGCAGTCAGCGTATGAGGCATTGAGCCGAGCTTGAGAGATGAGTGTCTTGATCTTGAGCTGTTCGTTGAGAGGGTGGCCCATAGTCTTGGCCTTGGCCCAATGAGCATTGATGTCGGTGGTGAGTTTCTGGATGTCCGAGTGGAACATACGGATTGCATCTACTTCATGAAGTAGAGCTGCTTCCGTGACTCGATCCATCTTGGTCAACTCATCCTTGAGGTGGATGTACAGTTCTCAAAGTCTCCAAGGTTCAGCATTCTCTGGGCAAGCGAGGGCGTAGTTGGCATTGTCGACACCTGTCATCTGCACAGATCCTTGCAGTATGGTGACGAGTTCTCCATCCAGTGATTTGTCGTAGTCCTCATCACCAGGTGCAACTGTACCATCCAAATGGTTTTGGGCAGCTGACCAGTTGGAGATAACGCCTCTGAAACGGGGATTCCATGCATACCAGTTCTTGGTACTGAGCTTGGGAACCTCCTTGAGAGCTTCACATGTGTGAGAAAGACGCTGGAGGAAATCGGGGCGTTGAGATGGTAGGCGACCAGTCTTGGGTGTGGTGTTGAGCTTACTGAAGGCAATGAGCATGCCTCTCATGACTTGGGGATCCATGGCTTGGATCTCGGTGACACTTAGACCTTCGAAGTAGTTGCTGATGGCTTCTGCATGGTTGTGGGCTTGGTTTTGGGTGCTGGGTGATGAGGCGGCTGGGCTGTTGTCTTCGGAGTCATCCGAGGACTGGGGGGCAGTGGCACAGTGAGGAGGCATGGCTGGCTAGTAAGAGCTTCAGACTCTTAATCTGTTGAGAATGTGCGGCAGGCGAAAGCCGCTAGAATTGCGATGATGGTCAAGAGCTAAGTACATGACACAACAAAGTAATATATACATGTCTGCCAGCTGGCAAGACACTGTGGACTGCATGTGTCCTAATGAAGTAAAGTGGGTCTTAACGAGAGAAGGGGCAATAAAGGTGTAAGAGAGAATAATGGGCAGACGACAAGATGGTGGAAATAGAGGTTGTGAAATGTTGGAGAAATTCAACTTGATCTTCCATCTTCGACAAAAGCACAAAAACAGTGCTCTAACACTCAGCTTCATCCAACAATGTGCCACATCTCTCCACATCTCAACCCTATAACTCCAATCTTGTCTGACAAATTCTCGACTCTAACACTCACATTTATCCATCACCAATCTGCCAACTGATAAATCCCAATTCTCTCTCATCTGACACATGGCAAGGTGATCTTGACTGCAACTGCAGCATTCCCTTTTTTTTGAGAAAATTCTTCAACAACTTCTAGCATGAGCTGATGTGGCAGAGTTGACTCAGCCAAGCTCAAACTTATGTGGGAATGCAAGCTAACACCTCCCACTCAACCATCATCTCCAATGTGGGCACTTCACCACCCACATTGTTCATTCATCAAAGACACTGCTATGGTGCCCTCACCCAAGACCATGAAGCACTGTAGCAATGACATCTCATTATACCTCCATCCTTGTGGTGTTATCAGCCCCACCCTGGCTGCCAAGCCTGCTGATGATGCCAAGATGATGTGCTCTGGCCATAAGCATGCCAACCAACAAGCCAGCAATCCAAAGAAGGGTCCAGCCGATGCAAACAAGCCTCACAACAAGGCCTTGGCCCCCTGATTGCAAAGCCCTGCCAAAGCAGGCACCTTGAGGCACTCTCCAAGGCACTCCCCACCACACAGCAAAAGCCCTGCCAAAGCAGGCAAGTGGCTGCCTTGATCACCATCCCCTCCACCCAATTTGGATGATTCTCCAGACAATCATTCCATCCTTCCCTTGGATGACAAGTCAAGTGCTCACTCTGATGTATCAGCTGAAGCTCAGGCCAACCCTCAGTCCATCCATGAGTCAGACACCCAGTCGGAGGCCTCCTATTCTGATCACCATGATGATCTGCCTGATGACAACATTGCCAGGCTTATGGATCAAGACACCAACAGTTCCTATGAGTTGCCATCTCTGCATCAATGCAAGGTCATCAAGCACCCTGAGCCAGCATGATGCAACTGCTCTCCCTCTACCATAAAGGTAGTCATTCCTATTCAGCACCATGATTCCTCAAGCCACTACACATACTTCAACTGTGAGAGTACCCCCAATCAATGATGCACACCCAATACTTGCACCCTTTGTTCCTTGACTCAGCCTAGTCACCCCTGCACTAGCATTTCCTCTGCTGCCAAGGCACCACTCTCCCAGCCAGGCCAGGCTGTCCCCAATCTTGTGGGTTGGCCACCCACACCAACATGCCAAAGAGCTTGCAACAGACAGCAAGGTGGTAGTCTGTGACAGCATGCCAGGAATAGAGATTGTCACACTCAATGAGCAGCCCCAGATGAGACAAGAGTGCATTGTTGAGGGTGAAGTTGCCCATGTGCTGAATGCAAATGGTGGTGTACACCAACCAAACCTGAGCTAGGGTGGTGATGGAGGGAATGGCCTTGATGAAGGCTGAGGTGTGAGACTCAGTCAAGTCATCAGCCAATGTGAGGAGACCAGCTTCGAAAACCAAGCCAGAGGGTTGAGCAGGCTCCTTCAAGACACAAGACTTGGGGTTGTGCAACTTGACCAGTTGTTCTGGCTTGAGCTGGTCACATTCCACAAGGCTGACAATGTCAGCTGGCACCCAAGCGAAGCAGCGATAAATGGAGAGTGATGGAGACTCACCTGCAGGAGCAGATGGCTGACCAGCTGAGGTGAGTGGTGAGATGGCTGCAGGGGGGTTGCAGTCGAGGAGGGGTGGAATGGTCAGTGCAGGAAACAGAGCTGGAGGCTGAGACATGTGGACAGTACTGAGGAGCTTGCTGAGCTGACTGTCCAGGTGGTGTTCCAGGTGGTTGAAGCATTGCCCAAGCATGACCACTGATGACACAGAGGCAAAGGTGGCAGTCTGGTTGTCCCACTGAGAAGTGAGTGGTGATGAGTTGTTGGGTGAGCATGAATGAGAATGGAAGAGGGTGTCTGTGCACTCAGAAGCATCTGAGGTGCAGTGTCCAGGTCAGGCAAGGGTGCTTTGCCATGGCAGAGAGCACAAGTAAGCACCACCGCCTTGTTAATGCCAACATAGTATCCAGTGTGGTACAAGCACTTGCAGTGATTGCAAGGCTTCATGGAAGACATGAGAGCTCTGGAGAGCAAGTGTGATGGTGTGCCAGACCAGTCAACACAGGGTTGCAGAGCAGAAGAAAGGCTGTGGGAGAGTGTCAGTGGTCATGTGCCAGACACATGAAATCAAAGTTAACTCAAGGTAAATGTTGATTTCATTTGAGTTTGAGGTTAACAGCCAGTAAATGTCGATTTCACTTGAGATCGACATTAACTGCATCTTATGCTTGATGTCAACTGACCACCATTGCCACTCCATTCAGAGGTAATGCGGCACATTTGTGGTAGCCTGGTGTGTGCCCTACACTTGACAGGAGTGGGCTAACTGTCCTTGTGTAGGTATGCAGCACAGGTAGACTGTGCTGCTGTTGTCAGAGATGATGCTTGAGGCCATATGACACTGTTAACCAATGTTGCTGTATAGTAATGGTACTGGTGAAGGTTCCAGGACCATGGTGTAGGTTCTGCCTGCACAGGTGAGGCCTGTGGCACCAGTGGTGGTTCTGACTGATGTCTATATGTACTCCAACTTGAACAGAGGCACACTGAGTAGTAGCAATGCCTATGATTGCTACTCTATGAGACAATGAGTGTGAGTATAGTGATACTAAATGTACTGACAAGTAAATGAATGATAGAGTGGATGAGGCCCTGCCTCTCCACTCATACAGGGAATGTGTATATATATGCATGTGTGTATGCTGGCAGCAGTTGCTCCAGAGCATCCTGCTGCCAGCATCAGGCCAGTGTCAGGGCCTGCCCCTTCCATCCTAGAGACTTGCCACTGGCCTCCAACCACTACCTCTTCGCTGGCTCCATGGCCTCAAGCCAGTGTCAGACTCTCCTTCCCTTCCTGCAGGTCCCCCCTATCTTCGCAGGGGCCCCTGTGCTTCACCCAGCCATTACTGGTTGGCCTAGGGTCATCGACAGCATCTTCCAGGTGCTGCCAACATCATTGTTGATCACCTGCAACCCCTTTGGGGTGGTGCCATCATAGTCATTGCTTGTCATTTTCGTTCCACAGCGTCATACAGCCTTGTAGGCAAAATCGATGATAAGGCCTGCTTAACATCAATTTCATCTGAGATCGACTGTAAGGCATGTTTAATGTCGATCTCAATTCGAGTTCGATTTTATGTCCTGTGACAGAGAGCTTGAGTGGGTGTGCCAGACCTCAACACAAGATACACCAAGTCGTTGACAGCAGCAAGCCAGCACATCTGCTCATCAGAACCAAGCCTTGGCGCTGCTGAGCTACACAGCGATGGTTGCTTGCTGTGAGTGTCAACAGTGCTGTCGCTACTGGGGACCAACCAGCAGATGGACCAGAGTGTTTGAGCATGCTGAGCTCTGTCAAGACCTATTCTTGGTGCTGTTGGAGCCCCAGCGAAGGTCGATTGCTGCAAAAGCCAGCAGCACTGCTGTTGTGGGGACCAAAGCCATAGGTGATGAGGAAAAGGGAAGAAGTCACACAAGCATACCATCACACATGGTAGCCACCACACAAGGGTGTTCCCAACTGCATCAAGGTTGGGGGTGAGTTACCTCAGTGTGAGGCCTGCTGGACACAGTTTCATTATTGTGTCAATCATGGTGAGCCACTGAGATCAACACAGCCAAGGGCAATCAACCCACTTGGTGCAGCTAAGTTGAATCGCTGGGCACAACTCCAGCAATGGCAGGATGGCAGTATTTCAAGCAGTGTGCCAAGCCACTAGACTGCAATACCCTCAGGTGTTGGAGGGCCTGTCAATCACCTGGCACTGAGACACAGGCTCAAGGTGTGTCGGTTGGTGATATGGGATGCAGTCAAAGAAAGGAGGGGGGAGGGGGGAAAAGAGAGGAAGATGCCAACACTGCAGAGAGGGTGGTGACATCGTGAGGAATTGTGGCAAAGCTGGATGAAGAGAGGAAGGGCCAGCGGTGGCCAGAGTCACCAGGAAGGTGAGCAGAATGAGGCCCTGGAAGAACTGGTAGCATGCGAGTGGGAGGTGAATGCAGAGGCTCACTGGAAGGGGAGTGCACTGAAGGTCGAAGGCAGGTGCCCAGCAAAAGGAGAAGGCCAAGGTGGCTGAGGGCTGGAGGTCGGTTGAAATGGAGTGCCCAAGCCCAAGAGGTGGGCTGGGCAGGTCTGGAGAGGTCGAGAGCATGCAAGAGCATGCTGAAGCATGAGGGAAGCTCAAATGCAGAGGCTAGTTGAGAAGACCAAGAATGGTGGTGGGCAGCTGTTGCAACCACCAAGTGGGAGAGAATACCAAGAGCGAGCTGTCACCATTGCCATCAGTGGTGTTGAAGAAGGCTGAAAGATGAAAATAATGCTGCTGACAAGGCCAGCATGTATGAGAAATAATGATGATGAGAGAGAAGGAGGGATGAGTGAAACAGTCAAGTATGAATCTCAACTGCAGAAAAGGAAAAGACTGAGACATGTGTACCCATCCTGTGACTGACTGCAATTCATTGAAGACAACGCCTGTACCAAGCGTTATATCATTCAGGACCCCAGGTGTGAGAACTGCCAACAGCTGCAGGTCATCTGCACCATTGGCACCAGCCATGATGATGATGGCAAGCCTTGCATCATTTGCAATCTCTGCACCATGCAGCACTGTCGCTGCTCATTCTTCACTGGATGCAACACCCCACTTTGCAAGTGGCAAACTGCCATCAGCAGTCACATCAGCAAATTGCGCCAATGCCTCAAAGGCATTGAATTGGAGCAGCTCTACAACCAAGGCATCAGAGCCATTCACAAGCTCCTTCCCCTTATCAGGTATGACCTTCCTGATATGCCTCGACAAAACTTCATCCTGGCAACCCAGCCTAGGGTTAGCTCATTGCAACCCATTGAGATCGATGATGATGACTAAGCCATCTTAGCATCGCACATCTCCCCTTTGTCACCAGTCCAGTTTCAGTTTCCTGGTCATGGCCTTCTTTTCTTCTTCACCCACTCACTGATCATGCAGGCAACCCCCTCTTGGTTCACACTCTCCAGCTCCGATGCTGCACACCAGTTGCCAGCACCAGCAGCACTGGACATCTTGTTTTAGGTCCCTCAAAGTGCTCTGTCCCTCTCAAGGTCATTTCTCTTCTCATCTCGAAGGCCACAGTTGGCCTGGCTGCCACCATGGCCGCTTTGTTCAAGACTCCTGGTTATGCTTGCCCAGCTCGTTCAGCTGTGTGGCCCCACTCCAAAAATCCGCTTGCCATTCTTCTCTCAAGTGTTCCTCCATCAGTAGATAGATGGAATAGAAGGATTGTGTCAAGTATTTCATCAAGGCTGTGGTTAGTATGCATGTGTGTGTCCCTCTTTCACTATCACTGGCTGTCATGCTCCAGTGCACAGATGGGGGGGCAAACAGGGTGCAGAGGAGAATAGAGATGGTTGCCTAACTCAATGGAGTCGCTTGCAAGCTCCCAGCCATGGCCACTATGCAGTATGAGCAGCAAACCACATGGTGTATCAGTTGTGAGTGGAGGCTGGAGAGCATCAGAAGCAGACTCCCAAGAAGACTGCATGAGACCATCAGAGATCATGCCAAGTCAACATGGCAAGGTCAAGGGGGCGATCAGCATTGGTGTAGAGTGCACAAGCAGTGGTAGATGCACAATCTGCCACCGACTTGTTGATATACCATCTGAAGCAGTCACTGCACCACTGGCCAAGGCCCCAAATGGTATCATTGTCAACACCATTGGCTGCAGCCCAGGTTGCAGCACCACAGCAGAAGGAGTGGCCAGAGTAGGTGGCTGGGGAGATGCTGCATGCCTGGAGGCACTGTCAGAGCATGTTGGTGAAGGTGCTGCAGCTGAATGGCTGGGCATGCTTGAGGATGAAGAGGGGGGCTGTCAGCAGGTGAGACCAGCAGATGACATGAAGGGCAGCAACAGTGCAGGTGGAAAGTGGCACTGCTGGCGCTGTGAGCATTGTACCCTGCTGGAAAGGATCTGTTTTGCTCATAGGGAGAGTAACAGTGGCATGCAACCCATCTGCTGCAAAGGAGACTGAGCTGATGGTGAGCAAGCTGCTGGTTGCTTCCATTTCCCAAGTGAGTTCACCAGCATGCAGGAAGCAGGTGAACACAAGGCAGAATGCTGCTCTGAACATCCTGTGGTTGTGCTGGGATGGACAGACATGGGGGAGGGCTTGGATGAGCAAATGGAGAAGGGGGAGCATGATCAGGAGTTTTGCAGCAGGGAGGGGGTTGCTGACCACATGCTTGTGTCCTCATACCACTCTGGCCAAGTGCTTGGCATCAAAAATGGCTGTGGTGAGGCTGAGGTTGATGTGCCATGACTTGAGGACAGCGAGGTCATGCCTGACAGAGCCATATGACTTGCCTGCAGTGTGCTGTGCCACCACCCACTCAATAAGTAGGGCCTCAGTGGCAGGGAAGGGCTGGCAGCCATGATAGGCTGCAAAGGTGGCAAAGTCAGAGCAGACAGTGCTGGAATGCACTCGTGTGCTGCTAGTGAGGCCATTCCAGAGGAGGAAGCTTGCAGGGGCCAAGAGGTTGGTGGCAGTGAGGAATGAGCTTGGCAGTTGGCTGCTGTGTTGCCACTGAACTGCAGAAGGGAGTATGCTCAAGGATACTGCTGTCAGATGAAGGAAAAGCAGCATCAGGAGAGCATGTCAGCAAGGGTGTTGGCTTCAGAGCTGACTTGAACAGGAACCAAGTCAATGTGCTGCTGCAAGCACAGAGTGAAGATGGCTCGAAAGAGGGTCTGCATCGCTGGGTCCCAGATTGAGCCTTTGCAGAGGCCATACTTGACGTTCTCATTGTCTACATGCATGACAACACAACAAGGGCCAGCCCAGGTGGAGGAGAAGCGCTGCAAGGCCTCAAGCACTGCAAGTGCCTCCAGGAAGCGAATGTCCTTCTGCCAGTGGTGATGGGAGAGCTTGTGAGAGAAGGCAACACCAGGGTCATCCATGGTGCCAAGATGTGCACCAATGCACCTTTTGGATGCATCTGTCCAAATGTACTCAATGACAAGCAGTGAAGGCTGTAAGAGTGACACACCATCCCAGGAATGCAAGGTGTTGATCCACCATTGTAACTCTTCATGTGTGGCACAACTGATGCAGTGGCCAAAGGGAGCCCTGTAGTGGGCTTTCACTGCATCATAGATGCAATGCAGGAAGGCATGACTGTGTGGGGTGATGCACATGATGAACTGTAGATGGCCTGCAACTTGTTGAAGTTCCAGCAGTGAGGCCTGGTCATGTTTGAGGATGCACTGGCACAGCTGTAGGATGCACTGATGGTGTTGCAAGGTAATTGAGGCTGTTTGGTGGACAGAATTGAGCTCGATACTGAGGATCTTGAGGCAGGTAGTGTTCCAGACTGTCTTCTTCTGACTCAGTCTGAAACCTAGAGCTGCTGCTGACAAGCTGAGTGCCTGGACAGGTGTGTTAGGGTTAGCCATCATGTCTGAGGCACCAAAGAAGTCATCAAGATAGTGAGAGATGTCAGAATGTGTCAATGATGTCAAGGAGACTGACTGCAAGGTGTAGGTGGATAGCCAATGCAGGAATTCAGCAAAGAGATTGAAAAGGAACAGGGAGGAGCATCCACCAAAGGCCAGTGTGCACTCCTGATAGTACTGATCCTTGAAGTGAATGCCCATTAGGTGAGCATCACTGTTGGTGATGATGACATGTCTAAATGCATCCTCCAAGTCAGCTTTCCAAAGCAAGGTGCTGGGGTGCTCATGAACAAAGTCCAAGATGGCATCCAAGTTCTCATAGTGGATCACAATGAAAGCAGGGTCAATGCCATTGTTGACTGAAGGCAAGCATGCTCCTGGGCATCATGGGTGCAACAAGTGGTAAATGGTATGCAGCTTGTTGCTGTGTGGCTTTGGCACCACACCCACCAGTGAGCAGATGAGAAGTATCTCTTTGGGGTTGGCAACCCATCAAAGATGACCTTCTATCATGCATGCATGGATTTCATGGATGATATTCTGAGTGCCAGTGTCATCCATAGGAAGATTGTTGACCTCCAGCCTTGCTGCATGGCAGAGAGGGCTGGAGTAGCCTGTCAGCGGTTGTGCACCAGACATGTGAAATCGATGTTAACTCAAGGCAAATGTCAATTTCATTTGAGTTTGAGGTTAACAGCCAGTAAACATCAATTTCGTTTGAGATCAACATTAACTGCATTTTATGCTCGATGTCGACTGACTGCCATTGCCACTCCATTCAGAGGTAGTGCAGCACATTTGTGGTAGCTGGGGGTGTGTCCTACACTTGACAGGAGTGGGCTAACTGTCCTCATGTAGGTATGCAGCACTGATGAACTGCACCACCATCATCAGGGATAATGCCTGATGCTGTATGATGCTGATAGTCAGCATTGTCATATAGTAATGGTACTGGTGGAGGTTCCAGGACCGCAGTGTAGGTTCTGCCTGCACAGGTGAGGCCTGTGGTGCCAGTGGTGGTTCTGACTGATGTCTATATGTTCTCTGACTCGAATGGAGGCACACTGAGTAGTAGCAATGCCTAAGATTGCTACTCTATGAGACAATGAGTGTGAGTATAGTGATACTAAATGTACTGACAAGTAAATGAATGATAGAGTGGATGAGGTCCCACCTCTCCACTCATACAGGGAATGTGTATATATATGCATGTGTGTATGCTGGTGGTGGTTGCTCCAGAGCATCCCACTGCCAGCATCAGGCCAGTGTCAGGGCCTGCCCCTTCTGTCCTAGTGCCTCACCACTGGCCTCCAACCACTACCTCTTCGCTGGCTCCTCAGCCTTGTGCCAGTGTTGGGCTCTCCTTCCTTCCTGCAGGTCCCCCCTATCTTCGCAAGGGCCCCTGTGCCTCACCCAGCCATTACTGGTTGGCCTAGGGTTGTCGACAGCATCCTCCAGTTGCCACCGACATCATCGCTGATCACCCCAACCCATTTGGGGATGGTGTTGTCATGGCCATTGCTTGTCATTTCGTTCCACAGCATCGCATGGTCCTGTAGGCAAAATCGATGATAAGGCCTGCTTAACATCGATTTCGTCTGAGATCAACCGTAAGATGCATTTAACATCGATCTCAATTCGAGTTCGATTTTATGTCCTGTGACATAGCCAATCTTCATGCCATGCTGGAGGGCTCCATGCAGTTGAGCAGCGAAGGCTTGGTCAGGGTAGAGGTCCAAGAAGTGGGACCAATACCGAAGGTTGAGTGTGCCAGCTGTTGCAGGGGTGTCAGCTGCATCGAAGATGGGCTTCTCACACCAGGTGTTAGGGTGAGGTGGAGGGGGAGGGCCTGCAAGGAGAGAAGCCAGAAGTGTTGAGGCAAGGTCAGATGACATGTCAGGATGCCAGTGGGGGCAAAGAAGTCCAATGATGGACAAGATGCACTTGGAGGTGGTGCAGCCTATGATGATGATGCAGTTGGGGGCAGCGCAGCCTGAGAGAATGCACTTGAAGGTGGCACAGCCTGGTTGAGCATGATTGACAGCTGTGTTGGCTGATGGAATGCTCTTGGAGGTGGTGTGGCCTGTGTAGGTGCACTTGGAGGTGACATAGCCTGTGTCGATGCTCTTGACAGCAGCAGGGCCATGAGATGCACACTTGGAGGTGGCAGGGACCTATGGCAAGGCATGTCACCTGAGTGAGTGGCCATACTCACCATTAGTTGGCCTTCTTGATGTTGATATTGGTTTTCCCACTGTGTGCAAAGTTGGGGCAGGATGGGAGAGGGTGTGAGCCACCACAGTGCAGGCAAGTGTGAGTGCAAGTGCAGCCTTGGCAGTTGTGGCCAGTGTTGAAGTGCCTGCAGGTCTCAGTGCTTGTACCCACAGCTGCTGGCCTGCCTGAGTGCTTGGTGTTGCTTGAGGTGTTGTCATGCCTGTGTGAGGAGGATGAGGTGGTATTGGATGCCCTCAGGTTTGGCAGAAGAATGTGATTGGTGATGTTGTTCTGCACATCAGCCCACTCATGGACTGCTCCAGTGCCAAAATGCAGCCTGCAGATGGCAAGGTGATAGTTGATGATGGTGCACCAGGTGTATGTACTCTCATAGTCAATGAGGTACTTGAGGTGCACCAGAAGTGCCTCGTTGAGCTTGTAATTGCACATGTGGTGCACTCTGATGGCTGTGTATGCCAACCAGACTTGAGCGAGAGCAGTGATGTTGGGGATTGTCTTGAGAAATGCTGAGGTGCATGTGTCAGCTGTGTCCTCAGCAAGGTGCAACTGGCCTCCTTCAAAGATGAAGCCTGTCAGGCAGGGTGCCTCCTTTGAGACCTTGGACTCTGGATTGTGCAGCTTAACTAGATCCTCCAGATGCAGCTTGTCCTGAGCAACCTTCTTGGTGATATCAGCTGGGACCCATGGGAAACAGCAAGAAGAAGAGATGGGGGTGGATGACTCACCAGCTGGGGACAAGGATGCACCTGCAGCAGTGGTCGCTGTGAGGCCTGGGGTCATGAGGGTTGTGGCTGGTGGGTGGGGTTGCTGGTGAGGTGGGGGAGGAGGTTGGTAGGCACAGAGGGTGTCCAGAAGCTGGTTGAAGTGTTGATCTAGGCGCAACTCAAGCTGCTGTGTGATATGAGCCTTGAGTGCTGCAAGCATCAAGGAGGGGGCATCAAGATGATGAGGGTGACTAGAGAGAGGCAAGGAGCTGGGGGGAGGAGAGCGTGACCATATGCAGCGCTCAGTGCTGTTGCTGGGGGTGTAAGTGCTCAGCAGGGTGAGTGTGAGTCATGAAGGTGGTTTGGGAACCTTGCTGTGGCAACAGGCACAGGTAGAGATGATGTTGCCACAAATGCCATTGAAGTGGTTGGGCACAAAGGACCTCTTGCAATGAATGCAAGCCTTGTTTGGTGCCATGTGGGAAGCTCATGAGAGTGTGTGTAACAGCATGCCAGGCCAGACTATGTGGTTTGTGGAGCAAGTCAGGAAAGGGGGAGACTGGAACAGAGCTTGAGGGGTGTGCCAGACCACTGCTCAAGGTGTTTGCAGCCATCAACAGTGACAAAGCCAGCATGTTCACTCATCAAGACCAAGTCTTGACACTGTTGAGCTACACAGTGATGGTGTTCACCACAAGTGTTGGTGGTGCTGTCACTGTGGGGATCAAAGCCACAGTGGATGAAGTGTGAGTGGTGAGCTCACAGTAATTGCACAAGATGCTGTATTGCACTAGCAACCACCACACAAGGGTGTTCCCTGGCTTGCCATGTGTCACAGGACATAAAATCGAACTCGAATTGAGATCGATGTTAAACATCGCATATCTTCGATTTCAACCGAGATCCAAGATAATGCACCCTTAACATCGATTTCAGCAACCAAGCTCATAGCTCATGGAAACGAGTTTGTCTCTGCTGAACAGCTCATATGAGCATCCCTCCATGATGGTCCCATAGGATGCATGCTCCTGGATGTCGATCCTGCCATGGTACCCATGTACAGCTTCATCCCTACAGGCAGTGACAAAGGTATCAAGATGGAGGTTGAACCTCAGGAGGAGCCAAAGGCAAAGGAGATACCTGAGGAATATCAGGATCTCCATCAGGTCTTTTGTGAGACTGAAGCCAACAAGTTGCCTCCAAGGATGGACCATGATCTCTCGATCGAGCTATTGCTGGGCACTCAGCCACCTCACAGGCCTCTGTACTTACAGGGACCCAAAGAGCTGGAGGAGTTGTGCAAATACCTCAATGAGAATATCACGAAGGGCTTCATCCATCCATCAAAGAGCCCAGCATGCTCACCTGTGCTCTTCATGCCAAAGAAGGATGGAGGCCTGCAGCTTTGCATCGACTACTGAGGCCTCAATGAGGTTACGGTGAAGAATCGTGCCCCATTACCTCTCATCAAGGAGCAGCTCTTCCTACTGCAGAAGGCCAAGGTCTACAGCAAGCTGGATCTCAAGGCAGCATATAACTTGGTATGCATTGCAGATGGTGATGAATGGAAGACAGCTTTCGGTACTCAACTCAGGCTCTATGAGTACCTCATCATGCCATTTGGGCTGGCAAATGCTCCCTCACACTTTCAGTCTCTGGTTAATGGTATCTTCCGTGATATCCTCGGTATCTATGTGGTGGTATACTTAGATGACTTCCTCATCTTCAGCAACCACCTGAAGGAGCATGTCAGCCACATTCGAGAGGTGCTACAGCGACTATGCAAGCACCGACTCTTCGTGAAGCTGTTGAAATGTGAGTTCCACACCATGACTGTCAAGTTCCTAGGCTATGTTATCATGCTGCAAGGAATCAAGATGGATGAAGCGAAGGTATGGACCATTAAGGAATGGCCAGTCCCTGAGTCGATCCACAACATCCAGCACTTCCTTGGCTTTGCCAACTTCTATCGACATTTCTTCTCACACTTCGCATGCATTGCGAGGCCACTCACATCATTGGTCAAGCCAACTGAGTGTTTCAGGAAGTTCAAGCTGCCAGAGGAGGCAGAGAGGGCATTCCACAGTCTCATCGCAGCATTCACTTCAGCAGGGGTACTCTGCCATTTCGATTACCACCTGCCCATGCAAATGGAGACTGATGCCAGCAACTATGCTATAGCTGGAGTCCTCAAACAAGAGCATGAGGGATGATGGCATCTGATCACCTTCTATTCTTGCAAGATGAATTCAGCAGAGCAGAACTACAAGATCCATGACAAGGAATTGCTCGCAGTGGTGGCATGCCTGACCCAGTGGCACCATATGCTGGCAGGCCTGCTGTCACAGCTCGTCATCCTCACAGATCACAAAGCGCTCAAGTACTTCAAGTCTCAATGGTGTATCAATGGTCAGCAAGCTTGGTGGGCAGTGCTACTAGCTGATTTCGACTTTGTTCTGCAATACAGGCCAGGGGACAAAGCAGGTGAGCCTGATGCCTTGACAAGGCAGAGTGATATGCAGCCTGCTGGTGAAGAACAAGAGCATAATGTTCAACAGCTGCTGCTGGCCCAACTATTTGCCAAACCTGACACGAAATCGATGATAAGCACCATTAAATGTCGATCTCAAATGAGTTCAACTGAAAACATGCATAATCATCGAACTCAATTGAGTTCGAGTGTAAGGGGTGATAATCATCGATCTCATGAAACACCTCCAGCATTTCCCTCTATGGCAGATATTGTGGCAGGAGGTTTTAAGGAGCTTGTCAGGACCTTCCAGCCCCTTGACCTTGAGCTGGTAGAGCTGTACAATCAAGGCCATTTCGAGCAAAGAGACAGTTTATGGTACAAGGATGGCTGTTTGGTTGTGCTGAAGGTCACACTGCCTGGCAAGCAAGGCAGCAACAACACCAGAAGTGCAGCCAAGGTATGGGACCAATCCCTATTGGTCGAGCACCTGCACAACATGGTAATGTTGCAGTGCCATGATGGACCGATGGCTGGACATGCTGTGTGCAACACTATGCTGGAGCTAGCATGATGGCACTACTACTGGCCATGCATGGCTGCATGGATCGCAGACTACATAGCTAGCTGCCCAGTGTGTGCTCGATACAAGGCCCCACGCCATCAGCCATATGGCCTTTTGCAACTGTTGTCCACACCAGAGCGGCCTTGGGGCTCGATCTCCATGGACTTCATCGAAGGACTGCCACCTTCAGAAGGCTACAATTCGATCCTAGTTGTGGTTGACTGTCTTACCAAGTTCACCATCCTAGCACCGACACATAAGTTGGCAACCTCAGAGGACACTGCCAAGCTCTTAGAGGCCATGGTCTTCATATGTTTCAGCACACCAGACCACATTGTCTCTGATCGAGGATGGCAGTTCATATCAGCAGCCTGGAAGAGGTTCACTGCCACCCTCAGCATCAACCACTCCCTCAGCACAGCCTACCATCCACAAACCGATGGACAGACCGAGCAAGTAAACCAAGTTGTTGAGCAGTACCTCCATATGTACTGCAACTATGAACAAGACAACTGGCATGCCCTGTTAGCCATGGCTGAGTTTGTGTACAGTATGTGTCATTCAGTTTTTAAAAAATGTCAGATAGTGCAAATTTGAATCATGCTTCTTCACCACCATCATCCACAAGAATCACCATAGAGTCATCAAATATTGCTCAAACACCACCTTGCAGGCTGCCATCAGAAACCCCTGGACACAAGCTACTCACTGATGCTCAGAAAACTGCATGCTTATCATTCAGAACAGCTGGATGGAAGCTCCCAAAGATTGCAAGGCATCTGGACCTCAACTATCACACTATATATCAGTTTTTCAAGTGCTCTGATGCCTCTGGCAGCAAGGAGAATGCCTACCACACTCATGGGAACCCAAAGTACAGCCCTCAAGCTATCAGGAACATGGTCAGCAGCACTCAGAAGGATGCACAGAACAGGAGGACACCACTCAGGGAGATAGGCAAGCAAAATGGGGGTATGTCAACTAGCACAGTGGGGAGACAGCTCAGGAAGGCTGGGATCAACTGTTACAAAGCCACCAGAGCTCCCCTGCTCTCCCCTGCTAACAAAGCCAAGAGACTGCAGTTTGCTATGGAGCACAGGAACTGGACACTGGAGGATTGGAAGAAGGTGCTTTGGACAGATGAATCTGCAGTGGAGAAACAGGACAGAAGGCACAGGCATTTGCTTAGGAGACCACAGGAAAAGTATCATCAGGCATGCATTCAGCTTACCACCAGGTCAGGGACAGTCAAAGTGATGGTTTGGGGTAGCTTCATGCGCTTGCAAAAAGGTCCCCTGGTCAGGATGCCATCTGGGAGGATTGACAGCAAGGTATTCATGGATATCATGGAGCAGGAGGTCTTTTGTTGGTTCAAGCAACAGCCAGAGGATACTGTCTGGATGCAGGACAATGCTGCAATCCACAAGAGCACCTACAGTAAGCAGGGGTTTGCATTATATGACATCCAGACCATGTCATGGCCACCTCAGTCACCAGACCTCAATCCCATTGAGAATCTCTGGGCTTACCTCAAGCACAAGCTCCATCAAAGCTCCCCACACCTTTACCTGCTATCAGGAGGACCAGAAACAGTCAAAGATGCAATCTTCCAGGCTCTCCTCGAAGCATGGAACACTATAGAGGAGGATTACCTGTCAAAGCTCCTGGAGAGCATGCCTAGGAGGATGGAGGCTGTAATTCAGGCCAAAGGTGGCCAAACAAAGTACTGATTTGTAGTACATGCACCCCAGCATCCACAGAAAGCATCCCCAAGAGCATAGCAAAGGTTGTGTTGTGAAGTTTCTTTCAATGTTGATGTATGTTGACAGATATATGTGTCACAAAAAAAGCGATTTTCATTTTTTAAAAACTGAATGACATGTACTGTACAACAACATGGTACATAGCAGCATCGGCATATCACCATTCTTTGCATGTTACAGTTGGAATCCCAAGTCTCACCCAGAGATCCCAGAGCGACTCGGAGTACATGACCCAGGACAGCATGAATGGCTCATGACTGCCAAGGACCAGATCACATACCTTCAGGAGGCCATTCAGCAAGCACAAGCATGGATGGTTGAGCAATACAATCATAAGCACAAGGACATGGAATTCAAAGTTGGTGATCTTGTTCACATCAACCGCAAGAACTGGAAGTCTTGACAACCCAGTCCCAAGCTCAACACCCGCTTTGCTGGCCCCTTTCCCATCCTGGAATGCATCAGCCAGCAAGCATACCACCTACAGCTTCCAGTGACCTTCAAAGTCCATGATGTCTTCCACATCTCCATGCTAGAGAAGCAGCCAGCAAGCCAACTGGCAGGGCATCACATGCTTCCTGTCCAACTGCCACTGCACAACAATGAGCTGGAGTATGAGGTGGAATGCATCCTTGACCATTGAACCCTTCACAGCCAGCTCCAGTACAAGGTGTTCTGGAAGGGCTATCCTGAGGAACAGGCAACCTGGGAGCCTGCTGAGAATCTCAATTGCCCTGACCTCATCTGGGACTATGAGGTTTCGAGGGGGGGAGGCATCCCCACTTGAGAATAGGGCCATCTCCTCAGTTTTGTGAAATCAATGTTAACAGTGCATTACAGTTGAACTCATATGAAATCGACATTAAAAGCAAGTTACAGTCGATCTCATGCGAAATTGAGGATTATGCAACTTTATCCTTGATCTCAAAAAGGTCAGCCCTGCAGGAGGAAAAGTCGCCAGGAAGGCTCCAATCTCAGTGCCAAAGCTCATCAGACACTCATGAGGCACATACAAGAAGACAAGGAGAACAGCAGTGGACTTCAAAGGGGATGGAAACAGTATGAGAGAAGGACTAGACTACATGTCAACATAGTAAGGTGCACCATCCTCACCCTCTGGGACCAGCAGAGGGGACAACGGTGTGTCCACAGGTGGAGGAGGACTGCCAGGGCAGGAGCACAACTCATGGGGCTGGTGCTCACTCACGAGAGTGCTATTGGCCACCATGTACTGGCACACAGCATGCAAGATGCCAGGGAAGTCAGCATCATCAAGGCGCCACAGCCACACCATGGCCTCCACCCAGCGATGATCATGGGTAGGCAGATACACATGGTTGTCATGGCACACCTTACCCATGCCAACCCCCTCAGGTGTCAAGAGGTGGGCATGCTCAGTGCTGTGCTCATGATGACCATGCTGCCAGCCTGGGAAATCGCCACAGTACATGAATGCTGGGTGACGAGCAACATCCTGACTGCAATGGGTGATGCCTGCTGTGTGGCAGTGCATACATGAGGTGGGGACACAGCATCGCTGACCCAACAGGTCTGTGAACATCAACAGGAAACAGCTACGCCGCAGAATCAATGCAAGGGGTTAGTGAACAACCCCAACACAAGCAATGAGGAGGGAATCAGGGAATACTCACAGGACCTGGAGTGCTTCGCAGCATGCACACAACCAAGTGGGCCAGGGAGCCAAGCCTTCAGTCAGGTGATGCATGATGATGTTGTGGATATGCCGATCTGCAGCATCACCTTGAGCAATGGTCCAGAGCTTGGGATAGAGGCTGGCCGCATAGAGAATCAGCAGCATGGGAGCCCAGAGCACCTGGGCCCAGGCTGCAATTTCTGCCCAACTCAGGGTGTGGGCCACCAGTGGTGATGGAGAAGGGTGGTGCAAGGGTGCCAGAGCAAGAGGCATGTGCCTTCCATCGGAGCGAGTGTCCCTCCACATTATGCCAGGGGGAGGAGGTGACAGAGCATATGCTGGTGTTCCAGGCATTGCAGGAGAGGCAAGAGTGCTGTCAGGGTGTGCCAACTTGGCCTCATATACCTCTTGGTGCTCCTTGCTGGGAGCACACACACCCAGGAAGAGAGGCTCAAGGGTGGAAGCAGGAGGGCCATGGGAGGCCAATTCCACCAGGGAGGCAGCCACAGCTTCCTCAATGGGCATGACAGCTGCCTCAGAAGTGGTGCATGGCGCTGCAGGATCTGTGGGCTGCCTGATGGTGGAGCCTGTATCACCATCAGAGGGGTTAGGGCTGGCACCCACCAACTGCACTGAGATAGGCATGGCACCACTAATGGCCAAGGGAGCTTGAACTGCAGGAGTGGCAGGGGATGAGGAGCGACAGCTCATGCGATGGAGAGCCATGCAGGGAGCAATGGGAGCTGCCTGATGAGTCGAGTGGTGCAATGGAGGGTTGGATGAGGGGGCCGACATGGTAGGTGATGGTGTAGTGGTAGGTGATGATGAGAAGGAAGAAAGGAAAGGAAGGAACACCACCAACACCATGAATACAGGCCACCCTTTTCTGTGCAGGCCACAAAGGATTAGGCTCCAAACAGACTTCATTACTTCGCAGGAGCTCAGCTCTGAAAATGGGGGGTAATGTCACAGGACATAAAATCGAACTCGAATTGAGATCGATGTTAAATGTGTCTTACAGTCGATCTCAGATGAAATCGATGTTAAGCAGGCCTTATCATCGATTTTGCCTACAAGGCTGTATGATGCTGTGGAACGAAAATGACAAGCAATGACTATGATGGCACCACCCCAAAGGGGTTGCAGGTGATCAACAATGATGTTGGCAGCACCTGGAAGATGCTGTCGATGACCCTAGGCCAACCAGTAATGGCTGGGTGAGGCACAGGGGCCCCTGCGAAGATAGGGGGGACCTGCAGGAAGGGAAGGAGAGTCTGACACTGGCTTGAGGCCATGGAGCCAGCGAAGAGGTAGTGGTTGGAGGCCAGTGGCAAGTCTCTGGGACAGAAGGGGCAGGCCCTGACACTGGCCTGATGCTGGCAGTGGGACACTCTGGAGCAACTGCTGCCAGCATACACACATGCATATATATACACATTCCCTGTATGAGTGGAGAGGTGGGGCCTCATCCACTCTATCATTCATTTACTCATCAGTACATTTAGTATCACTACACTCACACTCATTGTCTCATAGAGTAGCAATCTTAGGCATTGCTACTACTCAGTGTGTCTCTGTTCGAGTCAGAGTACATATAGACAGCAGTCAGAACCACCACTGGCGCCACAGGCCTCACCTGTGCAGGTGGAACCTACACTGCAGTCCTGGAACCTCCACCAGTACCATTACTATATGACGACGCTGACTATCAGTGTTGTACAGCCTCGAGCATCACCTCCAACCACAGCAGGACAGTCTATCCACACTGCATTACCTACATGAGGACAGTTAGCCCACTCCTGTCAAGTGTAGGATGCACACCAGGCTACCACGAACGTGCTGCATTACCTCTGAATGGAGTGGCAACGGTGGTCAGTCGATATCGAGCATAAGATGCAGTTAACATCGATATCAAGTGAAATCGACATTTACTGACTGCTAACCTCAAACTCAAACAAAATCGACATTTACCTCGAGTTAATGTTGATTTCACATGTCTGGCACATGACCGCTGACACCATGCCAGGGGGTGAGCTACTCTGCTATACAGAGCCTGTCAGATGTGGTTTCATTACCACATCAGTCATGGTGGGCTGTTGTCATCAAGTCAACCATGGGCAACCAACCCACATGGTGCAGCTATGTCGAAGCCTGCACTGGAGCTATCTGCTCCCATGTGTTGAGTAGGCATAGGAGGCACTGGGCAGGGGGGAGCAGGGCAGCTGGTGATGTGGCTGGAGCGGTGCCATGAGCAAGTGAAGGAAGGGAAGGGATGGGGAATGCATGCAAGGGAGGTGTGAGCGCTCTGGGCTGGGAAGAAGGGTGCCATGTGAGATGGGAGGAGCAGTGTGGTGGGGAGGATGGAGAAGGGGGGGCACTTGTGCACAATAATGTGTGACCAGCTATCCTTGAGGTGCTGAAGTGGCTGAAAAGCAGATGGATCTGCTGTGGGTGTTGAGCCAGAGGGTGGGGGTGAGTGTGCTCCAGCCTGATGGTGAGCAGGGGTGTTGAGGATGGTGCAGATGATAGCAAAGATGTCGAAAAAGAGAGATGCTGGTGCACATGATTGTGACCAGCAGGAATAGATATGATGGGAAGAGAAGACAAGAAAGAGAGCTGAGCCAACAACAAAAGACTGAGCTGCTGCAACATGTGCACTGTCACATCACTGCTGAGCTCTAGTGAAGCTAGCGCTCATGCCAAGCACTCTGCAGCTATGGAGTCATTGTTGATATCACTGATGTAGCAAAAGGGGGGGACTGTTGGAAAACGGTCTTCCTTCACCTCAGTGATACTCCCTGCCCTGCTGGTCCAGGAGCTCTATCATGACCATGCACACTTATCTCCCATGTTTTCCCACACAGAGAGGTCCACAGTTTTCATCAGCAATATTTGTTGACATCAGTATTGGCCACTCTTGGTGGCTGATGCCATGCCCATTCCAATGCCATGCTCAAGCCTTCAGGATGACTCTTCCATGCATGGTGCCATACATAGTGACAAGTCCTTCCATGTCATGATGGGTACCTGACAATGGAACATATACATCAAAACACACTCTCTTTTAGTTCCAACTTTGTGGTTATACAACCACCTCACAGTCCTTCCACATGTTTATCTTCTGTTCTTGCCTTGTATCTTAGCATCTCCCTATGTTGTCATCATGTTTGCAATGTAGGCAAGGCATTCACTATATATGGATCACCCTTATGGCAGCTCCATAATCTTTTACTTAATCAAATTATCTTCTACCTTACCATACCCCTTTGTCATTTGTCTGTCTTCATTCCTTCTGCCATCCAGGCAAGTGTTGTACCGTGATTGGTGGTTCCCCCTCAGCCCTCTGCAGGTCCTTTATCATCATACTCAGTGGTTATGGAATGTATCTAAGCTGAAATATCCTCAGACTGAGCTCTACATGCAATTCTGCCATTGGGAAGACTTTAGCAAGCTAGCTACTCATTTCAGATCTCTTGGCAGATACTGGACACTTTTCACCTGGCAATTCTCTGCTTTTGGTAGCTCCTTGGCAGTGGTCAATTTCCAATAGTTTTGATGCCCCCAATTCAGTCCTGCTCAAATTGCAGGTTTTGAGCATTCATTTCTGTGTTCCAAACAACTGAATCAGCTGAAAGAGTGAATCAGCCAAAAGACAAGCACTTGTAGATGCATTGTCAGTTAACTTATATACATTCCATCAGCCTGAATGAAGAACACTAACACAGACTCACATGTGAGAAAGAACATAGATCAGATTCATTGGGGAAGGGGGGCTATGGTACAGATCAGATGATGGAGCATGAAGAGTGCATTGTCAAGCTAGATGGAGCATAGAAAGCACTTGAAAGCTAGTAGTGGTAGTGTTAGTAAGCTGTCCTTGACCTGGAGAGAGCAATGAAATGTACTTACCTAAGCCAGACCATCCATCTGGTTGTGCATGCAACAGCATGAGCAAAACCACACATAGCTGTGGCCTAGCACACCTCAAATGGCTGTGCACATGTCAAGCAGCTTGCTGCAGCACTTGCAGCACCATTCAGAGGGGGGAGAGGCAGAGACAATATATTGAAGGTTGAGCAAGAGATGGGAAGTGTGGTGGTGTAGATGGTAGAGATGGATTGAGAGGATGAGAAAGCAGCAGCAGTGGTGGTGGTGGTAAAGTGAGAATGTGAGAGTGAGAATGTGAGAACAAGAGCAGCAGCAGCAGCAGCAGCAGAGTGTGAGAATGAGGGTTGGAGAATGAGAGAATGGTGGCAGTGGTGGCAGAGTGTGAGAATGAGGTTTGGAGAGCGAGAGAGCAAGAGAACAGCAGCAGTGGTGGCAGTATTGATGGTATACATAGAGTGCCCAAGAGCGAGAGAACAGTGGTGGTGGCAGCAGAGTGTGAGAATGAGGTTTGGAGAGCAAGAGAGTGAGAGAATGGTGGTGGCAGCAGCAGTATCAATGGTATACAGAGAGTGCCCAAGAGAGAGAGAATGGCAGCAGCAGCAGTGGCAGTATCAACAGTGTTGACAGTGGAGAGAATGAGAGAAAAAAAAGGGAGCAGAGTGTCAGTCAACTGCACAGAGGTTGTGATTTGCTTGCACTTGCTGTTGAAGGACACTCACTGTAAAGGTTGCACTCTGCTGAGTTGTGATTGCCAGAAGAAGTCTTGAATGAAACAATAAGAGCAAGACATGCAGTGTGATTGCACACATTTGTGGTGGTGATGAGGTGAAATCAATGAGAGGTGACAGAGACTGGGGCAAAGGTGGGTCAGTACAAGTTGCAGTCAAGCATGATGACATGGACAAAGAATGCCAAAGGGGAACTTACCTTAGCAAAGGGGAAGGGAGGCCCTACTTCACCCAGGCACCACTCTGGGTGATGACAAGTCCTTGTAAACTCTGTAAAGTCATATTCCTTTTGCTGGATGACAGCATGATCTGCAGTGTAGTCATCATGATGCTATATTGAAGCAATCAAGACATTAGATCATGAGCCAGCATGTCAGTTTGGGATGTCTATGCCTGTTATTGTGAGTTATACTTTCATGTCATCGAGATCAACCTGCATGTCATCATGATTCTTATTGCAATCCCATGGCTTGTTGCACCATCAATGATTGAACAAGCAAATGTGATTGAATTGTGACTACATACATGACTGTGGCAATGAGTTACAGGAGCTCAGGGTTGATGGGAGTGGGACTGCATGTTATGCTCATGGGGTCTGGGAACCTCAGGCTCACTGGGTATGGTGATGACAGTAGAGGCCACAGGTGGGTAATCAGGCATGGTGGTGTCCAATATGTTGCTGGTGGGCTAGGAGGATTCTAGTAACACTAAGGATGTCTGATATTCCACCTACTAAGTGAGTAGAGTAAAATACAATCAATGAAGTCAGGAAGGAAGGGGCCTGGCCATCTGGCCAGGGCCTAAATACCCTCCAGTCAATTGCCACAGTCAGTCAGTACCCCACTGGGACCAACATGGCTGGTGGCAGCTGCTGCAGTTGATCTCGGACCTGAGGCCCTCCCATCCCACACTTGGCTGGGTCCACTGATCTCTTCACCCTCATTGGGCATGGCCCACCTCCACCAGGTTGGTGGGGACCATGTCATAACACTGTGAAGGAGGCCATGATGGTGAAGAGCATGAGGAACAGAAGCAAGGAACAGGACAGGAGGATGATGCTGGCCTAGCCAATGCATGGTTGGGCTTAGTCTGTGATGAGGCATCATGAAACCTTGTCTGTTAGTCTTGATGACATGAAAGTATAACACATGATAACAGGCATAGACATCCCAAACTGACATGCTGGCTCATGAACACACATCTGGATAACACCACTACTGATCCCACTCAGAATACAGTGAACCCTGTTGTCATTCAGTGAAAGGAATAATACATAGGCAACAAGTAAAGTGTCAGACCAGCGAGCAAAGTGTTTCAGCCCTATGAGACCAAAGGTGGCTGGCTTGAAGCCAAGGGGTATGGCAGACAAGGCTTAAATGATACATGGTGAGCAGCAAATCTGCAGGAAAGTGGAGCAGCATGTGTGAGACCAATGTTGCTTGGGTTGCTGGTGCTGCCAACCATGCCACAGGCAGAAGAAGGGGTGGTGCCATTTGATCAGTGTGTGGTGGGAGCTGGTACCAAGTTGTTCAGATCTGGTTTGCCTCCTCTGCACCTCATTATGCCCCATTATTGGGTGGATTCCAACCTCTGCCTTCTTTGTACTTCATTATGTCTATCCCACCTTTCTTGAGATGCATTGAAAGCCACTTCAGTCATACCATTGCATCTTGAGGCCTCAGTAGTGTCATCAAAGAGGCATGAATGCGATGTAAAGAGCATGCCAAACATCTCCTCTCTGAGATTGAGGGCACCATTGGCTTGGAATCTGTTGAGCTGGCTTGGTGACATGCCATTAGTTGTGATAGCCAATTGCTGCTCATACCACAGTTGATTGTCATGACATTGGATCCTGGCCTCTTCCATTGCTTGTTCATATGAACCAAGCCCAGCCATTGCATCCTGCACATTGTCCTCCATGAATGATTCCCAAAGAGACTCAGCCACATGATCAAGGCAGTTGTACCAGCCAGCAAAAGTGTGAGCAATGATACAAGCTTGGATTGCATATGTGGCCTTCTGGTGATCTTCTTCCTGATAAAGATTGCTGCAATAGCCCATGAGGCACTGGAATCGATTCTTGAGGTAAGCAATGCTGTACTCTGCTTGGACCTGGATGTGCAATAAGCTGTAGTTGAAGAAGCAGATGTCACAGCTCTTGGCAGCAGAAGTGTTGCTGAAAGGCCCAATGGTGTAGGTTGAGTAACCAAACCCAGCATCAACCCAAACAAACTCACCTTCATCCAGATGGAGCCAAGGCTTGGCAATGATTCCATGCCCTGATGCCCAGACATGTGAGTCATGTGATGAGCCTGGATTTCTGATGACAGACTCCACTATATGTAATGAGTGTGGTAGGAACACCAGAGTGATGTTGAATGTATAGTCACCCTTGTACAAGTAGTGTTCACAAGCATTGAGAGCTGGCTTCCAAGCCAGATTGATGTGTGTGCCATCTGCCACAAGCCAGCCTTGACCCCTTTCCTCCACACCAGTCTTGTCAATGGCCCATGCTGATGCCTTTGCCTGTTTGTCCTCCATTGTGAAGGTTACAACCTCTTCATTGAGTTCATATAACACCTGAATCATCTTCTTGGTCCACATGTGGACCAAACCCCAACTGCAGCTGCAAGCAAAGGCAATATCCTGAGCTCCTCCACTGTTGCCTGATCGACCAAGTTGGTACAATCCAACAGCCTCTTTCTGCTGAACACATGTGAAGTCCTTTGTTGAGCAAAAGGCATTGGTTGTGCTGAGTTGGCATGTGAGTGCTTCAAATGCATCTGGAGACATATAAACCAAGCCACAGTACATCTTGCAGTTGGTTCTTCTGCATTGTTCTAGAATATTGAGGAGCATTTCAAGATGACAAGACTTGTATTTGTGTGTGATAGTGTAATGATCAGCCTCAATGATGCTGTATGTCTTCATTAGTGCTTGCAAGACTGCATGAGCAAGTTCATCATCATTGCTGTCATCCCAATCATCATTTGAATGCCATGTATCAGCATCACATGCAAAGTCAACCTGTAGCTTTGATTCAACCACCAAGGTGTCAGGGCTGTAAGGTCTGAGTACCATTCTTACAGCTACAGTCAGCTAGGTGGCTGGGTATGTGTTATGCTGGTGGGGTCTGGAAACCTCAGGCTCACCAGGTATGGTTATGGCAGTAGAGGCCATGGGTGGGTTACTGGGCATGGTGGTGTCCAATACATCGCTGACAGGCTTGAAGGATTCCAGTAGCACTAAGAAAGTCTGGTATTCCACCTACTAAGTGAGTAGAGTAAAATACAATTGATGAAGTCATGAGGGAAGTGTCATGCTAAACAGCACAGAGATGATGAGATGGAGTGAACAGATGGTGGTTCTATTGCTAGAGATGGGGCGGCAAGCCAAGCAGGATAAGCCTGCTTGGCAACTGTGAGATCAGAGCTATGTGACAAGAGATGCATCAGTGAGATTCTGAATGGGACTTCTAAGTGAGATGATCATGACAGGAAGGGGCCTGGCAGTCTGGCTGGGACCTAAATACCCTCCAGTGAATTGCCACAGTCAGTCATTCCCCCACTGGGGCCAACACATCCTGCAACAATTGCCACAGCTGATCATGGACCCAGAGTCCTCACATGTCACACTTGGCCAGGTCCACTGATCTCATCACACACATTGGATTCCCACTCCCCTGATTGGGCATGGGCCATCTCCACTGGGTTGGTGGGGACCACATCATAACATTACCCCCTGGGGTTAGGTGCACATCCCCATCACCTGGTATCTCATTTGCCCATTCACCCAGTGGACCAAACCTTAAACCATCAATGCATTCATATCTGCTCTGCAGTGCAAAGCAGCACACATGCTGATTGGCTGGCCACTGCACAGCACAATGCTTTGTGCAGGCTGCACAGAGGTGGGTGGGATTGGTATGCAGCCAACTCAGCCTGCTGCTGGGGTTCCTGAAGAGATATATTGGCAGGGTCTGGATGGTTTCATCCTTCCCCCCTTCTCTCTTCTCCCCACATTCCTCCCCTGGCTCCCTCTCTTCTCCACCAATTCCTGGGCACCCCCTCAGTGCCCAATGAGCCCTACTCCTGTTGCTCCTGGTGGTCTGGCAGCTCTGCTGCTGACCACTGATGAACCTATGGTCATGGACAAGTCCAGTGGTGCTCCCACTGATGAGAATGAGTCCAGCACTGCCCCACCAGGCTGCACTGAAGAGGGTGACATTGTGTCACTCACCCTGGAGGGTCCTGGTGGTGCTCTCACTGGGACTGTGGATGAGTCCAGTGGTGCTCCCACTGAAGCTGGTGGGGCAGTAGTGCCCCCTGCTGGGTCTAGGCCTAGTGCTCCCAAGGGCCTGGTGGACAAGGAGGCAGCCCACTGTGCCTGGGTGGCTGCCCTGTTGGCCAACTGGGGTGGTGCCTGCATTGGTGATCCCACCCACCTGGACACCCTGATGAGGGAGGTCCAGGCAATGCTGATGCACACCAACTATGGCATCTGCATTGGGTGCTTGAACACCCATGTACTGCTGGGCTCCACCTTGCCTGACTGCATGTTGGTCATGCCCAGAACTGCCCCAGTGAGCCAGTTCAAGTGGCACCCAGCCAAGAGCCCACTTGATGCGCAGCCCACCACCTGTTGGTGCTGCTGGGACACCAGTGTCAGCGGTTGCATGCCAGGCACATGAAATCGAAGTTAACTCGAGGTAAATGTCGATTTCATTTGAGTTCGAGGTTAACAGCCAGTAAACATCAATTTCACTTGAGATCGATGTTAACTGCTTCTTACACTTGATGTCAACTGACTGCTGTTGCCACTCTGTTCAGAGGTAATGCAGCACGTTCATGGTAGCCTGGTTTGAGTCCTACACTTGACAGGAGTGGGCTAACTGTCCTCGTGTAGGTAATGCAGTGTGGATAGACTGTCCTGCTGTGGTTGGAGGTGATGCTCGAGGCTGTACAACACTGATAGTCAGCATCGTCATATAGTAATGGTACTGGTGGAGGTTCCAGGACTGCAGTGTAGGTTCCACCTGCACAGGTGAGGCCTGTGGCGCCAGTGGTGGTTCTGACTGCTGTCTATATGTACTCTGACTCGAACAGAGACACACTGAGTAGTAGCAATGCCTAAGATTGCTACTCTATGAGACAATGAGTGTGAGTGTAGTGATACTAAATGTACTGATGAGTAAATGAATGATAGAGTGGATGAGGCCCCACCTCTCCACTCATACAGGGAATGTGTATATATATGCATGTGTGTATGCTGGCAGCAGTTGCTCCAGAGTGTCCCACTGCCAGCATCAGGCCAGTGTCAGGGCCTGCCCCTTCTGTCCCAGAGACTTGCCACTGGCCTCCAACCACTACCTCTTCGCTGGCTCCATGGCCTCAAGCCAGTGTCAGACTCTCCTTCCCTTCCTGCAGGTCCCCCCTATCTTCGCAGGGGCCCCTGTGCCTCACCCAGCCATTACTGGTTGGCCTAGGGTCATCGACAGCATCTTCCAGGTGCTGCCAACATCATTGTTGATCACCTGCAACCCCTTTTGGGTGGTGCCATCATAGTCATTGCTTGTCATTTTCGTTCCACAGCGTCATACAGCCTTGTAGGCAAAATCGATGATAAGGCCTGCTTAATGTCGATTTTGTCTGAGATTGACCATAAGATGCATTTAACATCAATCTCAATTCGAGTTCGATTTTATGTCCTGTGACAAGTGGCTAGACTCTGTTCTAGGTGACTGAAGCACTGCTCCCAGTCTGAGAGCGATGCTGGGGAGGCTAGGGTGCCAGGTGCATCGATGGCATGAGCTGAAACAGGTGACATGGCTGAGGGGGATGGTGAGCATGAGCAAGAGTGACAAGCTGAAGGAATTCAAGTGCTGGGCATCACAGGAGTCAGCTGCAGGGAGACCAGAGGAACCACTGGACAGCCTAGGCAGCCAGCACAGGTCTTGTTGATGCTGCCATGCATGGCAAAGAAGTGCTCAGGCAGTAGGACATGCTTACAATGAACACACAGATCATACAGCAGCACCATGAGGAAGGGGAAACCCTGGAGTGCAAGTGGGATGGTGTGCCAGACCAACAGACACAAGATCACAGGGGAGAGATCAACAGAGCGACCAGGAGAAGTCCATGGAGAGCTTGCGAGGGCTTGCCAGGCCACCACATGAGATGCATGGACTGTCAGTGGTGACCTAGCACCCACCTGCTCACCAAGACCAAGTCTTGACATCACTGAGCTACATGATGATGATTGTTTGCTGCAGAAGTCAGCAGTGCTGTCACTACTGGGGGCCAGCCAGTAGATGAGTCAATGTGTTTGAGCACACTGAGCCTGTTGGGACCTATTCTTGATGCTGCTGGGCCCCAGCAAAGGTTGTTCACCACGATTGTTGGCAGTGCTGGTGCTGCTGGGATCAAAGCAGTGGTTGGTGGGGCAATTGCACAAAGCAGGCTGCATGCTGGTGACCTGTCACTGCACAAGGGTGTTCCCAGCACACAAGGCTGGGGGCAAGTTACCTCTGAGTGAGGCCTGGTGGACACAGTTTCGTTACCACATCAATCGTGTCAAGCTGCCAGGAATGGAGATGGAGGCAAGGTCATGGGTGATCAACCACATGACAGCAGCTATGGAGACTGGGGCACCACTCCCAGGATCACATGTTGGCAGTATTTCAGGAAGCTTGCAAAGCTGCCAGACTGTGTTACCCCAGAGGTTGAGGGGCCTGTCAATTGCTCACCCTGGATCAAAGGGGCACTGGCTGAGCAAGATAAGAAATAGGAAGGGGAAGGAGTGGTGCCAAACAACCAGGCAAGGGATGGAGAAACCAGACCTTGCCTTTCGGTCAAGGCTGGTTGGGCTCATCGCCCTCATCAGATGGGGTACTGCTGAGGGAGGTAGGGAAAGGGGAAGGAGGGCATGAAGAGGGGGGGGAAGAAGGGAAAGGGGGAAAGAAGGGAAAGGGGGAAAGAAGCCTGGAGTGGGGCAACGAAGCTGGACAGGAGTCGAAGGCAGAGGAGGCTGACAATGGAGGAGTGGGTGGAGGAATGCTTGATCCAAGGGAAGAGTGGCAGAGCTTGAGGAGTGAGCACAGCGTGAGAGGCTGGCTGCAAGAAAGATGAAAAACTGGACAGAGACCAGCACATGAAGTCAGTAACTAAGGTAACCAAAGATGAAAGTGAGACCAGAGAAAAATGGTCGAAGGAAGAAGGTGCTGCCTGGTGAGGCCAGTGCATGTGAGTTGAAACACACTGCTGTCAGCAGCAAGTGTGTGTGAGATGATGGTGAGAAGAGAATGTGCTAGTGGTGCAGCTCAGCACTTTGTGCATGCATGTGGGTGCCCTCTAGCACAGTTGATACATATGTGTGTCCAGGAACACAGCCAAGACATGTGGGTTGAATTCCCAGCTGAGATGACACATTGAAGCGAGCAAAGCTACTCTGCTCAACCAGTTGTCTGAGGATTTTGTTCAGCTCCAAAGATTTGTCTCTTTCCCCACCCAATAATCAGCAGAATTTTGATTATTCAGCATTCAAAATGCATCATGTGGATTCCAAAACACCATAACAAAGCTCAGTCGGGTCCGCAAACTAGTGAAAGAGATGGATGGGTGGTGTCGACGTCTCTCCAAATAACCACCATCTCCACCATACCACACGCATCTCGGTTGCATCGTGCGTCATAGAGACGACGACGCACCGAATACTCCCTCATTACGAAAAAGGTGTGTGGACCTACTCATCTGATCTCATATAAAGCATTGAGCACACGTTCCGAGCGGTGCGCCAATCCACCATCCGCCATCCGCCATCCGCCATCCACTATCCATCGTCCACCATCACCACCATTGCTCACCCACCTACTCGCCTTGCTCGCCACCACGTGCTGCCTTGGATCGACGCCTGCTGCTTCGCTTACCTGCCCATCGTTCGATCTCAACCGAGGGCTGCAAGTTGGTGCTGCCTGTCCGATTGGCATTCCCAGATCGCGGTGGAAAAGGATGGATCTCGGTCAAGGCGCCGACCTGCAAGCCGCTGTTGATCGCGATGTCATCCAACTCATCGCGCAAGCCAGCAGCGAATCGGACCAATTGTCTCGTTACCATCCGATCATCGCCAACGCCTATCGATTCTTGATCGAGACGCTCCATCGCGGGCTTGATCAGCTGCCTCCTCTTGCCGTCCTTGCTCAGGCAATCCAGAACCTCAATCAGCATGCAGCGTTGGCTCCTCGACCCTCGACGCCCACTCGGCCCGCCTCAACGCATCATCCTGCGGCCGATGACTCACCCCGAGCCAAAAAAGCCAGAGTAGATGCGCACAACTTGCGCGCAAAGGTCGGCAGGCATTGGACATTCCTCTCGAGAACATGTAACGACCTCCGACATGACATGGAGGCCGGCGATGAGGAATCGATCGGCGAAACCATCTATACTTTTTTTAACAGGCTGGACCGGTACAAGTCTAGCTTTATTCCCCACTTCAAGAACTTGCAGTCCTTTGATCGTCAGGACCAATCGCATCTGCAAGCATGCGAAGCAGCTGTCCGCAACGCAATGACCAGTGTCTTGCGCAAGGACCCGCCCTTGAAAAGTGACGAAGCGCTGTATTACCTTCTGGCCTCTCTCCCGCGTCCGGCTGCATCTCAAATGCAACAGTTGGATCCCTTTGAGGAGCCCCTCCGCCAGCGTCTAGCCGAAGGCTTCAGCCACCATTATCAAGGTGATGCGCATCGCCGTCTGCTTTCCTTTGCAATGGGGGTCAATCTCTCTCTGTTCAGAAACAAGCCAGAGGGCCAAAAGCCCTACTACAAAGGCACCACCATCGTTCAATCCAGTGGTACGGGCAAGACCCGGATGGTGCTCGAACTCGGTCGCATCGCCCCTCTCCTCTTTGTGTGTATTCGACCTGCGGCCGGCAGCGCACGCATCGGCTACCCGCTGGGCGATAAGCACATCGTGGATCTCACCTTGACCGAAATGGCGACATTCAGGTTGACTGACAACGAGAAGGCTTCCGTTCTACTTGCCGCTTGGTTCGACACGCTGGCATCCACCCTGGAGAGAGAAGCCAGCCAGATGGCAAAGTTTGAAGCACTGGTCGAGCTCAACAACTTTGGCACCCGCGAGCATCAGGATCGGCGCGACACGTTTTTCGAGGGCGTTGCCAGGGAGGCACGCACTTTGGCCCACCTCGGCCCTGTCGGTGGAGAGTACAACGAGATCTTCAGACATTACCTTGATGCACCGGTGCGCCGCCTGAGCAAGCAGATCAGGCTGGTACAAGAGCATCTCGAGCTCCGGGGCGTAGGAGCAGCGCGTGACACGCCGGTCTTTGTGGCGATCGACGAATGCGTCACGTTTCCACCCGGCTTGCTCGACAGCATCTGTCGTGCCTGGGCTTACATCGGAGAGCTGGAAGACAGGCAACGCCAACCGCCCCGGGAGAGGGAACAACTGGGCAAAAGCGAACCTGAGGATGATGGCAAAAGCGGACGAGAGGATGATCTGGTCTGCTTTTGGCTTCTGCTGTTGAGCACCAATAGCAGCGCCACCACCCTCGTCCGGCCTCAGTCGGAATACAGTTCACTTAGGCATCAGAATGCTGTGCCTTTGCCTACCTTTGTTGGCGTCGGCTTCGACGTGCTTCGGGTGGAGCTGGAACCGCTTAAGATGGCCCTGAACGTCGCTGATCAGACACACATCCAAAAATATGGCCGACCGTTGTGGATCTCGTTGGTCGAAGGCAACTTCTGGCCCACGGCCATGACCAAGCTGATGGGCACGGGCACTTTTGTTCGTGCTAAGCCCACGATCTGCTTCAACGTCCTCGCCTCGCGTCTTGCCCTGCGATACGTTCCCACCCGAGGCGCCGACAACAGTCTGTTTGGGGAACAGGCCACGTTTGCACGCAACGCGGTCGATCGACACATGCGCATCCTCGACAGCGTGGATAGCGATGCCGTTCTCCACATCAGCTCGCCTTCGGAGCCTGTGCTTGCCATCGCCGCGTCGCTTGCCATGATGCCCACGCCCACACAGAATCTCGCCGATACCCCCGTTCCGCTTCAGAAGGCCGCCAACCGCTATGGCTCGATACTGGAGACCGTCAAGAGCATGTGTCTTGCCTCTGCGGATATCGACATTCTCAAGGGCGTCCGTGGCGAGCTGATGGCGCGCCTTTTGTTCATGACCGCCTGGGATGCGGCCAAAGTCAAAGAGCCTGGCTTTCAAACAAGCGAAAACTTGGCTTGGAAGGCTCGGTTGCTTTTGCAGCCCGTTGCGTTGGAGTCGATCTTGGACGAGCTGGTCCAGCTAGACCAAGCAAGCTTCAACACGGTGCACAGCCAGATCGAACGCGTCTGCTCTCGCGTCCGAGATGGATCTCCTGCCGATGCCGACGTGCACGCCTGGACGCATTTTACACACTTTGACATCCTCGAGGTCAAGGTGCAACAGGTCTCTCCCGAATATCTGTGGTACTGTTGGAAGCGGGGTGTGGCCATCCAGATGGCGCATCCTCAGCATGGCGTCGATGGCATCATCCCCGTCTTTGTCGGCGACATCCGTCAACGTTTTGACGAGGGTGCGGGATGGGAAACGGCCACTGGGCTCAGTGACCGCCACGCCAGCGAGGCGCAGGCTGCTCGTCAGATGACGTACATAGCCTGGGAAGCCAAAAATCGTCGGATCACTTCTCCTGGCAAGGCGGATGAAGCTGCCAAGAGAGCTGCACACGCTGGACCGAGGCTCAGGTACGAGCAAGGAGCCGAAGCAGCGCTGACTGACCGCGGCATCCTGACGGTGCTTGCCGACATGGGTGCAAGAGATCAACCAGCCAGGGTGAAAAGGATTGACGAGACCGAGTCGGTGCAGTTGTGGTTACGAGGCATCGGCGGACCGACCAACTACCCGTGTCTCGATACGCTCGGGATCCGCAACGTCGTTGTTGACTTCCTCAGCACTGTGGCCAACCGTGTGGACTACGAGGTCTACAATCGGATCCCTGACCCCATGGACTTGAACTCGGCCACAAACGCCAGCAACGACGACCAAGAAGTTTTGTCAGCTACGATTCAGCCACACGAGGAACACGGACAAGGCTCATCGCCAGACGAACCGATGGAGATTTGACTGGCTGAGCAAGCACACGTGGGTTTATTCCGCATGCGCTATCTACACCAGTTGAGTTTGGTGGGTGAGCCGACATAGTCTTCGTTCCAAAAGTCTCAAAGTCCCATTCCCAAGATCTCAAGTGTTGGTTCCCATGTCGCAATCAAAATTGTGACTTTCATATGTAACGTAATTACTGTAGTACCTGAACATGTGTAGTACCTGAACATGTGTAGTACCCGAACGATTTTGAGAAATGAAAAGTTTGATGTCAGTACTTCGCCGTGTTCATGACCAAGCATGTTTGTCAATGTAACCAGTCACGAAACTCGCATTGCAATGATCATGAGAAGCTATGCTACAAAACTGAATGTGAGAACTAGAGCATGTTGCACAATATGCTAGCCTGAGGAACCTCATCATAAAAGATGGTTGGAAATGCATTGTTGTCATCATCAACAGTGCTGAGAGCCTTGCCATCATTGAGAAGGTTGAGGAATGTCTGTGGTAGTGGTGTTGGTGTGCCCAATGATGCCAAAACCTGTTCATCATCATCATCAAGCTCATCATCATCATCATCTGCTGTGGTGAGTTGCTCCTGCCTCCTCCTGAGCTGCTCCTGGTGTTGTGCAATTGCCAGCTGCTTCTCCACCAGCTCTTGCTCAGCATGCTCCCTGCTGATCATGCAATCCTTTGTCAATTGTTGGAGTACATGGTACTCTGACAGTTCATCTCACACTTGGATACTTCACCATGGAAGCACACACCAACCAGTTGGTCCTTGAACCAACCAGCCATTTATGCACCCCTTCAGTTGGTTGCCACACCAACTGATGAATCCTCACAGTCATCAGAGGATATCCACCTTAGTCCACATGCCAGATGCATGGCATCCAATTTTCCCACTCATGTGACTCCTTGCATGCCCTTTCATCCAATGCAAGGAACAAATAAATGCCACCAATGCAAAATATACATGACCAATCCATTGGTCCAGATCCAACTGAAGGATCACTCAACTCACCCAATGAGAACACTTGGTTCAACACCAAGATGAAACTTTTCCTATGACACATACACACTCTGATGTGACACACCACATGGTAGGAACATGATTGGTTGGATGGAGACATGCATCAGGCAACATTGCTCCCCAACAAAGGAACATAGACATTTGATGGTAGATACACTGACCAAATGGTGTGGACTACACTAACCATTGCACTGAGTCTCCATTCCCCCTTGATGTGTATATAATGTACATACCAATCACACTCACCACTGAAATATTATTGAATCTTCATCTTACTCATGTACTCTGAATACTCACCATTGCTTGGCCATACCAACTGACTGGTTCATGTATTTGTGGTAACCTTCCCCTTTGCTTCCAGCCTCTGTGCATTCAATTGCTGGTGTTGATAAACAACTGATTGGTCTTGTGGTATCATAACTCAGACTCTTGGTTAAATATCTTAGGGTTTATGATGCATTGCTCAATATCACAACTCAGGCATCATACATGGTTGATCTCACAGTCAACCAACTGGTGTTGTACATCAACTGGCAGGTGTGCATGACTAACAATCACACATCATTGCTCAATAAGAAGCCATTTGATGTTCCACCTTCCATTAGGGGGTTTCAATTTTTTTGAGTTTTCAAAAACCCATGGATTTTCAAAATTTTGAGTTTTTGAAAACTCAAAATCTTATGTAAGCCCAGCCAAAAGGACAAAAATCTGAGTTTTCCAAATCACAGTCACACAGGTTTTCAAGGGACCATCAAAATTTGAAAACTTGAGTTTTTGCTGAGTTTCTTGTCACATGATGCACACAATGTGCTCTGCCTCCACACTTTTCAAACCCTCAGCTTCTTTGTCTCTGCACTTGTGACTACCAACTATCTTTTGACCCATCATTCTCTCCACCCCTTCTGTATCAACATCCTGCAGGTCACATGCCAAGCACACCAGAGATGAAGACAGGAGTATCATAAATAAATCAATTGGTTGCCTAACTTGAGGGAGTTGCTTACAGGCTCCCAGCTGTGTCCATAAGGGGCATGGCCAGCTGAGCATCACATGAAAGCAGGGTGAAATGCATGTGAGACTGTAAAGACATGATAAAGTGTGCAAAGGAGTGAGACAGGGAAAAAGGGGGGGAGGGCAAGAAAGAAATCACTGCCTATGGAGGCCAGTGAGTGATAAGATGATGGTTTGAGTGAATGAGTGAAGTAAGCTGTTTGTGAACAAAGACTGAGCTTTGTGTTGGAGTAGCTGGAAAGTACAGTTTACAGTTTATCACATGCTTGGTCACATGCCCTATACAGTCTGTTGAAAGCAATGCCAGTGCCTGGCATTATACCATACTTTCAGAAATGTTGAAACCCCTTTTCAGTGATGAAGAGGGTCAAACTGATCCCATTGCAGGCTCAATGGGTCCTCCAGCATCAACAGTAGTGTCAACAGCAGCCTTGAGGAGTTCTGCTCCTGTCAACAGCTGCAACACCTCCCTTGTGCTTAGCACAGAGACAGCAACTTCCCTACAATCACAAAACCCTCATTTGCCATTGCTAGCAGATGCAGATGTGCACAGTAAGCCCTCTGATCCCCTGTCTGCTCTATTCTGCACCCACTCTGTTCCCCCACCTGCCAGCTGTGCAGTTGTTTGTAAGCACAACTGCTAATGTTCTGTCATATCTCTTTGGTTCAACTCTCACCACTACCAGCAATTCTCCCTCACCCCCTTTCTGCACAGTGGTCATTGTCACCTCATACTCCTCCCTGCAACACACACTCAAGCACCAATCGCTCCAATCCTTCTTGCTTGCAAGAAAGTAACAAGTACTTCACTTGGAGCAAAGAAGATATCTGTTGTCTTGTCAATGTGATTTACCACAATGAATTGTACCAACATGCACTCCTGCCTGGATGCCTGACCACCAAGCAGGAAAAGGGCCTCAAGACCAACAAGGAGGTCATCTGTAGACAGCTCTACCAGGACATCTTTCCAGAACACCAATCCAACCATCCTTCTTGAGTCAAAGCCAAGCTTTGCTGGCTTGTCAATCAGTACAACAGCCTCAAGAAGTCTTTGTTGCAAAGTGGTTCAGGTATATTACTCCATGACATGAGTCCAGACCACTCAGTGAGTCAGATACTGATCATAGACATGCTATCAATACATACTGACTCTCTTGACTCTCTTGATTGGATGTGACCACAGGACTATGTGACTCATGTAGGTCTGGCTCAGAAGCACCCATGGTTTGAGCAATTCCATGAGGTCATGTCTAGCCACCCTGCTTCAGGACCCATGGTGTTGGTGACTAGCACACCTTATGATTCAGGCCCTTCACATGATGTTGCTCATCCCATGGAAGAAGATGAACCCAAGGATGATCCTTTCAGTCCAGGGCACAGCATTCTGAGACTGGATTCAATTGTTGAGACCCAGCAGACTGATCCTTTTGCTCAAAGGGTTCTTACCTCCTCTTCATCTGACATGAGGTCAGTCTCAACCTCTTCACCTGTTCTGCTTGCCAACATTTCCAGCAGGACTCCAACCCACCTTCACTCAGCTAGTGCTGCCTTTGGCAGTGGCACCAGCACCAATGTGGGAGCCAACTCATCTTCTCAGCATGGTCCTACAGTGGGAAGGTGAAAGAAGACTCAAACCTCTTCATATGAGAGTAAATGCACAGAACTGTCAGACATTGTGCATGCCTGTACTGCTGAATCGATGGCAGCATGGATCAGAGTTGAGGAAGAGTGCACCAAGCACAAGGAGCTGCAACTTAACTTTCAACATGAGGAGAGCTTGAGGCAAGAGCACATGCGCTTGCAGGAACATCAATTCTTTCTTCAGATGTTCCAGATAGCTAGTAATGCAACAAACAGTCACCATCAGGTGGACATCAACTTCAAATCATTGCTTGCTAGCAGTTCAGGTCTGCCCAGATCTGGGGAGGAAGACCACAAGCCCCAGGTTTAGACCACATTCAGAATCTCCATTGCCTTGTTGTTATTTTGCTTACTTCAAATGCTCTGATGGAATGCCCAGTACAGGCATTGTCTTCAATGAATTGCAGTCAGTCATGAGACAAGTACATGTGTTGCATTCTCCTCCTTTTCCACAGTCAAAACTTATACTTGACTGTCTCACTCATCCCTTCTTCTCTCTCATCATCATCATTCCTCACACATGCTGGCCTTCAGCAGTGTTGCTTTTATTGGAAACAGTGATCTGCTGTTGGAGCTACCTTGGCAATACCATTGCCAGGAAAATAAATGTTTGGCATTTATCAAAGAAATAGATGCAACTAGCTATATTGCAACTAAGACTCCCAATTTTGGATGGCATGTAGAGCTAGGTCTGAGGATATTTCAGCCTAGATACTGTCTGATAAATCAGAGATTCAGCAATGTAGATGCAGTCAGTGTCAAGGAGCAAGTTCCAATATAGGAACAGCACTGCCACTATCAAGAAGAAGGTAAAGATGTAGGGGCAGACTTTACAATATGAAGAATGAGAGATAATTTGATTGAGTGAACATGTGAATCTACATACAAAGGGTGAAGCATATATATGCTTGAATGGCTATGGGCATTCTTCACTCAGTGGAGTGTTGGACTCCACTGAGGGCATCATGTATGCCCTTCTTCCATTGGCAAGGCTGTGCCCATTGATGGTCTATGGCTGCCATGATTGGTTCTGTCAGATAACTCCATCAAGTTTTTCTGGTGCAGAACTCTTGGTGAAACTATTGGTTTCCTGAGGTCAGAGTGGTATGCTCTGGTATCAGCTGATGCTGTAAGGGAGGTGGCAGTCTCCTCCCTGTCACCTATGCATATTTTACCAAAATATGCATCCACATTTTGTTGGAAATTGTGCAAAGAAATCATGCCAGAAGAGGATGGGGAATTGGGGAGATGACTGCATGTGGTCAACCAATTTGGGAATTAAATTCCCTACATTGGAGGTTGGTCCCAATGACAATGACAAAGGACCATTATTTCCAACAGCTTTTTCAGCTTCCTTTGACTCCACCAACAGTGACAAGCTGCTCTCAGTTTCCCTTCCACCTGGCAGTTACAGTTGCAGCCCATTACCTCACTGTTAGCCTCTGCAATTGAGCACCCCTCATGCTCTACCACTCTTGCATGCTTGTGATCCTTCCAGGCTTTGTCTAGCTCACCATTCTGGCTTGCATGCAATGCTTTGACCATCTTCAAGACCATGGCCACCTTGGCCTTCTTCCTTTCATTGATTGCATCCACCTTCAACTTCATCCATATCCCCCCCCCTTTTTTTTTCTTTCTCAGTGAGCCTCTGCATTTGTCCTTCACTTGAACACTCTGGCTTTCCCAGAGTCTCGATTTTGCTTGTGTTCCTAGCTGGGGTGCATCTCTTTGACCCCTCCTTGAGCTTTGGCTGCCTGGCCCCTTCCTTCCCTTTGCCTGGCATCCTTGCTGTGCTTCCCTGTGATGTTGTTGTCCTCTCTGCAACATTGGCATCTCCCCCTCTCCCTGACCACAGCCCATATCACCTGACTGGTGCACCTTGAGCCCATGTCTCAGTGCAAGGTGATTGACAGGCCCTCTGACTCCTGAGGGTATTGCAGTCTAGTGGCTTGGCATGCTACTTGAAATACTGCCATCCTGCCATCTCTGGAGTTGTGCCCAGAGTTTTGACTTAGCTGTGCCAGGTGGGTTGATAGCCCCTGGTTGTGTTGATCTCAGCAGCTCAACACAATTGACATGGTAATGAAACTGTGTCCAGCAGGCCTTGCACTGAGGTAACTCACCCCCAACCTTGATGAAGTTGGGAACACCCTCATGTGGTGGCTACCACACATGGCAGTATGCTTGTGTGACTTCTTCTCCCTCTCTCATCAACTGTGGTCTTGGTCCCCACAGCAGCAGCACCACCACCTTCTGCAGTGATTGACCTTTGCTGGGGATCTGACAGTGCCAAGAATAGGTCTCAACAGAGCTCAGTGTGCTCAAACACACTGATCCATCTACTGGCTGGTCCCCAGTAGTGACAGCACTGTCAACACTTATGGTGAACAACCATCACTGCATAGCTCAGCAGCGCCAAGACTTGGTTCTGATGAGCAGACATGCTGGCTTGCTGCTGTCAACAACTTGGTGTATCTCATGTTGAGGTCTGGCACACCCACTCAAGCTCTCCCACAGTCTTTCTTCACCTGCTCTGCATTCCTGTGTTGACTGGCCTGGCACACCATCACACTTGCTCTCCAGAGCTCTCATGTCTTCATTGAAGCCTTGCAATCGCTGTAAGTGCTCATACCACACTGGGTACTATGTCAGCATCAACAAAGCAGTTGTACTCACTTGTGCTATCTGCTGTTGCAAAGCACCCTTGCCCAACCCTGACACTATGCCTCAAATGCCTCTGAGCATGTGAATGCCCTCCTCTTGTCATTCTCAGTCTCACTCCCCCATCCATTCATCCCCACTTGCATCTCAACATGAGGTGATACAGGCATGTTTGCCTCTGCATCATCGGTGGTAGTGCTTGGGCAGTGCTTTGACTGCCTGGAACATCACCTGGACAGTCAGCTTGGCAAGCTCCTCAGCACTGTCTGTGTGACCCAGGCACCAGCTCTGTTCCCCCCACTGTCTGTACCACTGCCTCCTCAGCTGCAGGCCCCTCTGGCAGCAGTCTCAATGCTTACCTCTGCTGGTCAACAATCCATTACCACAGGTGAGTCCCCTCCACTCTCCATCAACTGTTGCTTCACTTGGGTGCCTCCTGACATTGTCAGCCTCATGGAATGTGACCAGCTCAAGCCAGAACAGCTGGTCAAGCTGTGCAACCCCAAGTCTCATGTCTCGAAGGAGCCTTATCGACCCTCTGGCTTGGTCTTTGAAGCTGGACAACTCATGCTGGCTGACAACTCCACAGAGTCTCACACTTTGGCTTTTGTCAAGGCCATACCCTCCATCACTGCCCTCACTCAAGTCTGGTTGGTGTACACAGCCATTAGGGTTCAACACATGGGCAACTTCACCCTCAACAATGCACTCTTGTCTCATCTCAAACAGCTCATTGAGTGCAACCACCTTTATTCCTGGCACACTGTCACAGACTACCACCTCACTGTCTGTCACAAGCACTTTGGCATGTCTGTGGTGCAAGAGTGGGCCTCATATGACTCTTCCATCACCAGCCAGCAGTTGTACCCATTCCACAAGCTGTCCAACACCCTGGTACTGGCCAACCATGGTGACTTGAGCTCTAGCTCTCACCAACACCCCTCCTCCAACCAATGACCCAGCTGTGCTACTCACTTGGTGGTCTTGGTCAACCTTGACCCATGCAGGAAGTTCAACACTGGCCTTCACTGCCCAGGCTGCAGCTGTCAACACACCTGCATTCACTGCCAGGGTTGACACCCTCTGATGCAGTGCCCATCACTTGTCAGCAAGGCTGCTGCCAACATTCCTACCAAAAAGGCCAGCTAATGGTGAGTAGACATGCTCACTCAGGTGACTTGCTTTGCTGCAGGTCAGAGATGCTCTCTGCACCTCCCAGGCCCATGCCACCATGAACAGCACCTCTTCCCAGGTCAGAGAGACTCTCTGCACCTTCTTCCCCACCCATGCAGCATACCATCGCACCACCCAGACCCATGCTGCCACTAGTAGCACCCTTGTTCAGGTCTGGGGCTCCCTCAGCACCTTCTCCTTTGCCCATGCAGCTTCCAACCACACCACCCCAGCCCATGCTGCCACTAACAGCACCTTCAGCCAGGTCTGAGATGCCCTCAGCACCTTCTCACCTGCTCTTGGCCTTGCTCACCAAAGGCATCATCAGCTTGTCACCTGACCTTGCCTCTGGCCTTCTCCTCTCACTCCTTACAGGCTCACCTCCCTCACCATGGCCCAACACCCTCTGTGAGCTCCCCATCTTTGATGCTACCAACTTCCCAGCCACAGTTGGTACACTTCAACTTCACCACTGGTCTCCTTTCCTAGACCTTTACCCCAACCAGGCCTTTGCCACCCAGTTGCATGGAGCTCTTCAACATGGTGTCAAGCTTGGATACAATGGGCTGTTGCATTCATCTGCATGCCTTGAGGTGTCCAACCTGCCTATGGACCCTGACAACATTCTCCATCTGCATCACAAGGTCAAAGCTCACCTGCAGGAGGGTCACCTTTGTCTTGTCTCCAACCTGGACAGCATCCACCTTGTTTGCTCTCCAGTTGGCATGGTGCCCAAGCCACACAGCAGCAAGTTGAGGACTATATACCACCTCTCCCACCCCTGCAAGCTGGGTACCTGCCTGCTGTTGGTCAATGACAGCAAACACACCTCCTTTGTCACCATCCACTACAAAGGCCTCAACACCATCATGGACTTCATCCATGAGCTTCCTGGCACCTCATTGTGGAAAGCAGACTTGGAGGATGCCTTCAGGCATGTCATCATGGCTGAGTCTGATGCCTGACTCATGGGCATCCACTTTGACAACCAGTATTATCAGGAATGTGCACTTGCCTTTGGAGGCCACTTGTTGCCATTCTTGTTCAACCTTTTCGCTGAGTTTCTGCACTGGCTCACCACATTTGCCATGCAGTCTGTGACAGCATCCATGTCAATGCCTCATTCCAATGTGTCACACTACCTTGACAACTTCTCTGGTGCATCTGACTACACTACCAACCATGCCACACCTATCCAGGTGCTCAGCCTGGCAGCTGCTGCACTTGGATTCAGAATGAGCCACAGAAAGACAATTTGGGACACCACCAAGCTCAAGATACTGGGGATTGAGCTTCACTCTGTGGCCCAGACAGCCTCTGTCACCCCCCAATGCCATCAACAGATCCTTCAGCTCTGCTCACATATTGTTGAACAGGGTTGGGCCTCCTTGCTGGAACAACAGCAGGTCACCAGCCACCTCCAGTTTGTGATGTGTGTGGCACCTCATGGCCATGCTTTCCTTCACCACCTCTATGAGGCCATCCATGCCCATTACTGGGCCCCCTTTGGGCATCGTATTAGCAAGGCCACCCAGGCCAAGTGTCACAGGACATAAAATCGAACTCAAATTGAGATCAATGTTAAATGCAGCTTACAGTTGATCTCAGATGAAATCAACATTAAGCAGGCCTTATCATCGATTTTGCCTACAGGGCCATATGATGCTGTGGAATGAAAATGACAAGCAACAACTATGACAACATCATCCCAAATGGGTCACAGGTGATCAGCAATGATGTTGGTAGCACCTGGAGGATGCTGTCGATGACCCTAGGCCAACCAGTAATGGCTGGGTAAGGTGCAGGGGCCCCTGCATGGATAGGGGGACCCACAGGAAGGGAGGAAGAGCTTGACACTGGCTCAAGACTGTGGAGCTAGTTAGGGGCCACTGGTTAGACACCAGCAACACAAGTCCCAAGGACAGCAGGGCAGGCCCAGACACTGGCCTGACACTGGTGGCAGGATGCTCTGGAGCAACTGCTGCCAGCATATGCACATGCATATATATACACATTCCCTGTACAAGTGGAGAGGTGGGGCCTCATCCACTCTATCATTCAATTACTTGTCAGTATGTTTAGTATCTCTATACTCACACTCATTGTCTTGTAGAGTAGCAATCTTAGGCATTGCTACTACTCAGTGTGCCTCTGTTTGAGTTGGAGAACATATAGACAGCAGTCAGAACCACCACTGGTGCCACAGGCCTCACCTGTGCAGGTGGAACCTACACTGTGGTCCTGGAACCTCCACCAGTACCATTACTATATGATGATGCTGACTATCAGCATTGTACAGCCTCAAGCATCATCTCCAATGATGGCAGCACAGTTCATCTGCACTGCATACCTACATGAGGACAGTTAGCCCACTCCTGTCAAGTGTAGGTCACATACCCAGCTACCATGAACATGCTGCATTACCTCTGAATGGAGTGGCAATGGTGGTCAGTCAACATTGAGCATAAGATGCAGTTAATGTCAATCTCAAGTGAAATCGATGTTTACTGGCTGTTAACCTTGAACTCAAATGAAATCAACATTTACCTCGAATTAATGTCAATTTCATGTGTCTGGTGCATGACTGCTGACATTAGAGTGGATCATTCAAGCAGTGCCCCACATTCACCATGGCACCCAATGATCAGTCTGAGGAGCACCTCAGAGCCATCAACCTTGGGTCAGTGGTAGCCATGCTCCAGCAGATGATGGAGCAACAGCGACAAGAAGCAGAAGCAAACTGGGAATGGCAGTGAGCCATGTTAGGTAATTGGTGGTTGTACCAAGGTGAGGAGCTGGCTACACCATCGCCAGTAGGCCAGACAAGGTCAGCTCCTCCTCTTGGTGAGCCAATGATGGCTCAGACCAGGTTTGCTCAAGTGGAGGACCCTCAAACCCCAATGCCCAGGTCCACAGCAAAGGCATGGCCTGCAGAGTTCAGCAACATTGACATTTATGCAACTCCTACTGGTCCTAGGCATCATCATGAGCCCCTCAAGCCCATCACCATGTTCGAAGGAGAGGGCCAGGAGCCTAAGGCACTCCCAGCAGACATGAAGATTCCATTCCCTAAGCTGGACACCAAGGACATTGAGCTATTCCTCATCAAGGCCAACAACTGGTTTGCTCAATATGGTATCACGAGTCACCAACATTGGGTGGCCATTGCCTTGGAGCAATTGGAAGGTTTGGCCAAGGAATGGTGGGATTCCAAGCTATAGGTCAACCCTAAGCTCCAAGGACAGCTGTTCCATGACTGGGACATGTTCTGTGCCCAGTTGAGGGACCAGTTTGGTCAGACGGTTGACTTGTTCACCACCTATGCCAAGCTCTCCATCCTCCATCAGGCCAGCAACAAACCAGGCATGGCCACTCACTATGTTGAACATTTCCAGGACCTAGAAAACTGTGCAGGCCTCAATGGAAACCCTAAGCTCATCATGGGTCTCTTCAAGATGGGTCTCACTGCCAGGATGCATCAGAAGTTCAAGCATGACCCACCCTCTGACCTCTGGGAATGGTACCATAGTGTGGAAAGCATCGATCGCATTCGAACCTTGGATGCCAACAATGCACACCTCCTCTCGACCCCAGCTCATCCTGCTAGCATGGCAGCAGCCACCACAGACAAGGGGAAAGGGAAGGAGGTGCCACTGCTTAGTAACAGGACAAGCAGTTGGGGTCAGCATAGTGGAGCCATACCCAATACCACTCCTAGGAGGCCCCTGCCTCCTCACTTGGTGCAGATGCTGCTGGTGACCAACATCGGTGGCACCACCTTTGGACCAGACCAGTGTAGCCTATGTGGCCAGACAGGCCATTGGTGGTGCAACTGTCCCAAGGCCATGCCCAGAGTACCTGGTCCAACAGGTGCACCTCGCAGCCTCACCCCACAGAGTGGCTGTGTCTACACCATCAACAAGCAAACTGAAGATGCTGAAGATGATGAAGAGGTGTCTGAGGAAGGCAACCAGGAGGCTGATGTTGACCTGGCTGCTTATGCTGATGAGGATGAGGAGAACACCCAATCCCAGGAAGGGGATGCTGACCAGGGAAATGGGCATGGGACAGTGCATTGATGGCATGTGTTGCCCTGAATCCATCCTTGTCATCACACTGTACATATCAAGACTGTTGTTTCTGTTTCTCTGCAGTGTCGCAGAAGCCAGTACTCGAGATTGATGGGACCATCACAGGTCACCCAGCTCAAATGCTGGCTGACACAGGCACCAGAGTGTCTATAATTGCTCATACATTCATTTCGACCCATCAAATACCCACAAAACCCATACACAAGAGAAGCATTCATGGTATTACTGGTCATACCTTACAGATCAACAGCACCACCTTGGTCACCACAGGCATAGGAGGTTACCTAGTTGGCCCTTTCAAAGCAGAGGTGACAGACATCGATGACTATGACATCATCCTAGGTTACAAGCTACTCAGGAAACTCAGGCCCAGGGTAGATTGGCACACTGGTACTCTCGATTTCCAGCCCAGCCTCAAAATTGAAGTTAAGGGGCAGTTACCATCAATTTCAGATGAAATTGATGATAAACACTGTGTATCTTCGATTTCAACTGAGATCCAAGATAATGCACCCTTAACATCGATTTTGGCAACCAATCTCATGGCTCATGGAAATGAGTTTGTCTCTGCCAAACAGCTCATATGAGCAGCCCTTTGTGATGGCCCCATAGGATGCTTGCTCCTGGACATCGATCCTGCCACAGTACCCATGTATGGCTTTGTCCCTACAGGCAGTGACAAAGGTATTGAGATGGAGGTTGAACCTCAGGAGGAGCCAAAGGTGAAGGAGATAACAGAGGAATACCAGGATCTCCATCAGGTCTTCTGTGAGACTGAAGCCAACAAGTTGCCTCCAAGGACAGACCATGATCTCTCGATTGAGCTACTGCTGGGCACCCAGCCACCTCACAGGCCTCTATACTTACAGGGACCCAAAGAGCTGGAAGAGTTGTGCAAATACCTTGATGAGAACATCACGAAGGGCTTCATCTGTCTGTCAAAGAGCCCAGCACACTCACCTGTGCTCTTTGTGCCAAAGAAGGATGGAGGCCTGTGGCTTTGTGTCAACTACTGAGGCCTCAACAAGGTTACAGTGAAGAATCGTGCCCTGTTACCCCTCATCGAGGAGCAGCTCTTCCTACTGCAGAAGGCCAAGGTCTACAGCAAGCTGGATCTCAAGGCAGTGTATAACTTGGTATGCATTGCAGACAGCAATGAATGGAAGACAGCTTTCAGTACCCAACTCAGGCTCTATGAGTACCTCATCATGCTGTTTGGGCTGGTGAATGCTCCCTCACACTTTCAGTTGCTGGTTAATGGTATCTTCTGTGATATCCTTGGCATCTATGTGGTGGTATACTTAGATGACTTCCTCATCTTCAGTGACCACCTGAAGGAGCATGTTGGCCACATACAAGAAGTGCTACAGTGGCTGCAAAAGCATTGACTCTTCACAAAGCTGTCAAAGTGCGAGTTCCATACCACAATTGTCAAGTTTCTAGGCTACATTATCACACTGCAAGGAATCAAGATGGATGAAGTGAAGGTACAGACCATTAAGGAATGGCCGGTCCCTGAGTCGATCCACAACATCCAGTGCTTCCTTGGCTTTGCCAACTTCTACTGACAATTCATCTCGCACTTCGCATGCATTGCAAGGCCACTCATGTTGTTAGTCAAACCAACTGAGCATTTCAAGAAGTTCAAGCTGCCAGAGGAGGCAGAAAAGGCATTCCACAGCCTCATCATGGTGTTCATGTCAGCAGGAGTTCTATGGCATTTCGATTATCACCTGCCCATGCAAATGGAGATGGATGCCAGCAACTATGCCATTGCCAGGGTCCTCAAACAAGAATATGAAAGCCAGTGGCATCCGATTACCTTCTACTCTCGCAAGATGAGCTCAGTGGAGCATAACTACGAGATCCATGACAAGGAACTGCTTGCAGTGGTGGCATGTCTAACCCAGTGGTGCCATATGTTGGCAGGCTTGCCAATGCAGTTGGTCATCCTCATGGATCACAAGGTGCTCAAGTACTTCAAGTCTCAATGGTGCATCAATGGTCAACAAGCTCGATGGGCAGTGCTACTAGCCGATTTCGACTTCATTCTGCAATACAGGCCAGGGGACAAAGCAGGTGAGCCTGATGCCTTGACAAGGTGAAGCGATATGCAGCCTGCTGGTGAAGAACAAGAGCACAATGTTTGACAGCTGCTGCTGGCTTGACTATTTGCTGAACCTGATGTGAAATCAACAATAAACACCATTAAAGGTCAATCTCAAATGAGTTCAACTGAAAACACACATAATTGTCGAACTCAATCGAGTTTGAGTGTAAGGGATGATAATTGTCAATCTTGTGAAGCACCTCCAGCACTGCCCTCTATGGCAGATATTGTGGCAGGAGGATTTAAGGAGCTTATCAGGACCTTCCAGCCCCTCAACCATGAACTAGTAGAGCTGTATGACCAAGGCCAATTCAAGCTCAAGGATGGCTTGTGGTACAAGAACAGCTGCTTGGTTGTGCTGAAGGTCACACTGCCTGGCAGGCAGGGTAGCAATGACACCAGGAGTGCAGCCAGGGTATGAGACCAATCTCTATTGGTTGAGCACCTGCACTACATGGTAATGTTGCAGTGCCATGACAGACCAACTGCTGGGCACATTGGGCAAGATGTGACAATGGAGCTAGTGCAATGACATTACTATTGGCCATGCATGGCAGCATGGATAGTGGACTATGTAGCTAGCTGCCCAGTGTGCATGCAGTACAAGGCCCCACACCATCAGCTGTACAGCCTTCTGTAACCGTTGTCCACCCCCAAACAACCATGGGAGTCCATCTTGATGGACTTCATCAAAGGCCTGCCACCATTGGAAGGCTACAACTCCATCTTGGTGGTAGTCAATCACCTCACCAAGTTCGCCATCCTGGCACTGACTCACAAGTCTGCAACATCAAGAGACACCACCACACTCTTAGAGACTATGGTCTTCATACATTTCAGCATACTGGACCACATTGTCTCTGACCAAGGATGACAGTTCATATCAGCAACTTGGAAGCGATTCACCACCACACTCAGGATCAACCACTCCCTCAGCATGGCCTATCATCCACAGACCATTGGGCAGACTGAGTGGGTAAACCAAGTCATCGAGCAGTACCTCCATATGTACTGCAACTATGAACAGGACAACTGGCATGCCTTGTTGGCCATGGCCAAGTTTGTATACAACAACACAGTACACAGCAGCATTGGCATATCACTGTTCTTTGCATGTTACAGTTGGAATCCCAAGTCTCACCCAGAGATCCCAGAGCGACTCAGAGTACATGACCTGGGATGGCATGAATGGCTCATGACTGCCAAGGACTGGATCGAGTATCTCCAGGAAGCAATTTGGCAAGCACAAGCATGGACAGTCAAGCAATACAATCGCAAGCGCAAGGATGTGGAGTTCAAAGTCAGTGATCTCATTCACATCAACTGCAAGAACTGGAAGACTCAACAACCCAGTCCCAAGCTTGACACCTGCTTTGCTGGCCCCTTCCCTATCCTGGAATGCATTGGCCAGTGAGCATACCACTTACAACTCCCAGCAACCTTCAAAGTGCATGACATTTTCCATGTCTCCATGCTGGAGAAGCAGCCAGCAAGCCAATTGTCAGGGTGCAATGAGCTCCCTGTACAACCACCATTGCACAATGATGAACTGGAGTATGAGGTTGAGCACATCCTTGACTGTCAAACCCATCACAGCCAGCTCCAGTACAAGGTGTTCTGGAAGGGGTATCCTGAGGAACAGGTGACCTGGGAGCCTGCTGAGAACCTCAATTGCCCTGACCTCATCCAGGACTATGAGGTTTCAAGGGGGGGAGGTGTCCCCACTCAAGAATAGGGCCATCTCCTCAGTTTCGCAAAATCAATGTTAACAGCATGTTACAGTCAAACTCATATGAAATTGATGTTAAAAGCAAGTTACAGTTGATCTCACACGAAATTGAGGATTACACAACTTTATCCTCAAACTCAAAAAGGTCAGCCCTGCAGGAGGAAAAGTCACCAGGAAGGCTCCAGTCTCAGTGTCAAAGCTCATCAGACACTCACAAGGCACACACAAGGGGAAGGAGAACAGCAGTGGATTTCATGGGAATGAGCACAGTACAGGAAAAGGATGAGACTACATGTCTACATAGAAGGGCTCACCATCCTCACCCTCTGGGACCAGCAGAGGGGACAACAGCATGTCCACAGGCAGAGGAGGACTGCCAGGGCAAGAGCATGACTCATGGGGCTGGTGCTCACTCACGAGAGTGCTGTTGGCCACCATGTACTGGTGCACAGCATGCAGGATGCCAGGGAAGTCAGCATTGTCAAGGTGCCAAAGCCAAACCATGGCTGTTGCCCAGTGGCGATCATCAGTGGGTGGGTAGATATGGTCATCATGATGCACCTTGCCCATACCGACCCCCTCAGGCATTGAGAGGTGGGCATGCTTGGTGCCATGCTCATGACACCTGTGCTGCCAGCCTGGGAAGTCACCATGGTAGACAAATGCCAGGTGGCAAGTGATGGACTGATGACAGTGTGCAATCCCTGCAGTGTGGCAGTGCAGACATGATGCAGGCACATGGCATTGCTGACCCAGCAGATCAGCAAACATTGAGGGGAAGCACCTGGGCAACAAAGTCAGGGCAGAAGGTCAGTATGCAAGCTCAACAAGGTCAGTGAGGGCAGTGGTGAGGACAACTTATGGAATTTGGAGTGCTGCACAGTGCTCACAAGTCCAAGTCAGCCAAGGTGCTGAGCCCTTGGTCAGGTGCTGCATGATGGTGTTGCAGATGTGATGATCTGCAGCATCGCCCTGAGTGATGGTCCAAAGCTCAGGGTAATGACCAGCTGCATAGAGGATCAGCAGCACTGGCACCCAAAGTACTTGGGTCCAGGTGGTGATCTCAGCCCAACTGGGAGTGTGGGCCACTGGCAGCGATGGGGTAGGGCAGTGCAGTGGCACCAGAGGAGGAGGCATGTGCCTGCTGTTGGAAGGTGTATCCCTCCACATCATGCCTGGAGGAGGGGGTGACAGGGCATAGGCAGGTGTGCCAGGCACTGACAGAGACACAGGAGTGCTGTCCAGGCAAGCCAACTCAGCCTCATATGCCTCTTGGTGTTCCTCACTGGGAGGGTGCATGCCCAGGAAGAGAGGCTTGAGTGCAGAAGCAGAAGGGCCATGGGAGGCCAACTCCACCAGTGAGGCAGCCACAGCTTCCTCAACAGGCATGACAGCCACCTCAGAAGTGGTGTGTGGCACCACAGGACCCATGGGCTGCCCATCAGTGGAGCCTGTATTGCCACCAGAAGGAGTAGGGCTGGCACCCTCCAACTGCACCAAGGCAGGAGCAGCATCACCAACAGCTGAAGGAACCTGAGCTGCAGGAGCAGCAGGGGAAGCAGAGTGGCAGCTCATATGATGAAGAGCTGTGCAAGGAGCAATGGGAGCTGCTCGATGAGTTGAGTGGTGCAGAGGGGGGTTGGATGAGGGGGCTGACATGGTAGATGGTGGCATAGTGGTAGATGATGATGAGAAGGAGGGAAGAAAAGGAAGGAATGCTGCCAACACCACAAATACAGGCCACCCTTTTCTGTGCAGGCCACAAAGAATTAGACTCTGAATGGACTTCATTACTTCGCAGGAGCTCAGCTCTGAAAATGGGGGTAATGTCACAGGACATAAAATCGAACTCGAATTGAGATCGACATTAAACACATCTTATGGTCGATCTCAGATGAAATCGATGTTAAGCAGGCCTTATCATCGATTTCGCCTACAGGGCTGTATGATGCTGTGGAACGAAACGACAAGCAACAACTATGATGACACCACCCCCAAATGGGTCAGGGTGATCAGTGATGATGTTGACAGCACCTGGAGGGTGCTGTCGATGACCCTAGACCAACCAGTAATGGCCAGGTGAGGTGCAGGGGCCCCTGCGAAGATAGGGGGGACCTGCAGGAAGGGAAGGAGAGCCTGACACTGGCTCAAGGCCATGGAGCCAGTGAAGAGGTAGTGGTTGGAGGCCAGTGGCGAGGCACTAGGACAGAAGGGGCAGGCCCTGACACTGGCCTGACACTGGCAGTGGGACACTCTGGAGCAACCACTGCCAGCATACACACATGCATATATATACACATTCCCTGTATGAGTGGAGAGGTGGGGCCTCATCCACTATATCATTCATTTACTTGTCAGTACATTTAGTATCACTTTACTCACACTCATTGTCTCATAGAGTAGCAATCATAGGCATTGCTACTACTCAGTGTGCCTCTGTTCGAGTTGGAGTACATATAGACATCAGTCAGAACCACCACTGGCACCACAGGCATCACCTGTGCAGGCAGAACCTACACCACAGTCCTGGAACCTCCACCAGTACCATTACCATACAACGATGCTGACTATCGGCATCATACAGCATCAGGCAGTATCCCTGGCGATGGTGGCACAGTTCACCAGCGCTGCATACCTACATGAGGACAGTTAGCCCACTCCTGTCAAGTGTAGGACACACCCCTGGCTACCACAAACATGCTGCACTACCTCTGAATGGAGTGGCAATGGCAGTCAGTCAACATCGAGTGTAAAACGCAGTTAATGTTGATCTCAAACGAAATCGACATTTACTGGCTGTTAACCTCAAACTCAAACGAAATCGACATTTACCTCAAGTTAACTTCGATTTCACATGTCTGGCATGTGACCGCTGACAGAGGGGTTGAAGTGTTTGAGGATCAGCACAGTGGTGAATGCTGCCTTGAGGCACTTGAATGCAGCAACCTCAGTGGGCTCCAACCAGATCCAGCTGGTCACCTTGTTCTTCAACCAGTTGGTGAGGGGTGTCACCACCTGGGAGTAGTGGCATATGAACCAGCAGTAGAAATTGGTGAAACTGAGGAATACTTGGATGTCACAGATGGATGCCAGGACCAGCCATGAGGTGACCACCTCAACCTTGCCCAGGTCCATGCTTACACTGTCCAGGCTAACCTGGTAGCCCAGAAACTCAACTGACCAGACCCAAAGCTCACATTTGTCAGGTGCACAGTAGAGTTTGTGCCTTTGCAGGCACCAGAGGACTTCTGCACATGCTCAGTGTGTGCAGCTGGGTCTGCTGAGTAGACCAGGATGTTGTCAAGATAGATGACCATGCTGACATTGAGTAGGTCATGGAGCATGTGATTCATGAGGCACTGAAATTTTGATGGGGCATTGCAGAGGCCAAATGGCATGACCAGGTACTCATAGCTACTGTACTGGGTCCAGAAAGCAGTCTTCCACTCATCACTGGGCACAATGTGCATGAGATTGTACATGCCCTTGAGATCCAGTTTCATGAATACCTATGCACAGGCCAGACAGTCCAGATGCTCTGCAATGAGGGGGATTGGGTACTTGTCCTTCATGGTGATGCTGTTCATGGCCTGGTAGTTGATGCACAGGTGCAACTGGCCATCCTTCTTTGGAATGAAGATGATTGGGGCAGCCACCAGGCTCTTCAACAGGTGAATGAACCTGATCTCCAGCATCTTATCCAGGTATCTCTTGAGTTCTTCCATCTCCTTGGCCAAGAGGGAGTACAAGGCCCTGTGAGGGATCTGGGTGCCTGGTAGCAGCATGATCTGGTGATTGTGGGGCCAGCAAGGTGGCAGGACCTCAACATTGGCCTTGTTGAACACATCCCTGAATTCCTTGTACTCAGTGGGTATCACCAGGACCATTGCTTCAGTACTCACCCAGTCCTCAGTCAGGTGGATGGTGAAACAGGCCTTGCTGGGATCTCCCTGGTCTGGTACAATCATGGGGGGACCAGCACTAGTCACCAGGGTGGTGGTGTACCAGTCATCTCCTGGGATAGGGAAGTGCATGGTCTGAGTCTTGTAGTTAAGCACCAGTTGGGTGGATTTGATCAAGTCCATGCCCAGGATGGCATCATACTCTGAGATGTGTGGGGTCACATAAAAACAGTGGTGCTGAGAGACTGTGATGCCAGCAAGCCCAACAGTGGCCCAGAGGCAGTGGGTGATCTTGCTGGACTTTGAGTCAAATGTAGCAATCCTGACCAGGCTCAGGAGGCACTCCATCACCCCCTCCTGTCCAGTGGTGATGGATCAGTTGATGAAAGATGTGGTGGCTCCTCTGTCGATCAGGGCTCTGGCCTGCTGTCTGTTCAGGGTAGCCCAACACTCATAAGCCAGGATGCTTGGGTGGCAATGGATCCAAATTGTTCCTTTGATGATGACCAGCTTAGTAGGTGGAATCAGTGACCCAACATGAGCTCACAAGTCAAGCAGGTCATCTGGTTCTCCCAACCAGGCCTGCATGGCCCAGAGGGGCATCCCCTCTGTGGCCTCAGTGGCCAATGGGTCATAGTTGGGGTCATAGGATAATTCTGAACACACCTCATCATCCTCTCCCTCATCACCTGGCATCTCTGGGTCAACCAGGGGCCTGACAGCCAGCTGAACCAGCAAGGCACCAGTGTCAGTGTTGAGGATGGTGGCATTTGCATGCAGGGGCTTTGTCTGTTCAGCCTTGGGGCAATCCTGCACCAGGTGCTGCCCACCACAGCCATAGCACAGGTTGTTCTCCTGGCAGTACCAGTGAACCTCCTCAGAGAGCCCAGCAACTGCACTCTGCAGCCAGTAGTTGGTGCCCTGCAGTTTGGGCCCCCCATGGCAAGCAGTGGGGGCCACACCACCAGGCCAGTCCCAGCATGAGTCCCTGGGAAGAACCAGCTTGTCAGTCATGCTCACTGGGGCTGGTGTGAACAAACCAATCTCATACATTTGCTGCTCAGTCTGGATGGCCACATCGATGTACTCCTGCAGGTCCTGCATCTCCACATGGAGCAACTGCTGGTGGAGGCTCTCCTGAAGGCTCAACTGGAACATTGTCAGGAGCTGCTGGTTGTCAGTGGCATTAGCTTTAGTCACCAGGGCCAGGAATTTGGTGGCATACCCACTCACACTCCCAGTTTGGTGCAGCTGCTGCAGTTTGACCCAGGCAGTGTGACTGGGATTGGGATCACTGTAGGTGTGGTGAAGGTTGGTGCTGAACTGCTCCCAGCAGTGGAACAGGGTGTCAGCGGTCATGTGCCAGACATGTGAAATCGATGTTAACTTGAGGTAAATGTCGATTTTGTTTGAGATCGACATTAACTGCGTTTTATGCTTGATGTCAACTGACCACCATTGCCACTCTGTTCAGAGGTAGTGTGGCATGTTTGTGGTAGCCAGGGGTGTGTCCTACACTTGACAGGAGTGGGCTAACTGTCCTTGTGTAGGTATGCAGCACTGATGAACTGCACCACCATCATCAGGGATAATGCCTGATGCTGTACGATGCTGATAGTTGGCATCATCATATAGTAATGGTACTGGTGGAGGTTCCAGGACCACGGTGTAGGTTCCACCTGCACAGGTGAGGCCTGTGGTGCCAGTGGTGGTTCTGACTGATGTCTATATGTTCTCTGACTCGAATGGAGGCACACTGAGTAGTAGCAATGCCTATGATTGCTACTCTATGAGACAATGAGTGTGAATATAGTGATACTAAACATACTGACAAGTAAATGAATGATAGAGTGGATGAGGCCCTGCCTCTCCACTCATACAGGGAGTGTGTGTTTATATATATGCATGTGTGTATGCTGGCAGCAGTTGCTCCAGAGCATCCCACTGCCAGCATCAGGCCAGTGTCAGGGCCTGCCCCTTCTGTCCTGGAGACTTGCCACTGGCCTCCAGCCACTACCTCTTTGCTGGCTTCACAGCCTTGAGCCAGTGTTGGACTCTCCTTCCTCCCTGCAGGCTCCCCCTATCTTCGCATGGGCCCCTGCACCTCACCTGGCCATTACTGGTTGGCCTAGGGTCATCGACAGCATCCTCCAGGTGCTGCCAACATCATCGCTGATCACCCTCAACCCCTTTGGGATGGTGCAGTCATAGTCATTGCTTGTCATTTTCGTTCCACAGCGTCATATGGCCCTGTAGGCGAAATCGATGATAAGGCCTGCTTAATGTTGATTTGAATGGAGTCACCAAAAGGATGAATCATATGCTTTTTGATATCACTTGAAGCCTGCTCATCCAATGTGGGGCCCTGCATTACCTATGGGGGGATGCATTGCTCCACATGACATTCCTGAATAATTGCCTACCAAGCAAAACATTGGCAATGTCAACTCCATTCAAATGATTTCTCTGTTGAGACCCCAATATCTCAAAGTTGCACATTTTCAGTTGTCAAGCATGGGCACATGTCCCCAAGCAAAATTGCTTGAAGCTGCAAGATCATGCACTTCCCATCATTTACATCAGGGTTACCAATGGCTCCAAGGCCTTCAAGCTGTTGGATCCTCACATGAAGGCCATTCTCTCAACACATCATGCCACCTTTGATGAGGAATGCTTCCCATTTGCTGATGGAAGCATGGCACATGACATCGAGGACACAGTCCTGATGGATATCATCAAGGAACCTACAATTCAGTGCCCAATTCCTATTAGGGCTGCAGGTGCACAACACCTCAAGAGTGCTGGTAACACCAAGACTCAGAAAGAATCCCATGTCACCAACATCAGATCACACAGGGACTCCAACCCCATCATCAAGGAGATTTACAGCAGCTTCCCATATCTCACACAAGAGGAGTGAGATCAAGGCATCAAAATGCCACCTTTACCACCCACATGGAAAATGGCACTTGCCACCATCACAGTTGACAATTCCTTCATTGACAAAAATTGTGCTGACAACAGAATTGTCACACCCACAATTGATGATGAGCCTTGCACCATTCAACAAGCTCAGAAACAGCCAGATTGGCCAAAATGGCAGGAGGCCATTCAAAAGGAGCTCAATTCGCACAAGGAGAACCACACTTGGTTGGTCACACATGCTCCCAATGGCACCAACATCATTGGCTGTTGGTGGGTGTTTAAGATCAAACAGAAGGGTGATGGCACCATCGAAAAATACAAGGTGAGGCTGGTTGCTCAAGGTTATACACAGGTCCACAGGCTGGACTATGAAGAGACATTCATGCCAGTCATCAAAATGGCAACTCTCTGAATGTTAATGATCATGTCTCTTCAATATGGTATGCAGATTTACCTGCTCAACATCATCACAGCATACCTCAATGGGGAACTGGACATCAACTTATTCATGAAGCAACTGCCATTGCTGGCAACAATGTCAACATCAGATTTTACATCACTGATGCAGGTTTGCAGGCTAAACAAATCCTTGTATGGCCTTAAACAGGCTGGATGAACATGGTATCAAAAAGCCAATGCCACCCTTCTCGATATTGGCTTCAAGCATAGCAGCTATGATTCCACACTTTACTACATCAGCAACAAGAATGAGCCACCACTTATCCTCATGCTGTATGTGGACAACATTCTCATCTTTGCCAAACACAAGCCAATGGTAGACAAGGTCATCAAGACATTGCAGTCAAAATTCAAGATGATGGGTGGTGATACTGTCTCCTTCATTCTCAGAATCCAGGTCAATCACACCAAGCACTTGCTACACCTCTCACAGAAGAGCAACATCAAGCACCTTCTCACCCAATTCAGGTTGGAGAATGCCAATGTCATCCATACACCTGCCATTGCTCACAACATTCATGATGGTGTGCCCCTTGGTCCTGATGACCATTCATTATATCACATGATCATTGGCTCAATCTTGTACATCACTACTTGTACTCAACCTGATATTGCTTTCACAGTCAATCGACTTAGTCAATATCTCACATTGCCTATGGATAAGGCAATGATGGTGGCCAAGCACTTACTTTGCTATCTCAAGGGGACTGCCAATTATGGTTTACACTTTGCTGCCATGGGCACAGACTTTCCAATAACAGCAGATTGGGGCTGACATTTGGAGACATACTCTGATGCAGATTTTGGGGGGGACACTACCACTCAAAAATCTACATCAGGAATTGCAAACACTATCATGGGGATGCCATACAGTTGGCTCAGCAAAAGACAACCCTTGGTGGCCACATTGACCACATATGCAGAATATATTGCTATGGTGGAGGCATGCAAGGAAATTGTCTGGAGCTGACATCTCCTAGCTGAACTCAGCTTTGTGATTGAGAAGCTGACACTGCTATATGTCAACAATCAAGCAGCAATTTATTTTTCCAAGGACCCCAAGGACCATCAATGAAACAAGCATATCAACATCAAGTACCATTTCATTCAAGAAAAGCAGATGGAGGGGACCATCATCATCAAGAATGTCCCTACATTGGAACAATGAGCTGATAGCTTAACTAAGCCTCTCAAACATGGCAAAGTCTCCCTGGATCAGGAATTACTCAACATCTTCTCAACAGACTCAAGCAACATTGCAAACACTCCTACTGATGTTCCCTGCAAAATTTAGTCCTTGGATTCCTCAATTTTCATCAACATTTTCAGTCCAACATTTTCTCAAGATTTTGTCCAAACCTCAAAAATACAAAAACAAGAATCCCATGGCTCTCAAGACACATTCCATTTCAAGTTCTCAAACACCCCTACAACAGCAAACCTTTCTGACATTGTTTCCCTCTCCCAGGTACCTCCACATTCAACACATCAAATTTTCAAAATTTCAAAACTTCAAATCTCAAAAAAAATCCCTCAAAAACCTCAAGAATTCGAAAATCAAACATTCAAGAAAAGCTACTCATGCATGAGAGAGTGATATAATGCTTGGTACAGGTGTTGTCTTCAATGAATTGCAGTCAGTCACAGGATGGGTACACATGTCTCAGTCTTTTCCTTTTCCACAGTTGAGATTCATACTCAACTGTTTCACTCATCCCTCCTTCTCTCTCATCATCATCATTTCTCATACATGCTGGCCTTGTCAGCAGCATTATTTTCATCTTCCCACCTCTCCCACCCATCTTTGTTATGTTTTGCATGTCTCATCTGCCCTGTTTATGTTTAGATCTCATGTGCTTCCTGCCTTGCTCTCAAGCAATGCTCAACCACCCATGCCTCTTACAGCCATGGCTGGGAGCTCACAAGCAACTCTCCTGAGTTAGGCAATCAATCTTACTTATTTCAGTTATGGTCTTGTGTCGTTCTCTGGTTTGCTTGAGTGTATCCACCCCATGGTGTGCAAGACATTGATACATGCATCTACCTGACAAGGGACTGATTTCCCAATTTCTCAGATTCAATCCAGATCACTTGATCAGCAACAAGTGATCAACAATGCATACCTGATCGAGAACATTCCACAGCCTTCCTTGGCTGATGTGCACCAAAGTTTTTGACTCAACCAAGATTTTGGGATACCCAGCCATCTTCAGGCAGGATCCCCCCACTTCCTCACTTCCCTCTGCAACACCAATCCACCTAGCATGATCTCAGCAACATTTGGCTCCCCCTCATCAAGCCACCACCATGCCCACAACACCAGCAGCACTGTCCCACAGCCTCTTCAGTAGATCAACTGATCTCAAACTCAATCATGATGGGCAGCAAGGCCAGTGCTGGTAAGCACATTATCTTTTCTGACTCAGATGAGGATCACATTGAGAATGTCCTGCCATCAGGTGATGCAGGCCTAGATGGGGAAGAATCAGATGATGCCATGTCTGGTAGCAACTCCCTTGCTGCATTGGCCCAATCAGACAATCCCATGTCTGACAATGAGTCAGCTGCCCAATTGGACCCTGGATCAGATGACCTGATGTCTGATTCAGGCTCCTCTGCTGACACCCCTGGATCCATTGACAAGAAAGCATCCACCCCACCTCAATCATGAGTCCCATCACTGGAGACTCCCACTCATGGTTCCACCATCTGCAACATGCCCCAACTAATCACTGAGGAGCTCTACAAGCCCCTTTTCCCTCTGCCTGACAACACCAACAACAAGCATCACATCTTAGATGACTTTCCAACACTGGATGATGAACTCAAAGAAGGTTTCATGCAAGCCAACAAGCCTTGTGATTGCTGCATCAAGAAAGGGTGCATCTGCACCCTCAGGACAGGCTTCACCAACAATGGGAAGCCCTGAAACTATACCTGTGACCTCTGTGCCACCCAACACAGTCAATGCAATGCTAATGGCTACAGCAGATGCATGACCCCTCAAAAGAAGCACACATCAACAATCAAAGCCAACCTTCAAGTTCTGCACAACATCATTGAGGAACATGTTCCCAGCACCAAAAAGGATGAAGCCATCACCACCATTCACAACATCAGGACAGCAAGTTGCTAAGCTGCCCCCCTTTTCTTCATCACAAAGACTCAAGTTCCATTCCTAAGACTCAAGATCCATTCCCAAAAGCTCCAGTTTTCATTCTGAAGATCCAAGCCCTGTTCCGAAGATTCAAGCCTCATCCCAATCACTCAAGTCTTGGTCCCCATTGCAATCAAAATTGTGATCATCATATGTACATATTGACTGTGTGTGTGTGATCTGAACCATTGGAGCTATGATGCTAGCAAACAAAGGGGTCTGTTGGAAATAATGGTCCTTCACCATCATCATTGGGACCAACCTCCAATGTAGGGAATTTAATTCCCAAAATCAGTTGACCACACACAGTCATTTCCCCATTTCCCCATTCTCTTCTGGCACAATTTCTTTGCACAATTTCCAACAAATTGTGGATGCATATTTTGGTAAAACATGTGTAGGTAACAGGGAGGACACTGCTGCCTTCCTTACAGCATCAACCAATACCAGAGCAGTCCACTCCAACCTCAGGAAACCAATAGTTTTGCTGAGAGTTCTGCACCAGAGAAACTCGACAGAGTTATCTGACAGAACCAATCATGGCAGCTGTAGACTGTCAATGGTACAGCCTTGTCAATGGAAGAAGGGCATACATGATGCCCTCAGTGGAGTCCAACACTCCACTGTGTGAAGACTGCCCATAACCATTCAAGCATATATATGCTTCACCCCTTGTGCATAGATTCACATGTTCACTCAATCGAATTATCTTTCACTCTTCATATCATAAAGTCTGCCCCTTCATATTTACCTTCTTCTCGATAGCAGCAGTGCTGTTCCTATATCAGAACTTGCTCCTCAACACCAACTGTGTCTACATTGCTAAATCTCTGATTTATTGGACAGTATCTAGGCTGAAATATCCTCAGACCTAGCTCTACATGCCACCCAACATTGGAAGTCTTAGTTGCAATATAGCTAGTTGCATCTATTTCTTTGATAAATGCCAGACATTTATTTTCCTGGCAACAGTATCACCAAGGTAGCTCCAAAGGCAGATCACTGTTTCCAATACCATGGGTGCAGACTTTGCCACATTGCTGGCAGTAGTTGCAGGTATTCTCGTCTTCATAAACTTCGAATCCTTCCTCAATGTCCTTGATGCAGCTGGGGAAATCATGAAGGAAGTGGTGGTTGTTGCATGCCACAAGAGGGAGTGGGTGAGCAAACTCAAATTCATCATCAGGAATGGGTGCCAGCGAGTTTGGAATGCTGGGGTACATGCACAGGATGGAGGGGCTGCTGATGTTGGAGCTGGAAAGGTGTCAGCTGTGAGGGGAAGGTGAGGTCACAGTGCACCTGACAGAACTGCACTGGTGCAGAGATGGTGAGATGGGTGAAGTGATGGATGGAACAATGGTGAGACTTTGTGGAGCTGAGGGAACGCTGCCACATCTGTTGGAGGTCCATCGAAAAGAAGAGGGAGAGACAGAAGAGGGCGATGCAATGTTGCTGGTATGGTGGGATCACAGGGAGGAGCTGCTGAAAGGTGCAGGAGTGTCAGGGTGATGTATGTGAGACAGGATAACATCGCTTGGGGAAGCTGAATCCTGAGCAGAGATAGGGAAGGCTGCTGGTGGTGTGGAGCCTAGGAAGTCAGCCAGAGGGAGCTTGACTGTCACAGTGCCTTGTTGGGAATGAGTTGGGGCAAGTGACAAGGCATTGGGCATCTCATCATTGGACAAGTCTTGGTGGTCCCTGCAATTGGCCACCCAATCAGTTTCTTCAGTATTCAGCTCATCAATGAACACCTTGAGGGTGCTCCAGTCAATTGACAAGGGTCACTCAGTCAGGTTCTGCTTCTTCAGTGGTCTGGGCATTGCATCAGTGGTTGAGAGGTGGCAATGTGGGAGTGATGGTTGCCATGAGGTTGATGCTGAATGAATAGGGGCACTATGGCAGTGTCGATGCTTGATGAACAACATGGGTGGCTTGGTGCCCATGTCAGAGATGATGGTTAGCGAGTGGAGGAAGAGAGGTGTTAGCTCAGTGGTACACATGAGCTTGTGCCTCAGCTGAGTCAATGATGCATTGTCAGCTCATGCTAGAACTCATTGGAAGATTCTTTTCCACTCAAGTGGAGTGCTGCCATTGTGGCTGAGATTGCTTTGTTGCATGTTGGGTGAAAAAAAGGTGAGATTGTTGGATCAATAATGGATTGGTGATGAATTTTTGCGAATGTTAGAGTTGAAGAAGTGTTGAGAATTTGTCAGTTGAGACTGGAACAAGAGACATGACACAAGACTGGACTGAGAATGAGTGTTAGAGCACTGTTTTTGTATTTTGTCAAAAATGGAGATCGAGGCAGGATCAGTGATAGATTAGCAAGATTGTTAAGTCTTGGAAGTCGAATATTTTGGAAATCGAGATGTGATCAGCGATGAAGTTGAATATTTGTTGGATGAAAAATGATGTGGAAAATCAGGAGAAAATGCAGGTTTTGAAAATTGGAAATGTTTGGCACATTATTTGCTCAGTGAGTCAAATTTGCTGATGTTAAGCATTTCCTGATGTATGTAGACTTTATTTTTATCAAGCACTTTTGTGAAGCTGTCTGCAAGTTGTTCCACTGTCAGCATGTATTTGGTGATGATTGTATTGTTGAGTTGCTGTTCTCAAATGAAATGATACTTGATATCAATATGTTTGTTCCTTTGATGGTCCTTTGGATCCTTTGAGAGATAAATTGCAGACTGATTGTCAGCAAGTAATGGCATCAGCAACCAAAATGCAAAGCTGAGTTCAGCTAAGAGTCAGCAACTCCATATGATTCCCTTGCATGCTTCCACCATCACTATGTACTCAGCAAAGCAGGTAGAGGTCACAATGAGGGGCTGACATTTTGAAAGCCAGGAATAAGGCATATTGAGGATGGTACTAGTGATACCCAATGTGGATTTTCAAGTAGTAGTGTCCCCCCCAAAATCTGCATCAGAGTACATGAGGAGAAGTGGGCCCCAGTCAGCCATCAGCAGCAACTTGATAGCATGGTTGCTATAGACTAAGCCATGTTTGGCAGTGCCTTTGAGATAACAGAGAAGATGTTTGGCAGCAACCATGGCCTTATGGGTAGGCTGTGTGAGATGTCAGCTAAGTCTGTTGATGGCAAAAGCAATGTCAGGCTGTGTGCAAGTGGAGATGTAGAGGATGGATCTGATGATGGTGTGATAGGTGGAATGGTCCTCTTCTGAGAGGGGATCACCTTCAGTGAGGTTGTCAGCAGTTGCCAGCATATGCACAATGTTGGCAGCTGACAGGCTGAATTGGGTGAGCAGGTGCTGGATGTGTGCCATCTGGGACAGGTGAAGCTTGCTGACATCATGTCAGACTTGGATGCCCAGGATGAATGATACCCAGTCACCACTGGTCATCTTGAATTTGGACTGGAGAGTCTCTATGATCCAATCTGCAGTTGCTTTCTCCTTAGCAAAAATGAGGATGTCATGTATGTAGAGCATGAGGAAGGTTGTCAGTGCATCCTTGTGCTTGATGTAGTACAGAGCCATATCATAATTGCTTCTGCTGAAGCTGATGTCAGTAAGTGTCTTGTCAGCCTTTTGATACCAAGTGCAGCCTGCCTGTTTGAAGCTGTAGAGAGATTTATTAAGATGGCAGATGCAATGCTTCTGGATGCCTGCTGATGTTGCCATGTCATCTGGCAATGGTGGGGAGCACATGTAGAGGTCTACATCAAGCTTGCCATTGAGGTATGCCATGATGACATCAAGCTGATAGATCTGCATCCAACACTGTAGGGAAACAATCATTAGCATTTGCAACACCACCATCTTGACAATGGGGGCAAAGGTCTCTTCATAGTCAATACCATGAACTTGAGTGTAGCCTTGTGCAACCAAGTGCACTTTGTACTTATTGACAGAGCCATCTGCTTTGCACTTGACCTTGAAGACCCAATGGCTGCCATTGATGTTAGCTGTTGCCAGGGGGTTGACCATTGTCCAGGTGTTGTTCATCTTGTGAGAATCGAGTTCCTTTTGAATGGCCTCTTGCCATTTTGGCCAGTCTGGACAACATTGAGCTTGCTGTACCATTCTCAGTTTGTTGTCCAGAATCACTTCCTTGATCCTGACATCAGCACAGGCATCGAGACTAAAATTGTCCTCCTTTGTGAGTGTCATCAGCACCATGTGCAAAGCAGGAGGAAGAGGAGGTGTCAATATGCCTTGGGTGCACTCCTCTTGAGTGAGGTAAGGATAGCTGAATTTGCCTTCATCATCAACAGGCAACAGAATTGGGTCTTGATGTGGTGGTGTCACTGGCCTGATAGTGACAGGCTGAAGAATATTGGGTTCTTGGACATTGTCCCCTGTAATAGGAATGTAGATAGCATTCTCAGGTGGTCCTGCATCTGGCCTTGTGTCAAGGAATGGGAAGAGCTTCTCATTGAAGGTAGCATGGTGAGCTGTTAGAATTGTCTTCATATGAGGATCGAGCAGCTTGAATGCCTTGGAGCTGTCAGTAACACCAATGTAGATGGTGGCAAGTGCTCAATCATTGAGCTTAGTTCAGTTAGCCTCAGGAATATGTGCCCAGGCTTGGCATCTGAACACTCAAAGCTTGGAGATATTGGGATCCCTGTTGAGGAATTGCTTGTAAGGTGATGACATTGCTAAGGGCTTGCTTGGCATGTGATTATTGAGGTACATGGCATGTTGAAGGGCCTCCCCCCAGAGGTAGTGAGGAGTTGCAGCCTGAAGAAGCAAACATCAAGTGATGTTGAAGGGAGTTTGGTTCATTCTTTCTGAAATGCCATTTTGCTGAGGGGTGTAAGGAGCCAAAGTTTCATGCTGAATGCTGGTGTTGGCAAGATATCTGCCAAAGTCATGATTGATGTACTCTCCACCATTGTTGGTTTGCAACCACTTAATGGTTTGACCTGTCTGGTTCTCCATGAGGGTTCAATATGTCTTGAATGCAGAGAAGACTTTGCTCTTGTGTTGCATGAGATACACAGTGATGAAGTGGGTGAAGTTGTCGATAAAGGTAACTGCATATTGGAAACCTTCAGGAGTGACATCCCTCATCTTGCCTACAATGTCAGAATGGATGAGCTGTAGGGGCTCTGTAGTCATCATGGTGCTGGGACTGAAAGGCTGCTTGTGCAACTTGCTGACTTCACAAATGTTGCATTTGGTGATGTCTAGTTCTTTAGTGATGTTGGGAATGAGATGTGAGTTCTCCTTCATTCAGGCCATTCCTGGATGACCAAGGTGTTGGTGCCAGGTGGTCTCCAATGTTGCTTCCTTCATGGTGAATGTGGCAAACTTTGCTCAAGGTTGATTGAGGAAGGTGAGCATGCAACAAGTTGTCCCTCTGAAAATAACTTGACCATGCTTCATCATGATCAGCTTGCCACTGAAAATACTAATCTTGGGAACTTTGGTGATGAGGTTGAGCAAAATGAGATTGGCTGCATATGTCAGAACATAATACATGTTCTGCAGCAGGAGAGTATGATTCTCTCCATTGCCAAGATCAGCAAGAATCTTGACAGTGCCTTTACCTTGAACCTTGATGTGCTCCAAGCTGCTGCTCTGGATAGGGGCAGTAATTTCATCATTGAGGTTGCAGAATAAATCCTTGTTAATGCAAATGTGCACTGTTGATGCTGAATCAAGAATCCAGTCCATAGGCTTGCCATAGCCATTGTCAGTGGTCAATAAGGCAGTCTCAGGAGCAATGAGGCTGGTAATGAGAGCAGTTTCGCTTTTTCACTCTTTTCTGGGATTGTTGCATCTGTTGGCATAGTGGCCTTTCTCTTGGCAATGATGGCAGGTAACCTCCTTGATGGGCCTGCAATTCTGCTGCTGCCCAGTTCAGGAATTCTGCTGGCAGCCCTTCAGTGATTGCTGAGACTTCTTGGATCACAAATTGGGCTTGCAGCCCTGGTCTTGCATATAGAAAGTGGAGACCTGTTGCTGAGGTCACTGGTTCATTCCATAGACATGAAGGCCCAGCCTGATTTCTTCAGCCTTGAGTTGATCAACAATTTGGTCATACTTGATTTTCTCATCAATGGCAGTATTCATGATGGTGAGGGGTTCAGATTCACCATCAGCATGTATGACCTGAAGAGTCTGGATCTCTCAGCATCATCAGTAATCTTGTTCCAACTGGGAATGAATGCTTGCATACTTGCAATGTAGTCCTTTCATGAGGACTGTAAAGCACTTGTGCCAAGTAACCTCAACTTTGCCCAACTTAAGCTGCTCAGCCATTGTAGTGATCTTGGTTGTATATGTAGCAATGGAGGCTTTGTCTTGACAAAGACTATTGAAGTTGGTCTTGATCTCTTTGAGATAATAACAGAGTTTCTGGCTAAAAGACCTTTTGAGGTGAATCCAGATTTCATGAGCCATTTCATAATGTTCAACTGCTGTAGCTATTTCAGTTGACATGCTCATGAGAAGAATGCTGCAGGCAGTAAGATTGAAGCGACACCATTCCCAGTATTCCTCCATGCCAAAGGGAGGTACTGGAGTTGCAATCATGATGGTGTCATAGATATCAGGACCTTTCTGCATCAAGATGGTCTTACTTTTGGATTGCCATCTGAAGTAGTCAACTGAATCATGGAGACAAGGGAGCCTCTGCATAGAGGGATTAACATTGGCTTGATCAGTAGCCATGTTGCAATGTCTCCTAGGATCAGGAGTATTTGATGAGGTAGTAAAAGATGACAGAGTACAAGAAGAGTGGTTGCTTACAGGGATAGCAACATTGGTAGCTTTGTTGTCTGGAATCAAATGTAGATTCCTTCTGTTGTTTGAGCAAGTGTTGTACTGATGAGCAGCTTCCAATCGACTTGCATTTGGGCTCATAACCTATTGGAAATTGACCACTGCCAAGGAGCTACTGAAGGTGGAGAATTGCCAGGCAAAAAGTGTCCAGTATCTGCCAAGAGATCTGAAATGAGTAGCTAGCTCACTAAAGTCTTCCTGATGGCAGAATTGCATGTAGAGCTCAGTCTGAGGATATTTCAGCTTAGATACATTCTGTAACCACTGAGTACGATGATAAAGGACTTGCAGAGGGCTGAGGGGGAACCACCGATGTTGGTACAACACTTGCCTGGATGGCAGAAGGAATAAGACAGACAGATGACAAAGGGGTACAGTAATGTAAAGAATGATTTGATTGAGTAAAGATCTTGTGAGTCGCTTTAGAGGTGCTCCATATATAGCTAGTGCCTTGCCTACATCACATGTATAGTAGCAATGTAGGGAATTACTAAGATACAAGGTGAGTGGCTCCATCAACCAGTTGGCAGTGCCACTATCAAAGTGAAGATAAACACGAAGTGACTGTGTGATGTTTACAAGAGGGCATGAGACTGAAAGCTAAAGAGAGTGAGGAATGATACATGTCCCATCATCACATACTTTGTACTGATGTCAGGAGACATGTCATGATGGATGATGCTATGCAAAGAAGAGTCATCCTGAAGACTTGAGCATGGCATTGGACTGGGCATGGCATCAGCCTTTGGAGCATAGCCAATGCCAATGCCTGACATCAGCAGATAATTGCTGACATGGGAATATGGGAACTTACTGCTTGTGTGATAAAGAATAAAGAGTAAAGGGAAAGATGTTAGTGCACATGATAGGGTCGCATTCCCAATCTGCCCAAATTGGGAAATGTTAATCGATGAAGAGAAAGACTGTTTTCCAACACCATTTGCCAGTGTACCCAAGGCCTCAGCATGTCTTCATTGTGATCATGCAGAGATCACAAGAGCCTTTGGCTGGCTTGCATGGCTGTTGGCCATCCTTTCCAAGACCTGCACTGAAGGTGCAGATCTTGTTCCATGCCTGACAAGTGGTGCAGCTGGGATTGGCAACCACAAAGTTTGGGTTGATGGGTTCCCTTATAGCCAGGAAGTGCATGATGTGGTATCACACCTCACCAGCAGGGATGATGAAATGTCATTGGTCACCCAATGACTTCTTTTCATCCATTGGGCCAGACCAAGCATAGTCTGTGCCCAGGGGCCACCATGCACAACTGCCTGCAGGCTGGACCTCTGTAGGTTGCCTGGCAGGTGCAAACTTCCCCTTTGTGTGCAGCTGGTCAATGGTGTGCTTGCTGTGCCTCTCAACAAGGCTCAGAGTGTGAGAGCTGCTCATGCGAGGGGGAGGGGAAGGGGATGATGGGTGGTCAGGCAGACCAGCCTCATCATCGATCTCACCATCAGTGTCCTTGTTAACAGTCTCCTCATCTCTGACAGCAAGGAACATGGTGTTGGAGTTGCTGGCCTCAGATGGTGCAGTGGAAGGAGTGCTGGCCTTGGTCAGCACAGTGGAGGAAGGGGAGCTGGCCTTGGTAGGTGCAGCTGGTGAGGTGCTGGCCCTGATGGGCTCAGCAGAGGAGTGCACTTGACCCTCCATTGAGGGGAGCTCAATGTCAAGGAGGGGTGTGCTTGATGCTGCCTCCTCCAAATCCAGATCAATGGGGATGTCAATGGTGACAGAGCCCCAGGGAGCAGTGGTGGCATCCATGCTGGCTGCAGATGGAGTTGTGGCCTCACCAGGAGGGGTGGAGGCCAGAGAAGAGGGGGCAGCAGCATCCTTGCCAGCTGCAGGAGAAGTCAAGGCCTTGCCAGAGGGGGCAAAGGCTGGAGGAGGAAGAGGTGCCAGCTCTGGAGAGCTTGGTGCAGTGCTTGATGGGTTGGCCTCACCAGTGGTGGCAGAGGCCATGACATGTGGAGACACCAGGTTTGGAGAACCCAGCACCATTGAAGAGGGGTCCACAGCCATGTCAACCTCAACAGAGGGCTGGGCAGCGATTGTGGGACTGGTGTTGGTGGAGGGTGGCATCTCGACATCCTCATCAGAGAGCTTGCTGGATGTCTCTGCCATTGCAGCATCACCAGTGGTGGCTTGAGCTGCTCATTGAGCTGCTCATTGCACAGCCACCTCACATTGTTGATGCTGTTGCAGGGCCTTCTTTGTTATGGCCATTCTTGATGTTTTTGACATTCTTGATGGTGGAGAGGAAGGATCTTGCACTCTCCCTTGTGCAGTGTCTTGAGGTTTTGTCTGCAGAATCATGAGGGTCTTTGTAGAGTCTTGCCCTTTGTTGTGCACTCTGATGAGTTGAGCAGCTGATGTTGGGGACCAATCAGTTGGTCCTGCAATGTGGTGGTGGTTCTTGCACATTCATGATCTCTTAGCTTTGTCCTTCATTTCAGATGTGATGTTTGTGCAATGTGATATCAATGGAGTACCTTGATGGTTGAGGTGCATATCTTGATTATTTGGTGGGTTTCAAGATCAATCAGTTGGTCTTGTCATTTTGCAATGAAGTTTTGATGCATCCAATATCTTGTTTTTGTCCTTTTGTAGGTATTGCGATTTTTCGATGGTTTTCTTGATGCATTGATTGGTGCAAAGATCAATTGGTTGATCCTTTTTCTTGCTCATTCAGGAGGAAACTTGTCATTTGGAATTGTATTCATTTGGGTCTTGAGGTTTACACTGTGATCTTGAGGCTCACCACCTGGTTCTTGAGATTAATCAATTGATGTTGAAGATTTGTTGGTTGGTAGGGGAGCACTTGCAGTGCTTCTTGGTTTGCTTGTGCCTTGCCTTTTTTGAGTGCCTTGGTCAGCATGTCTGTGAGCTGACAATTTGTAGAGATTGATCAGACAATGAGGACACCATTAGCTTGATATTCCCTTGTGATATGATACTTGAGGTGGTTGTGCTTGGTCCTGTTGTGGAACTTGGGCTCCTTTGCTAATTTGATGGCTGCATGGTTGTCAACCATGAGCTCCATTGGTTGGTTGACTTTAAGGCCTAGTTCAGCCACCAACCATCAAGTCCAGATGACCTCCTTCACAGCTTCAGCCATTGCGACATACTCAGCATATGTGGTCAAGTCAGTGACAATCAGCTGGAGTTTTGAGACCCAACTGTATGGCATGGACTGTACAGTGTTGACAATTCCCAATGTGGATCATGATGTTGATGTGTCCCCTGTGTGATCTGCATTGGTGAATGTCTGGAACAATCAGCCAAAGTCAAGCTCCATTGGTGGAGTTGAAGATGCATCAGGGGAGCAATAAACCAACCTGTGGGTGTCAGTACCCTTCAGGTAGCACAGAAGATGCTTCACCTGAACCATCACATTTGCATGGGGTTTTGCTAACTCATGACTGAGTTTCTGGACAGAAAAACTGATATTGGGATGTGTGCATGTGGAAATATAGAGAATCTGACCAACAATGCTGTGATATGTGGAATGCTCCATCAGGAGGAGTGGCTTGCCAGCAGAGAGATCAGCACTAGGGTTGAGAGGTGTATGGATGATATTTGCTGAAACAAGTCCATAAGTGAGGAGCAAATGCTGGATGTAGCTGGCTTGGCTCAAATGGATGACACCAGGCAATTGGTGGACTTGGATACTGAGAATGTAATCCAGAGGTTCACCACCAGTCATCTTGAAGTGCTGATGAAGTTGTTCCATGACTCCATCAGCAGATCTCTTGTTGCAAGCAAAAATGAGGATGTCATCCATGTAAAGTGTAAGGACCAGCAGAAAATCTTGCCCATCAACCAATTGATGTTGGAAATAAAGGGTGGAGTCATGACTGCTCTGCTTGAACCCTATAGAATGGAGGGTGGAGTCTGCCTTGTGGTACCAAGTCTGGCCAGCTTGCTTGAGGCTGTAAAGGGACTTGTTGAGCTTGCAGATTAATCAGTTGTTGCCAGTGTCATTGCTTGGTGGCATCAGGGGCAGTCACATGTAAAGGTCCTTGTCAATCTCACCATTGAGATAAGCCATTGCAACATCCTTTTGGTAGATGTTCCATCTGACATAAAGACTGAGGATCATAAGCAACTGAAGGGTTGCCATTTTTATGACTGGTGCAAAGGTTTTGTCATAGTCAATACCATGCTTCTGAGTGAAACCTTGTGCCACCAGGTGAGCCTTATATTTGTTGATGGAACTGTCTCCTTTGCATTTGATCTTGAAGACCCATCAGCTACCAATGATGTTTGCACCTGGAGGTGGCTCAACCAATATCCAGGTATTATTGTCCTTGTGAGAAAGGAGCTCTTTGTCAACAGCTTCTTTCCAAAGGGGCCAATCAGCATGTTTTGCTGCCTGGTTGATTGTGTGCAGCTCATTGTCAAGCAGGCCCACCAGATCATTGAGGTTGACATCCTCTGGAGGGTCCTTGCATGTGGTGATGAAGTCAACCACAGTGCATGCTTGCAGGTGTGGTGAACCAGGGGGCGATATGGGCAGTGTGGCAAGTCCAGCTGCACATTCCTCAGGTGTGAGGTAGGGCCAAGCATCGAGGTTTGGCCCTTCAGCCGCAGCATCATTGGGATGCAGCACTGCATCTGTCACACCAACTGTCTGGTGGACAGGACTTGCAGGGGGAGTATAGGGCACATCAACAGATGGCAACTCCCATGCATCAATTTTGGGAAATTCAGGTGGATCTCTAAATCCCACCATAAATGGGAAGGATCCTTCATCAAATGTTGCATGCATCATGGTAAGATATTTCCCAACCATGGGATCATAAAGCTTGAACACTTTGGTGCCTGCTGCGACACCAAGGTAAACACAAGGCACAGCTTGCTGGTTGAGCTTGTTGCATCATTTGGCAGGGATGTGTGTGAAGGCAGCACACCCAAATGTTTTGACCATCAACAAATCAATTGGTCTGTGATGCAGCGATTGGTATGGTGTTTCCATCCCAATTCCTTTCATTGGCACATGATTGTTGAGGTACACCATGTGAAGCAATGCATCACCCCACATGTTGTTTGGTGCCTTTGACTGGATCATAATGCAACAGACAATGTTGAAGAGCATCTGATTCATGCATTCTGCAACACCATTCTGCTCCAGAGTGTACAGAGTGGTGTGCTTGTGGATGATACCATGCTCTTTGAGGAAGGTACTAAGCTCACAACCAATGTATTCACCACCATTGTCCAATCTCAAGTGCTTCATCGTTTGATCCATCTGCTTCTCCATGGTGATCTTATACTCCTGGAGGTAGTTGTAGACCTCACTCTTCTGGGACAGAAGGTAAACCATGGTATAATGAGTGTAGTTGTCAATAAACATCACCACATAGTGGTATCCCTGTGGAGTCTCATCAGGCATCAGGCCCACCATGTCAGTGTGGATAAGCTCCAGGGGTTTTGTAGCACCAGTCAATTGATGTTTGAATGCCTGTGTCACAGGACATAAAATCGAACTCGAATTGAGATCGATGTTAAATGCGTCTTACAGTCAATCTCAATTGAAATCGACATTAAGCAGGCCTTATTGTCGATTTCACCTACAGGGCTGTATGATGCTGGGGAACAAAAACAACAAGTGATGACTATGATGACACCATCCCCAAATGGGTCAGGGTGATCAGCGTTGATGTAGGTAGCACCTGGAGGATGCTGTCGATGACCCTGGGCCAACCAGTAACAGCTGGGTGAGGTGCAGGGGCCCTTGCAAAGATAGGGGGGACCTGCAGGAAGGAAGGAGAGCCCAACACTGGCTCAAGGCTGTGGAGCCAGCAAAGAGGTAGTGGTTAGACACCAGCAACACAAGTCCCAAGGACAGCAGGGCAGGCCCAGACACTGGCCTGACACTGGTGGCAGGATGCTCTGGAGCAACTGCTGCCAGCATATGCACATGCATATATATACACATTCCCTGTACAAGTGGAGAGGTGGGGCCTCATCCACTCTATCATTCATTTACTTGTCAGTACATTTAGTATCACTTTACTCACACTCATTGTCTTGTAGAGTAGCAATCATAGGCATTGCTACTACTCAGTGTGCCTCTGTTTGAGTTGGAGAACATATAGACAGCAGTCAGAACCACCACTGGCACCACAGGCCTCACCTGTGCAGGTGGAACCTACACTGTGGTCCTGGAACCTCCACCAGTACCATTACTATATGATGACACTGACTATCAGTATCATACAGCATTGGGCATTATCCCCAACAATGGTGGTGCAGTTCATCAGTGCTGCATACCTACATGAGGACAGTTAGCCCACTCCTGTCAAGTGTAGGACACACCCCTGGCTACCACAAATGTGCCACACTACCTCTGAATGGAGTGGCAACAGCAGTCAGTTGACATCAAGCGTAAAACGCAGTTAATGTCGATCTCAAACAAAATTGACATTTACTGGCTGTTAACCTCGAACTCAAATGAAATCGACATTTACCTCGAGTTAACTTCGATTTCACATGTCTGGTGTGTGACCGCTGACAGCCTGCTTGTGGGATTTACCCAACTGGCAAGTTTTGCACTTCACCAATGATTTGCAAACATCAATCACAGCATCTGGGACTGCTTTGGTGATTTCCTCTAATTGCTGTTGGCCTGGATGGCCTAGCTGTATGTGCCAATTTGCCTGGCTGGCACTGTGGTCTGCAGTGATGCCTGCAAAATCAATTCCAACTTGGTCAATGTATGTCAATGGACCTATGTGGACACCTCTGCAGGTAACCTGACCATCAGCCATCTGGGCTATGGTTTCATTCTCCTTGATGATAATGTTCACCTTCTTGCACATCAATCCAGTGGACAGGAGATTTACACCAAATGACAGGATGCATGTGATGTTTGAGAGGGTCAGCCAATTGGTTTTCCCATTCCCAACATTGACATCCATGTGCACCATACCCAGTCCTTCAATCTTGACTGGTACCTCATTTGCAACCCAAATGGGGGCCATTGAGATGCCCATGCAGAGCTCTGTGAACAGAGCCTTGTTGCAGCAGATGTGGCAACTGGCACCCAAGTCCATCAGCCACATGGAATTGTGGAGGGGTGCAGATTCACTGGTGGAATACACACTCAATTCCTTGGAGTTCAGAGCTTGACAATTGGAATTCAAGTTTTGGTGGTTGGTACTGTTACCAACCAATTGATGTTTTGGTTTCAGGCACTTGTTCATGTAGTGGCCCTTTTCTTGACAGTTGAAGCAGGTACTTTGTTCGATGGGGGTTCTGCTCTTGGATCTGTTAGTCCCCCAGTTGGTGTTCTGCTTCCTGCCCAGCAAAGTAGGCTGATGCATTTTGCCTGGTTTGCTGGTGCAAGCTGTGGGAATTGAGTCCCAATTGCAGTTCTTCACTGTGCAGCCTTGTGATGATGGAGTCAAACTTGACCTTCTCATCGATGATCTCTCATTCAACTGTGTATCATTCATTTGTATTGCCAATGTGATGAATGACCATTCAGTTGGTCTCTCACCTTGTATGGTAGGTTTCCTGGATTTGGGAGGAGATATTCTTGTACTCCCAGTGAAGGCCTTTGATCAGGATGTTGTACTTCTCACCAAAGGTTACAACAGTTCCTGCAAGCATCAGATGGTCTGATAACTCATTGATGCATCTGACAAATCCATTGATTGATCATCAGTCTTGGCAGAGGCTGTTGAGCTCCACCTTCATTTCTTCCAGTTGCCATCACATAGATTTCATGAAATGGTCCTTGAGAGTCTTCCAGATCTCATGAGCATTCTCCAGGTTGTTGATTGTGTGCTTGATGTCGTTTGACAAGCAGCTTCATAGCATACTGCATGCTGTAAAGTTGGCATTAAGCCAGTCCCCATAGGCAGGGTCCATTTGCAATGGTTCAGGAATCATCCCTCTGATGATTCCATAAATTTTAGCACCTTTTTGCATCAATATGTTGACACATTCATCCTTCCAGCAGTAATAGTCCCAAGCTTGCACAAGCTTGGGTAGCCACTGGTTGGAATACAGGATCCCTTCATTGGACATCATAATTGTGATTGGTTCTTGATGAACCTCAGTGATTGAGGGGATTTGCTGATTGATATTTGTATCAGCCAGTTGATTGTCACATTCACCATTGGGGCTGATCAAATCACCAAGCTGGGATCTTGAATGAGTATTGGGGTGGCCTTCTCTTTTGTTTCTGGAGATGTTTGGGCTCATAACCTAATGGAAGGTGGAATGTCAAATGGCTTCTTATTGAGCAATGGTGTGTGATCATGAGTCATGCACACCTGCTGGTTGATGTATGACACCAGTCAGTTGACTGTGAGATCAACTGTGTACAATGCCTGAGTTGTGATCTTGAGCAATGTGTCATAAATCCTAAGATATTCAACTGAGAGTCTGAGTTATGATACCACAAGGTGAATCAGTTGTTTATCAACACCAGTGATTGAATGTGCAGAGGCTGGAAGCAAAGGGGAAAGTTACCACAAACACACAAACCAGTTGGTTGGTATGGCCAAGCAATGGTGAGTATTCAGAGTATGTGAGTAAGATGAAGATTCAATAATATTTCAGTGATGGGTGTGATTGGTATGTACATTATATACACATCAAAGGGGAATGGAGACTTGGTGCAATGGTTAGTGTAGTCCATGCCATTTGGTCAGTGTATCTACCATCAAATGTTTGTGTTCCTTTGGTGAGAAGCAATGTTGCCCAACACATGTCTCCATTCAACCAATCACATTCCTACCATGTGGTGTGTCATGTCAGAGTGTGTATGTGTTGTAGGAAAAGTTTTGTCTTGGTGTTGAACCAAGTGTTCTCATTGGGTGAGTTGAGTGATCCTTTGGTTGGATCCAGACCAATGGGTTGGTCATGTATATTTTGCATTGGTGGCATTGATTCATTCCTTGCATCAGATGCAAGGGCATGCAAGGAGTTGTGTGAGTGGGAAAGTTGGATGCCATGCATCTGGCATGTGGACTAAAGTGGATATCCTCTGGTGGTTGTAAGGTTTTGGCAGTTGGTGTGACAGCCAACCAAAGGGGTGCATAAATGGCTGGTTGGTTTGAGGACCAACCGGTTGGTGTGTGCTCCCATGGTGGGGTATCCAAGTGCAAGATGAACTGTCAGAGTACTGTGTACTCCAACAAAAACCTGCATTTTGAGCAGGACTGAATTGGGGGCATCAAAACAATGAAAGCCCTGGGTTTTTGAAAATGCACGTTTTCAAAAACGCGAAAAAATTGAAACCCCCTTATGAGTGCAACATCAGCTGATGTCACAGGGCATGTAGAGCGCTTGGAACGAGTGCTAGCTTCACTAGCACTTTGCTGGCACGAGACTGGCACACATGTCACAATCCATTTACTTAGACAGTGTTGCAGTCCACAACCTTGTGACACCACCATCATCTTTACTGCTGGTCACAACTGTGTGACCTAGTTTCTTTCTCTCATTCAACATCTTCAGCAACGGTCTCAGCACACCAGACTGTCCTCAAGACCAGTGGCTGCACACACCGCTCAACATTTCCAGCCTCTCTTGGTTTGCCAGCCTCTTCAAGGTCTTTGGCACATGCCTCATGGTTCTTCAGGGCCTTTCTTGTGGCCTAGTGGACCAAGCTCCATGGTGAGTCTTGCTGCCTCCTTGCAGCACCCTCTCCCTCCCCTGGCCACAACTGTCTGCCCAGTCGCTGGCTTTTCTCCCCCTGGCTCCGACTCTCTGGTCACTGCTCCTCCCTCCCTGGCAGTGATGACCTCCTCCTCTTCATCATCATCGTTTTCCCTCCTTTCCCTCCTCCCTGGCGATGACCTCTCCCTCTTTGTCCTCATCCTTTTCCCCCCCCTCCCCCCTTCTCCACCGCTGCCCATAATGCCAGATCAACTGCACTACCTTGGGTCACCAACATGGTCCAGGGCTGCAAGGTGTTTGACAGGCCACCTTGACTTTAGGTGGTAATGCAGCAGCAGCAAATGCTGACTGCCAACCCTTTTCGACACTTGCTGTGCTGGGGTGGTTGGTCTCCTCTGGCTTTGCTGCTATCTCCATGTCTTGTGCAGCATGACATGACTCACACAGTAATGAAACTGTGTGTGGCAGGCCTCCTTGACTTTGGAGGTATCACCCACCTGGCTTGATGCGCTAGGAACACCCTTGTGTGGTGGCTTTCACCAGCATGTGATTGGCTTGTGGGTTCAACCTGTCCCCTGCAGCTTTAGCCCCTGCAGCAACAGCGCCACCAACCATCATGGTGAGCAACCCAGCTGGTGGCCCAAGCAGCTTCAAGAACAGGTCTCAGCAGGCACACTGAGCTCAAACTCAGTTGTCTCATCTGTCAACTGGTCTCTGACCCTCGACAGCAACAGCATCACTGGCATTTGCGACAAGCAACCATCTCCGCATAGCTCAGTGGTGTCAAGCATTGGTTTTCGACGAGTGGATGTGCTGGCTTGCCACCATCAACAGACTTGTGCAACTTGTGTGAGGTCTGGCACACCCACACAAGCTCTCCAAGGTCTCCTCACAGTTGCTTGTCGACTTCAACCCTGTGACCCTGTGTTGATTGGTTTGGCACACCATCACACACGCTCTCCAGAGTCTTTCAATGGCACCCAACAGGTCCTGCAATCACTGCAAGTGCTCTTTCGCATCCAATCACTTCATTGGGCTTTGTGGATGGGTGGTTAAAACCTGTGCTGGCTGTTGCAATGTTGTGCCTGCACCCCCCTCCTCACCTGCACCCAGTGACACCCTCAGTGTCCATACCCCCTCCATACAATGCTTTCCCCAGTGCTCTCACTCGTGCTCCCCTTTGTCCCCTTGCTCGCTGCCCTCACCTCAACCTCACCATGATTCCAGCCCTTATGCCACCACATCTTCTCTGCAAGCACTTGAGGGCTGCATTGATCTCCTTGGCAACTGCATTGGCCACCTTGGTGACCAGGTCAGTCAGCTACTGGCCACTATCCAAGCCCAGCAGCAGCCTCCTCCCCCACTGCCAACCCCACTCCCCAACCCCATGCAGCCCCATGGCAGCCTGCCCACCTCCTCTGGTCAGCCCAACCCTCAGGCTGGTGAGTCGAGTCTCCTCTCCTCCTCTCACTCCTTTGCCTGGGTCACTGCTGACATTGTCGACCTGGTTGCACATGACAAGCTCAAGCCCAAGCACCTTGTCAAACTGTGCAATCCAGAGTCATGCATCACTTGGGATCCTCCTCGCACAGCTGGCCTCATCTTCGAAGATGGCCACTTTACCTTCACCAACGACTCCTCCAAGTCCTGTACTTCTGCCTTCCTCAAGGCTATCCTGTCCCTCGCTGCCCTCACCCAGGTCTGGTTGGCCTACATGGCCATCTGGTGTCACTCGACTGGCAACATGGAGCTCACCATCGCTCTCCTGGCTCACTTGGAGAATCTGATCGATTATGACAGTCTCTACACATGGCATGCTGTTGTCGACTACCACTTGGAAGTCTGTTGACTCCATTTTGGGACTGGCGCCATGCAGGAGTGGGCGGTTGTGGACCAGCAGCTCCACAGCAGAGTGCTGGCTCCCTTTCCCAAGACCTCAGCTTTGGCCTCATCTTTGCCTCCACATGGTGACCAGCCTGCATCTCACCATGTCAACTCAGGATGGATCACCCATGCGATCCGCACCACCAACCCCTCCTCCAGTGAGCCCTGCAAGAAGTTCAACACAGGCCACTGCAACAAGCCGAGCTGCCCTCGCAGCCACACCTGCATCCACTGTCATGGGCCACATGGATTGCACAGGTGCTCTGCACTCGCTGGTCCCTCCAAGTCCAGCAGTTCCAGTGACACCAACATCAAGAGGGTGATGTAACTTGGTGAGTATGCCCTCTCACTCAGGTGACTTGCACCACCCTCAACAGCACACACAGCTCCCAATAGCATCCCAGCTCGTGCCGCTGCCAATAGCGCCACAGCACATGTGGCTGCCAACAGCATCACAGCACATGCAGCTGCTAACAGCATCACAGCAGATGTGGCTGCCAACAGTGTCTTCCCCTCCCCCTCCTTCACCACCCCATGTGGCACAGCTCATGCTGCTGCCAATAGCACCACAGCCTCTGCAGCTGCCAATTGCAACATTTGCTTCCTGTCCTGCTCTGGACTTCTTTGCCCCTGACAGCATCGTCGACATGTTGCCTGACTGTGCTTCAACACTGCTTGCATCTCTTCTCACAGGTCCTCTGCCCCCTCCCTGCCCCAACACACACTGCGAGCAACCCATCTTCGATGCATCCAACACCCCAGCGACAGTTGGCATGCTTGACATTCAGTATTGGTCTCGTTTCCTCGACCTTTACCCAGATCAAGCCTTCGCTGCCCAGCTGCATGGAGCCCTCCAGCATGGTGTGCAACTCAGCTACTCAGGCCCTCTCAGCCACATACCCAGACAGGAGGTCACCAACTTGCCCATGGATGACCAAGATGTCCAACATCTTCGCCACGAAATCGAGGCCAGAGTACTCGAAGGATGCCTTCAGCCTGTTGACAACCCAGCTGCCATCAGCCTCATTTGCTCTCCAGTGGGTGTGGTGCCTAAGCCTCATGGCATCAGGCGCTGCACCATTTATCACCTTTCGCACCCACACAAGCCTGGTTCACATCTGCCATCTGTCAATGATGGCATTGACCCTGCCTTTGTCACCATCCAGTATGAGAGCCTGGATGCAGTCATGGATTTCATCAGAGAACATCCCAGCACCTTGCTCTGGAAGGCCGATCTCGAAGATGCCTTTCAGCATGTCATCATCACCAACAGTGATACTCGTCTCATGGGTATCCACTTCGATGGCAGGTACTACCAGGAATGTGCCCTTGCCTTTGGCAGCTGCTCCTCTCCATTCCTCTTCAACCTCTTCACTGAATTCCTGCACTGGCTTGCCTCCTACACCTTGCAGTCAGTCTCCAGCATGCCGATGATCCATTCTGCCATTTCTCATTATCTCGACAACTTCTTTGGTGCCTCCAACCCCACCGCCAACCCCAACACACTGGTGCAGGCATTGAGTTTGTCAGCAGCAGCTCTGGGTTTCTGACTGAGTCAGCAAAAGAGCATCTGGAACACCACCTGCCTTGAGATCCTGGGCATCGAGCTGGACTTGGTCACCCAAACTGCTTCTATCACCGACCAGCACTGCCAGCACACCCTACAGCTGTGTTGCTGTGTGCTCGACAGAGGTTGTGCCTCCCTGCTCAAGCTTCAGCAGGTTGCAGGCCACCTCCAATTCATCACACAGGTTGTGCCTCACAGTTGTGCCTTCCTGTGCCACCTCTATGATGCTGTGAATGCACACCACTGTGTCCCCTTTGGTTGATGTATTAGTTGTGCCACCTGCAACGAACTGTTGTGGTGGGTGTCCACCCTTTGCTCCTGGGATGGTGTCTCTCTCCTTCAGCCCTTGCCACTCCTGGTCGAGCACATCTGGACCGATGCATCCAAGCACTGCATTGGTGCACACCTTGGCATGATGGATGCTCCTGCTGCTGCCTTCAGCCATGAGCTATCTCGCTGCCATCGCCAGAAGGACATTTGTTTCCTCAAAGTGCTGGTGGTACTCGAGGCCTTGCACCATTTCTCCCCTTCCTGGTCTGGCCCTCATCGTGTTGTTGTGCATGTTGACAATGAGAACATCGAGTACAGCCTCAGGAAGGGCTCCATTCACAATCCAGCGACCCAGACACTCTTCTGTGCCATCTTCGCCTTGTGCCTGCAGTGGCACATTGACCTTGTTCCCCTCCGTGTCTCCTCCGAGGCGAACATCCTTGCTGATGCCCTCTCTTGTTGCCATTTCATTTTCATCCAACAGCAGTACCTGCAGGCATACTCCCTGCTGCGGTTCAGCAGCAGCACAGCTCCCAGCCCCCCTCTTCCTTCGTCCAAGCTGTGCAGCTCTCACCCTCGGCCAGCTTCCTTCTCTGGAATGGCCTCGCCAACAGCACATGAGCCTGCTCCAGCTCCGTATGTGCCAACTTTGCCACTTTTGCCACCTCCCTGCATTCCACAGTTTTCCCAGTGTCTGAGACCCTCCTCATCGAGTGGGTTGCCTCCCAGCATGCCACTGGCAAGTTGTATGGTGCTGTCAAATGTGACCTTGCCATTGTCAAGTCCTGGCACATCGACCTTGGGCTTGCCACTGCCGTTTTTGACTCTGAGCGCCTTGCCAGGGTGGTCCAAGGATTCAAGCATGTGGCCAGTGACCCTCTCCCCACCACCAAACTCCCCATCACCCTCCTGCTCCTTTGCCACCTCCTCTGTGCCCTGCCTGCAGTCTGTACATCCCAGTTCAACTGCTGCATGTTCAGGGCTGCCTTCTGTCTTGCCTTCGCTTGTTTCCTGTGCTCTGGTGAGCTCACTTGGGAAGCGCAAGGCCCCAGCAGCCTCCTCACTGTCAGCTCAGTCTCCGTTGCCCCTGATGGCTCCTATGCTGTTGTCACCCTCCCTGCCAGTAAGACTGACCCCTTCTGGCAAGGTGCCATGCTCACAGCACCAGCCATACTGCTCAGCTCTTGTGCTGTTGCTGCTCTCAGCATCATCTGTCAGTCTCACCCACCATCAGCCCCTCTCTTCATCCTCGAAGGGGACCAGCCCTTTAGCCAGAGCACTTTTGTCTCCATGCTCCACCAGTGCCTCAAGTGATGTGGGGTCTCCCCTTCAGCCTACTCTGGGCATTCGTTCCATCATGGTGCAGCCACTTGGGCTGCATCCAATGGTGTCAACTCCTCCACCATCCAGGCTCTCAGTCACTGGCATAGTGACTGCTTCTGTTGCTATGTTGACAAGTCAGCTGCTGACAGGGCTGCCACTACCAGAGTGGCCTTGTATGTCAATACAGACCAGCCTCTTGACCTCTCCCTCTTGGCCTGGTGTGACCTCTGATCTCATCCACCTGCCTCTCTCTTGGGAGTTGCCTTCTGTGCCCCTTCAGCCTCCACTTGCAACTGATGCACCTAACAGTTTGCTGCTCACCACCAAGTGGCCATGGCTGGGAGCTCACAAGCAACTCTCCCTGAGTTAGGCAACCTTTTCATTATACTTGTTTTATTCCTCTCTTGTCTCATGGTCATGTGCTTGTCATGTGCTGCTGGTGATAGTGATGTAGAGTGCTTGGAACAAGTGCTAGCTTCACTAGCACTTTGCTGGCATGAGACTGGCACATGTGTCACAATCCATTTACTTAGACAGTGTCGCAGTCCACAACCTTGCAACACCACCATCATCTTTACTGCTGGTCGCAACTGTGCAACCTAGTTTCTTTCTCTCCCACCTGTTCCTGCCCCTCTTCTGCCTGTCTTTCTGCTGCTTTTGTTCGTTTATTTCTTGTGTGTTAGGTCTCACATGCATTCCGCCTCGCTCTCACACGACGCTCGACCACCCGTGCCCCTTACGGCCATGGCTGGGAGCTCGCAAGCAACTCTCCCCGAGTTAGGCAACCTTTTCATTATACTTGTTTTATTCCTCTCTTGTCTCATGGTCGTGTGCTTGTCATGTGCTGCTGGTGATAGTGATTGGGGATGAGATCGGCGACCGAGTTTCGCGCTGAGTTGGCCAGCTGCTTGTCATTTTGCTCATCATTTTGCTCGCCATTGGGTTTGCAGGTCTCCGTCTACTCTCCATCACTCGGTCACTCAACCCTGACATATACTTGGCTCCACAGTGAACGCCAGGCAGCCAGTGACTATACCAGACGGTCCTCAGAGCCCGAAGCATCACCGCAAGCGCCTCAAGCACCATGAACGGTTCATGCAATCTCTACAACATCCTTGACTCGTTCATACAAGGATCCCGGGCTATTCAAACCGCAATCGAAGAAGTGTTCAATGCAACAGCAGAGTACCGAACAGAGTCTGCACAAATCCTCATCCGAGGGCTCAAGCTTCGTCTCGACCAGCTCGAACCATCGCAACGCTGCGATCATCCATTGACCAGCGCTACGGGTGGACCCTTTCTTGCAAGCCAACATTCAGAATGTCCTTCTCACATTCTATGGCGCCCCAAGGCTCAGCTAGCGCAAGTTACTGGCGAGGGGCTCGTCAGCCTCATCGACCAGGAGCGCTCGACCTTTGATTCGCTTTTGAAACCTGGCGATTCAGCAATGGAATGTGACGATTCAGCAACTCCTCCTCCTCTCACAATCGAAACTATGACTGAGTTGCTCCTCCAACTCATTCCGCTCGCTTTTCATTCGTGCGACATACCACCTATGCCATCCTATGACTCCAGCCAGCAAGTTCGTGCCGACTTCGACCGCCCTTTCCATGGAACTGCCGTCGATGCGCTCGTCTTCTACACTTGTCAAGCCAATAAGTATGTCAATCAAAACACCGACGCCGTCTATGCAAAGACTTTTCCAATTCTCCAGTCTTCCGGCACTGGCAAGACCAAGCTCGTCGTCCAGCTTTCAGCCTGTCAAGCCGGCCTTCTCATTTGCACCCGCAGCCCTCCGAGCCCCAGCAGCCTCACCACCTCGTTCCCTCCCCATGACGAAGCTGTCTACAAGTATTTCGCCAACATTTTGTCCCCGAAGACTGTCCGCCCCAAGGTTTCCAGCACTGAGATCCTTTTCGCGCAACACGAGCGTGTCGCTGCCTGGTTCGGCGCCTATTTCTCCGTTGTTGCCGACTACATCAAGAAGCGCAAGATGAAAAGTGGCTGCTTTGATGACAGCGACCAATGCAAGCACGAAGACGTTCGCCATTGTTGGCAGAGCGTCGTCTACTCCCTCGCTCTTGCTATTCACGGCGGGTCCGACTTTATCAGTAACTACTCGTTCAACAAGGGCCATGTCAAGAAGGGTGATCCCAACGAGGACCCAGTTCAGCTATGCCCCTCTAGCAAGTTGAATCTGCCAAAGTCCGAGGATCCTGACTCTCCTTCCTCAAGGGATTCTGGCCGACGCGCTTCCCAAGCTTTTGACTTGTCCGCTTCACCGACTGCCACCGCTCCTGAACTCTCGAGTCATGCTGCATCAAACAGCAGCCGCTTCCGTACGCAACTGCTTGAAGAGATCACCATCCTAGCAGAATCAATGGTCAAGCGCAAATCCCCTACCAACGCCACTCAGGTCAAGCCAAGCCCTGACGCCCGTCAGACCCGGTCCAAGCGCGACACGGAGCCTCTCGAGTCTGCGCCAGGCACTATGGAGGTCCCGCCTGATCCTGAGAGACAGGCCTCTCGAGCGGCTGATAAATACATGAAGGAGAGCCTCAAGAAACTCGAAGATCTACTCCACCCCGATCTCATGGACAGCCATTTCTTCTTCCTCGCTGTTGACGAGGTCGCCCAGTTGAATCCGCTTCTACCCATCTTTCGTCGCCTCTGGAGAGAGAGCAAGCCGCGATCCACCTGGCTCTTTCTAATCGACACCGACTCCAACATCGCACATCTAGCAGGCTCCGAGGTCGTCAAGGCATCGCTACGTCTCGGTGATAGTGAAGGCAGGATCGTTGTTCCTCCATTTACATATCTCCCTTTCGACGTCATCTTCCGAGACGAAGCTGAAAATCTGCTCGCAGAACTTTATGCGCGCAGGCTAACTTTCCGCAAACTCATCGACACACTTCGAGGTTTTGGAAGGCCGCTGTGGTCTACAGGCCTCTATCGCGACTACTGGGATTCCACGGAGGATGGCTTGTTTAGGCCACAGCTCGACAACGTGCTGCGCAAGCTGTTCGTTTGCCGCCCCGACCCCAACCAACTCTGGCCCGAACCGTCCGATCGCAACTACGACAAGACCGTCCTGGCAGCCGTGGGTCAACGTCTTCCACTTTTGTTTGTTGGTCATCAAGGCGCTCGCTATTCCGCCTCGGAGACCCTGGCAAAAGACCCCGACCAGCAGCGCTTCGAAGAAAGTCGAAAGTTTCTGCAGGAACAGGTCTCGAAACATTTGCGCATCGTTAGCGAGGTGTATAGCACTGACCACTTTGTCACAGCAACACCTTCCGAGCCAGTGCTTTCCTCGCTGTAGCTTCCTGTTTCGCGGCAAAACCCTCGACGCAATTAAACAATGCTGTGATTGCTGGTCCTCGGTTGTACATGTTCTCTCGACAGGCTATCGCAGCGTCGGCTTGATGCTCGACGAAGAAGGCGAGGAATGTGTGCGCTTGCTGTGCAGCATGGCTGCCGACTTGGTTGCCGCTGCTCGAGTCCAGGAAGCATGCGCCAAACAGCCTACACAACAGCTTTCCGATACAGAGCTGTTCGACGCCCAATGCAGCCCCATCTGCCTTAAAGACTGGCTCCAGAGCCTTCTGGGCGACGACAAGGAGGGAAAGCAGTCGAAGTTGCGTTCCTGGTCGTCCGAGTACTATCTCAGCTTTACCCACTTCCTCAAGCTTGGTGCAACGCTGGCTCCTGGTAAGATGGATCCTCTGCTCTTGGTCGAATACTGGTGGCGCCAGGTCGCCTTCTACGGAGTGTCAAACCAGCCCGAGTGGGATCTAGTCATCCCCATCTATCATTCACCTGACCATGCGCCACAATGGAGCAACACCTTCGACCCGCAGCAGCTCTCGTACGTCGCCATTCAAGTCAAGAACCGCACCAGCGACGTCACGGCAACCAAACACTTTGGTCCATGCCACTGGGTCCGAGAAGATGCCGCTGGCCCGACCGCTGTCAATGTAGCAGCAGAAGCAGCACCCGGTTCAAGGCCGGAGCTGTCTCTGCTCCCGCATTGTCTCGAGATTTTCTTCGATTTGCGTTCGCCAGCTAACGTTGAGTACGAGTTCTACGAACGGCCTACAAGTGTGGCCAAGAAAGGGAAACAGAAGGACCAGTCCGCTGAAGATGCACAAGTCAGCACGAATTTGGACAGAGTCGGCCAGAGTCTGCGTCCGAGCGCCTGTCACCATTTGACAGTGAGCGGTTCTACTGCACGAACGCTGCCCGTGATCACAAAGCTCACGGACGAGGCACGCAGCGATCTCAAGCTCTTATTTGGCTTTGATGAGTCGAGCCTCCAGACAAAATTCAAGGCTCTGACACAGAAGTCCACAGCCCTTTCGTCGATCACCGACACCATTCGCGTCCATCACGGCAACGGTCCGACCTACCTTTCGAACCTCGTAAGCAAGGACAAGCCAGAGCGTAGCACGACAAAGCGTCCTTCAGCTTACGATGCAACCACTAGTGTTCGTGCCAAAGACAAGCGGTTGGAGACGACTCAAAATCCACTCCTTGAAACAAAACAAGGAGAGAAGCCTAAGAAGGCACCAAGCCAATCAAGACAGCGCCGACCAGGAAAAAGCCAATCCAAATCAGCAGCATAAATCATGTAACTTAGTAGTGGCACGTAATGCCAGCGAGTACAAACGAATCCGATGTGTGTGCACAGCAACACCAACTAGGGGGTTTCAATTAACGTGAGTGGCCCATTTGTGGGACACTTTTGGCCCATCAACACACTTCGTCCGGAAGCTTCTTTATGACCTGAAATTGCACTTTACAGTGATGATGGCTTCAAAGAAGGTTGATCTCGTCATCTGAGTAGTTGTCATGATTGTCCCAATCATGATTTGTGGTCCAAGCAGGCTCCTCCGAGGCTGTGCTTCGCATATCAATATCATCAATGCCTTCGCTTGCTATGCCTGCTATGCTTGCTACTGAGGCTGTCTCTTCCTCTGTGCTGGGCAAGGAGCTGTCGGATTCCAGGCCTGTGCTTGGCGAGCCTTGGTTTTGTGCCGGAATTTGTTGATTTGGGGCCTGTTTGGGAGCATTTTTGCGCCGAATTGCTTCCCTGATTTCCCTGCTGTCCAAGACTTGAGCCTGAGAGAGCCGAGCCTGGTCTCCTTGTGCTCTGGTATGCTTGAATTCAAGCATTTGACGTAGCTCTGCCACCTCCTGCTGCAAAAGGACATTGTCATTGTGGAAATGACCAGCTGCTTTTATGATTTTGGTCCACAAATGACGAGAAGAGCGATCTGGGTGCTCTGAGGACCGTATCTGGCTAGCCATGGACACCAATTGTCACAAAGTCTTTGGGGTTGGTGGCAGGGTGCTCCCTCCTGGCTCCGGTGTCATTTCTGGTGTCATTTCCCTGGGCTGTGGAAGCTTTTCAAGTACACAGGATGGATTAATGACATTGTCAATCCCAACAGACTTGAATGCGGCCCTTGCAGCTCTTGATGTGATGATTTTGATGACTTGCTGATGGCGGAAACCAGCCCAGGATGTGCGCTTTTCCCTTCAAGATGATGAGCGGAGGAGGGATTTTGTGGCCAATGCACTCGATGACAGTGGCACTTTCTCGTTGGCCAGGTTGTGTCCTGAATTTTGTTGCCGCTTTTTTTGCCTTGTGTACCAGCACTTTTTGACGCTGTGCATTGCCAAATACAAAGCCTGTCTCGTCCATATTGTAGACTTGATTGATGGCAATGTCATGTTTGGCCATTGTGCTCTGGAGGATATCATAGAAATGATTTAACGTGTTTGGCCCATTTGTGGGACAGAAATCTGGCCGACAAATTTCATGACGCGACGCGTATTCAAGGCAGCTCAGCACAACATCCATGCGCCACCCCTCTTCCTTCACTACCACCACCATATCTTCCCCCTTGTCTCAGCACCGCTTCAGACATCCATCTCTTTGCCTCAAAATCATGCCTAAACAGCTCACAAAAGCAAAAAGGACAGAACTGCGCACTAATCATGCTCAGAAAGAGGCTATTGTGGCCAAAGCAATCAATGATTTGCGCTCCGGAGCCATTCCATCCATCCAAAGAGCAGCCGAGCTCCATGATATACCAAAATCTACACTCCACAGATGCCTAAAGGCCATCAAACCACCTCAAGATGCACACAGGCACCGTCAGCTCCTTTCCGAAGCCCAGGAGAAAACATTAGTGGCGCATATTGAGGCCATTGCAGCCCAAGGCTTCCCTACGACATTCAAAGACCTCAAGATGCGTGCTGCAGCATTCTACAATGCAAACAACAACATCCAGATTCATGATTTAACGTGAGTGGCCCATTTGTGGGACAGGCCCATTCATGGGACACTTCAAGATGCGCGCTGCAGCATTCTACAATGCAGACAACAACATCCATAATCATGATTTATCAGCTGGATTGTCATGGAAGTGGGCACGAGGCTTTCTTTATCGCCATCCATCACTTTTGAGCTGCTTTAGCCGCAGTTTGGACCACTCCCGAGCAAAAGCAACAAACATGACAACAGTAAATCATTTCTATGATGTCCTCCAGAGCACAATGGCCAAACATGACATTGCCATCAATCAAGTCTACAATATGGACGAGACAGGCTTTGTATTTGGCAATGCACAGCGTCAAAAAGTGCTGGTACACAAGGCAAAAAAAGCGGCAACAAAATTCAGGACACAACCTGGCCAACGAGAAAGTGCCACTGTCATCGAGTGCATTGGCCACAAAATCCCTCCTCCGCTCATCATCTTGAAGGGAAAAGCGCACATCCTGGGCTGGTTTCCGCCATCAGCAAGTCATCAAAATCATCACATCAAGAGCTGCAAGGGCCGCATTCAAGTCTGTTGGGATTGACAATGTCATTAATCCATCCTGTGTACTTGAAAAGCTTCCACAGCCCAGGGAAATGACACCAGAAATGACACCGGAGCCAGGAGGGAGCACCCTGCCACCAACCCCAAAGACTTTGTGACAATTGGTGTCCATGGCTAGCCAGATACGGTCCTCAGAGCACCCAGATCGCTCTTCTCGTCATTTGTGGACCAAAATCATAAAAGCAGCTGGTCATTTCCACAATGACAATGTCCTTTGCAGCAGGAGGTGGCAGAGCTACGTCAAATGCTTGAATTCAAGCATACCAGAGCACAAGGAGACCAGGCTCGGCTCTCTCAGGCTCAAGTCTTGGACAGCAGGGAAATCAGGGAAGCAATTCGGCGCAAAAATGCTCCCAAACAGGCCCCAAATCAACAAATTCCGGCACAAAACCAAGGCTCGCCAAGCACAGGCCTGGAATCCGACAGCTCCTTGCCCAGCACAGAGGAAGAGACAGCCTCAGTAGCAAGCATAGCAGGCATAGCAAGCGAAGGCATTGATGATATTGATATGCGAAGCACAGCCTCGGAGGAGCCTGCTTGGACCACAAATCATGATTGGGACAATCATGACAACTACTCAGATGACGAGATCAACCTTCTTTGAAGCCATCATCACTGTAAAGTGCAATTTCGGGTCATAAAGAAGCTTCCAGACGAAGTGTGTTGATGGGCCAAAAGTGTCCCACGAATGGGCCTGTCCCACAAATGGGCCACTCACGTTATCACATTGCCATGTCTGTGTCGTCTCCAGTCATTTCATCCTCTGCGTCGGCCATATCCGTGTCTTCATCACGGCGCTCATCAGCCTCGGTCGCGTGCACCTGTACGTTGGCTTGACCAGCAGGCGCCCGAGCTTTGTTCTTGGAAGGCTTGAGAGTCTTGGTCGCTCCGCGCTCGGGCTCCTTCTTGGCTTTACTGTAGCAAGTGTACAATCGCCCGCCATACTTGTAAAACTGACGGATGTCGGTGATGCCTGGCGTACTGCTGCACGCTCGCAAATCGCGCGTCAACTTTTCCGTCTCCGACTCGGTAAGGTCGAACAAAGGCCACATTTGCATCCGTGCCTCGTTAGACAGCTTGGCGATAACACCAAAGACTTCGGCGCTCCAGCCACTGACAACCAGGTGACGATACTGACTCGGTCTCTGAGCTTGCGATGTGTGTGCCCTGCTAGCAAGCCTGTACAGGTGCGGCGTGCGAACCGGTGAACGCAGATCGATAAAGATCTCGAGACATTCGTCACGCATCAAAACTGCTGAACGAGATGCAGCGTCGGCGTCGGTGCGACATGATGGGCCGAACTGCTCGGTAGCAGAGACGTCAGACAAGCGATTCTTGACTTGAATCGCAACGTACGACAACTGCGACGGTTGGAATGTGTTGGACAGGTTCGGAAGATGCTCGGAATGATACATCGGAATCAGCAGATCCCAGCCTGGTTGGTTGGCGACACCGTAGAAAGCTACCTGGCGCCACCAGCCTTCGACAAGGATCATGGGATCCATCTGGCCAGGAATCACCCACTCGGTGAGCTCGAGATAGTGTGTGAAGTTGAGATAGTATCCAGATGACCAATCGAGCAGGTCCTCGTCCAGGTGCTCGGGTTTAAGAAACTCGCACAGCCAGTCTCGAAGACAGACTGGATTGCACTGCGCGGTGAGAATGGTCAACTCGGATGGCGGCCGAGCGCCGCTCCATTCAACACATGCGACTCGACTCGCCGCTGCCAGATCCATGGCAAAACTACAGAGAAAGCGCACGCACTCTTCTCCTTCCTCGCCAAGCATCAGCCCGACCGTTTTATATATGTGGCTGAAGGTCTCAATGATGTCGGACCATCGATCGCAACACTGCTGACGAGCATTTGCGTCTTCGCCACGCAGCAAAGAGGCCACCGCCAGCGACAGCGGCGGCTCGGACACGTTGGTTGTGACAAAGTAGCTCGTACCGTTGACTTCGCTAATGACACGAAGGTGGTGCGAGACCTGTGTCTGCAGAAAGGCGGTTTGTCTTTTGAGCATAGAGTTGCGCTCGGCCGCCTTGTTTGTGGTCCCGGCGGCGGCGTCCGTAGCGCAACTTTCATGACGAGCGCCTCGCACACCAATGAATCGCAATGGCAGTCGTTGTGCGACAACGGCCATGATACTGTGCTCCCGGAACATAGCCTCTTGCCAGGCCAGAGGCTGATGGACTGTCCGTGGGGAGCAACTTGCGTAATATAGGCTTGAGCTGGGGCCATGTTTGGCGGTCCTCGATGCCTAGGTAGAGGCCTGTGCTCCATAACGGCCTGCCAAAGTACCTGAGCATGTCAAGTAGATCGCCAAAGGTAAGGCGCGAGGCCAGGAGATCCGGCAAGCGGCTGAGACCTCGATGCTTCAAGATGACATCGAAGGGGAGAAAGCTGAAGGGGTCGACGACAAGCAAGCCATCCGTGGCGCCGAGTCGTGCCGAGGCCTCGACTACTTCCTGGCCCGCGAGCAACGCTACGTTGGAATCTGTATCGATAAACATAAGCCAGGTGCACGTAGGCTTGGTTTCCCTCCAGAGACGACGGAAGATGGGCAACAGATCGCGCAAATCCACAACCTCATCGATGGCTAAGAAGAAGTAATGGCTGTCTTGCAGACCGGTGGGCAGGAGCGCCTCGAGTTCTTGCAGGGGTTGAGCCATGTGTTCCCTAGCCATGATCTGGGCTTGAAGTTCGGGCTCGGGCTCGGGCTCCTCCTCCTCCTCCTCCTCTGGCTCCTGCTTCTTCTTTGGCCCCTGCTTCTTCGACTGCTGCTTCTTTGGCGCATGCTTCTTCTTGGGCCTGGGCTCCGAGTCCGACTCCGGCTCCTGCTCGAACTTGTGCTGGGGTTGGGACTCGAGTTCGCGAGTCAGGTGAGAGCTGGGCCCGGGCTCGGATTGGGGCTGGGCATAGGCGAAATGCAGCGGAGCGGTGCTTGATTCATATTTCTTGCGGGCCTGCTCGGTAACCTTATTGAGGAATTCCGTGCGAAAATTGTCGAGACGGCCAGGTTGGGGTGGAGCGCCTACTCCAGCACGGCCAACAGAAGTGTTGGGCTCGACTGGTTTGAGCATGCTGTCTTTGCAGAAGCACGTGGCATCGCTCGTGCCGGCGGTCCGGTCGAAGAAGGTGTAATTCTCGATGAAGTCGACCCCACCGTGAATGGCGACAGCGAGATCGTAGACGATGGTGGACCAACATGCTTTGACGTCTGAATGAAGACACGTACCATTTCCTCGAAAGCAGCCGCTACGTTGCATGCGTTCTTGGAGGCAATGTTTGAGTTGATCAAAGTAGGCCCCAAGCCAGCAAGCAATGCGGCGATGTGCCTTGAACGAGGACACTGCGGGGCAAGCTTCACGAAGAAATCCGTAAACAGTGTCATCTTTAGGTGGAAACGAAGTGTTGGCCTTGGTTTCGCTGTTAGGCGAACGTGTGCAGACGAGGAGTCCAGCCTGAAAGGCCGAGAGCTGGACCGCCATCTTGGTTTTTCCAGTACCGGAAGACTGCAGGATGGGGAACGTCTTTGCGTATACCACGTTGGGGTTATTGCGCATGTATGCATTGGTCGCCAGTGTATAGCGTTGCAGGTCGAGGACAGCGTCGCCGTGCAAAGGCGAGCTAAAGTCGCGGCGCACCTGTTGATACGTGTCCGCATCGTGTTGCACAGCGATTTCAGAGGGAGCAGGAAAAGCGAGCGGAAGAAGCTGGAGCAGGGCCTCGGTGGTCACATTCTCGCAGGTTGCATGCGGCGGCGTTGAGAGGCTTGCAAGCGTAAGTCCTTGGCTCTTGATCGCGTCGACAAGTTGCGAGTGCGAACACGTAGCCCTAAGATCACCTTGACCGTCCCAGATGAGGTGCGCCGAGCACGCTGAGAGGGTGGAAGCTGGGTAGGCCTTGTTGGTGACGGCATCAAGATGGGCATGTGCACAGCGCTGTTGTGGATCGAGCTTGCCAAAGAACTTTCTAAGGCGAAGAAGAAGTACCGTTGCGTGCGCATGCTGCTCTTCAGACTCCGAATTAGGATCGAGAAGCCCATCGAGAGCGTGTCGCACTCGGCTGTCTTCATGCAGAAGTTGCTCAACGACGGCGGCGAGGCGGCATTCACCCGACATGGTCAGGCGGGCGAAAGAGCCAACGGCGAGAGCGTTAGAGATGTATGGGGACCGACGGGGTACTGGGTCAGCTGTTGTGTAGACGGGTGGGATGCAGATGGCTTGGATCGATGCTTGAAGGCAAGCAGTGAGCAGCTAGCCGTTGTCAAAGAAATGATGGAGATGATGGTCGATTGCTAACACGCATGCTACATGCACTTCTGACGACTCAGCACTCGGTCTGTACCCGTGAGTCCGGACAACGCGTCGTTTGGCAGTGAAATTTGGACCCAGTCCAACATTGTCATCGAGTTGATCGGGCATCATTGGCGATCCATGCATTTTCGGTAGTTTCGGCCGGTCTAAAGATTAGTCACATTCCGGCCGAGAAGCACAATCCGTTGAGCGCGAACTCACAAAGCTCAAACACTCTGGACATGCGACACAACTCGAATCAGCGAGATCGGTACCGAAAAAGGGGCCAACATCGCCGATTTGTGGCCAAGATCTGAACTGGTCTACTCAAAACCTTGCGCAGAGCGCGGAGTGCTGAGTCGTCAGAAGTGCATGTAGCATGCGTGTTAGCAATCGACCATCATCTCCATCATTTCTTTGACAACGGCTAGCTGCTCACTGCTTGCCTTCAAGCATCGATCCAAGCCATCTGCATCCCACCCGTCTACTCTACAGCTGACCCAGCACTCTGTCAGTCCCCATACATCTCTAACACTCTCGCCATTGGCTCTTTCGCCCGCTTGACCATGTCGGGTGAATGCCGCCTCGCCGCCGTCGTTGAGCAACTTCTGCGCGAAAACAGCCGAGTGCCACCCACTCTCGATGGGCTTCTCGATCCCAAATCGGAGTCTGAAGAGCAGCATCCGAGTGCACAGTTACTGCTTCTTCACCTTAGAAAGTTCTTTGGCAAGCTCGATCCACAACAGCGCTGTGCACATGCCCATCTTGATGCCGTCACCAACAAGGCCTACCCAGCTTCCACCCTCTCAGCGTGCTCGGCGCACCTCATCTGGGACGGTCAAGGTGATCTTAGGGCTACGTGTTCGCACTCGCAACTTGTCGACGCGATCAAGAGCCAAGGACTTACGCTTGCAAGCCTCTCAACGCCGCCGCATGCAACCTGCGAGAATGTGACCACCGAGGCCCTGCTCCAGCTTCTTCCGCTCGCTTTTCCTGCTCCCTCTGAAATCGCTGTGCAACACGATGCGGACACGTATCAACAGGTGCGCCGCGACTTTAGCTCGCCTTTGCACGGCGACGCTGTCCTCGAGCTGCAACGCTATACACTGGCGACCAATGCATACATGCGCAATAACCCCAACGTGGTATACGCAAAGACGTTCCCCATCCTGCAGTCTTCCGGTACTGGAAAAACCAAGATGGCGGTCCAGCTCTCGGCCTTTCAGGCTGGACTCCTCGTCTGCACACGTTCGCCTAACAGCGAAACCAAGGCCAACACTTCGTTTCCACCTAAAGATGACACTGTTTACGGATTTCTTCGTGAAGCTTGCCCCGCAGTGTCCTCGTTCAAGGCACATCGCCGCATTGCTTGCTGGCTTGGGGCCTACTTTGATCAACTCAAACATTGCCTCCAAGAACGCATGCAACGTAGCGGCTGCTTTCGAGGAAATGGTACGTGTCTTCATTCAGACGTCAAAGCATGTTGGTCCACCATCGTCTACGATCTCGCTGTCGCCATTCACGGTGGGGCCGACTTCATCGAGAATTACACCTTCTTCGACCGGACCGCCGGCACGAGCGATGCCACGCGCTTCTGCAAAGACAGCATGCTCAAACCAGTCGAGCCCAACACTTCTGTTGGCCGTGCTGGAGTAGGCGCTCCACCCCAACCTGGCCGTCTCGACAATTTTCGCACGGAATTCCTCAATAAGGTTACCGAGCAGGCCCGCAAGAAATATGAATCAAGCACCGCTCCGCTGCATTTCGCCTATGCCCAGCCCCAATCCGAGCCCGGGCCCAGCTCTCACCTGACTCGCGAACTCGAGTCCCAACCCCAGCACAAGTTCGAGCAGGAGCCGGAGTCGGACTCGGAGCCCAGGCCCAAGAAGAAGCATGCGCCAAAGAAGCAGCAGTCGAAGAAGCAGGGGCCAAAGAAGAAGCAGGAGCCAGAGGAGGAGGAGGAGGAGGAGCCCGAGCCCGAGCCCGAACTTCAAGCCCAGATCATGGCTAGGGAACACATGGCTCAACCCCTGCAAGAACTCGAGGCGCTCCTGCCCACCGGTCTGCAAGACAGCCATTACTTCTTCTTAGCCATCGATGAGGTTGTGGATTTGCGCGATCTGTTGCCCATCTTCCGTCGTCTCTGGAGGGAAACCAAGCCTACGTGCACCTGGCTTATGTTTATCGATACAGATTCCAACGTAGCGTTGCTCGCGGGCCAGGAAGTAGTCGAGGCCTCGGCACGACTCGGCGCCACGGATGGCTTGCTTGTCGTCGACCCCTTCAGCTTTCTCCCCTTCGATGTCATCTTGAAGCATCGAGGTCTCAGCCGCTTGCCGGATCTCCTGGCCTCGCGCCTTACCTTTGGCGATCTACTTGACATGCTCAGGTACTTTGGCAGGCCGTTATGGAGCACAGGCCTCTACCTAGGCATCGAGGACCGCCAAAGATGGCCCCAGCTCAAGCCTATATTACGCAAGTTGCTCCCCCACGGACAGTCCATCAGCCTCTGGCCTGGCAAGAAGGCTATGTTCCGGGAGCACAGTATCATGGCCGTTGTCGCACAACGACTGCCATTGCGATTCATTGGTGTGCGAGGCGCTCGTCATGAAAGTTGCGCTACGGACGCCGCCGCCGGGACCACAAACAAGGCGGCCGAGCGCAACTCTATGCTCAAAAGACAAACCGCCTTTCTGCAGACACAGGTCTCGCACCACCTTCGTGTCATTAGCGAAGTCAACGGTACGAGCTACTTTGTCACAACCAACGTGTCCGAGCCGCCGCTGTCGCTGGCGGTGGCCTCTTTGCTGCGTGGCGAAGACGCAAATGCTCGTCAGCAGTGTTGCGATCGATGGTCCGACATCATTGAGACCTTCAGCCACATATATAAAACGGTCGGGCTGATGCTTGGCGAGGAAGGAGAAGAGTGCGTGCGCTTTCTCTGTAGTTTTGCCATGGATCTGGCAGCGGCGAGTCGAGTCGCATGTGTTGAATGGAGCGGCGCTCGGCCGCCATCCGAGTTGACCATTCTCACCGCGCAGTGCAATCCAGTCTGTCTTCGAGACTGGCTGTGCGAGTTTCTTGAACCCGAGCACCTGGACGAGGACCTGCTCGATTGGTCATCTGGATACTATCTCAACTTCACACACTATCTCGAGCTCACCGAGTGGGTGATTCCTGGCCAGATGGATCCCATGATCCTTGTCGAAGGCTGGTGGCGCCAGGTAGCTTTCTACGGTGTCGCCAACCAACCAGGCTGGGATCTGCTGATTCCGATGTATCATTCCGAGCATCTTCCGAACCTGTCCAACACATTCCAACCGTCGCAGTTGTCGTACGTTGCGATTCAAGTCAAGAATCGCTTGTCTGACGTCTCTGCTACCGAGCAGTTCGGCCCATCATGTCGCACCGACGCCGACGCTGCATCTCGTTCAGCAGTTTTGATGCGTGACGAATGTCTCGAGATCTTTATCGATCTGCGTTCACCGGTTCGCACGCCGCACCTGTACAGGCTTGCTAGCAGGGCATACACATCGCAAGCTCAGAGACCGAGTCAGTATCGTCACCTGGTTGTCAGTGGCTGGAGCGCCGAAGTCTTTGGTGTTATCGCCAAGCTGTCTAACGAGGCACGGATGCAAATGTGGCCTTTGTTCGACCTTACCGAGTCGGAGACGGAAAAGTTGACGCGCGATTTGCGAGCGTGCAGCAGTACGCCAGGCATCACCGACATCCGTCAGTTTTACAAGTATGGCGGGCAATTGTACACTTGCTACAGTAAAGCCAAGAAGGAGCCTGAGCGCGGAGCGACCAAGACTCTCAAGCCTTCCAAGAACAAAGCTCGGGCGCCTGCTGGTCAAGCCAACGTACAGGTGCACGCGACCGAGGCTGATGAGCGCCGTGATGAAGACACGGATATGGCCGACGCAGAGGATGAAATGACTGGAGACGACACAGACATGGCAATGTGATAACGTGAGTGGCCCATTTGTGGGACAGGCCCATTCGTGGGACACTTTTGGCCCATCAACACACTTCGTCTGGAAGCTTCTTTATGACCCGAAATTGCACTTTACAGTGATGATGGCTTCAAAGAAGGTTGATCTCGTCATCTGAGTAGTTGTCATGATTGTCCCAATCATGATTTGTGGTCCAAGCAGGCTCCTCCGAGGCTGTGCTTCGCATATCAATATCATCAATGCCTTCGCTTGCTATGCCTGCTATGCTTGCTACTGAGGCTGTCTCTTCCTCTGTGCTGGGCAAGGAGCTGTCGGATTCCAGGCCTGTGCTTGGCGAGCCTTGGTTTTGTGCCGGAATTTGTTGATTTGGGGCCTGTTTGGGAGCATTTTTGCGCCGAATTGCTTCCCTGATTTCCCTGCTGTCCAAGACTTGAGCCTGAGAGAGCCGAGCCTGGTCTCCTTGTGCTCTGGTATGCTTGAATTCAAGCATTTGACGTAGCTCTGCCACCTCCTGCTGCAAAAGGACATTGTCATTGTGGAAATGACCAGCTGCTTTTATGATTTTGGTCCACAAATGACGAGAAGAGCGATCTGGGTGCTCTGAGGACCGTATCTGGCTAGCCATGGACACCAATTGTCACAAAGTCTTTGGGGTTGGTGGCAGGGTGCTCCCTCCTGGCTCCGGTGTCATTTCTGGTGTCATTTCCCTGGGCTGTGGAAGCTTTTCAAGTACACAGGATGGATTAATGACATTGTCAATCCCAACAGACTTGAATGCGGCCCTTGCAGCTCTTGATGTGATGATTTTGATGACTTGCTGATGGCGGAAACCAGCCCAGGATGTGCGCTTTTCCCTTCAAGATGATGAGCGGAGGAGGGATTTTGTGGCCAATGCACTCGATGACAGTGGCACTTTCTCGTTGGCCAGGTTGTGTCCTGAATTTTGTTGCCGCTTTTTTTGCCTTGTGTACCAGCACTTTTTGACGCTGTGCATTGCCAAATACAAAGCCTGTCTCGTCCATATTGTAGACTTGATTGATGGCAATGTCATGTTTGGCCATTGTGCTCTGGAGGACATCATAGAAATGATTTACTGTTGTCATGTTTGTTGCTTTTGCTCGGGAGTGGTCCAAACTGCGGCTAAAGCAGCTCAAAAGTGATGGATGGCGATAAAGAAAGCCTCGTGCCCACTTCCATGACAATCCAGCTGATAAATCATGATTATGGATGTTGTTGTCTGCATTGTAGAATGCTGCAGCGCGCATCTTGAAGTGTCCCATGAATGGGCCTGTCCCACAAATGGGCCACTCACGTTAAATCATGAATCTGGATGTTGTTGTTTGCATTGTAGAATGCTGCAGCACGCATCTTGAGGTCTTTGAATGTCGTAGGGAAGCCTTGGGCTGCAATGGCCTCAATATGCGCCACTAATGTTTTCTCCTGGGCTTCGGAAAGGAGCTGACGGTGCCTGTGTGCATCTTGAGGTGGTTTGATGGCCTTTAGGCATCTGTGGAGTGTAGATTTTGGTATATCATGGAGCTCGGCTGCTCTTTGGATGGATGGAATGGCTCCGGAGCGCAAATCATTGATTGCTTTGGCCACAATAGCCTCTTTCTGAGCATGATTAGTGCGCAGTTCTGTCCTTTTTGCTTTTGTGAGCTGTTTAGGCATGATTTTGAGGCAAAGAGATGGATGTCTGAAGCGGTGCTGAGACAAGGGGGAAGATATGGTGGTGGTAGTGAAGGAAGAGGGGTGGCGCATGGATGTTGTGCTGAGCTGCCTTGAATATGCGTCATGTCATGAAATTTGTCGGCCGGATTTCTGTCCCACAAATGGGCCACTCATGTTACCAATCACACTTGCCACTGAAATATCATCGAATCTTCATCAAGTCTGAACACTCACCATTGCTTGGCCATACCACCTGACTGGTTTATGTATTTGTGGTAACTTTCCCCTTCGCTTCCAGCCTCTGCACATTTAACTGCTGGTGTTGATCACCAACCAATTGGTCTTGTGGTATCATAACTCAGACTCTCAGTTGGATATCTTAGGATTTATGATGCATTGCTCAAGGTTGCAACTTAGGCATCATACACAGTTGATCTCACAGTCAACTGACTGGTGTCATACATCAACCAGTGGGTGTGCATGACTAACAATCACACACCACTGCTCAATAAGAAGCCATTCGATGTTCCACCTTCCATTACATTGCAGGTTGCTTGTGCCAGATTTGGCTTGTGGCTCCATGCTTGATCTCTTCATGCATCAACAAAGTGTAACCACCAAACATAGGGTGCATGTTCCTTTGCATTTTTGTTCCATCTTCATTGGAGAGCATGGACACAGCACTCAAAGTGTAACCAAGCCACTGCTATACAGTAAGCGAACCTCTCTCAAGTGCATTTGCTACAATTGGCAGGATATGTTAATGTAATTACTGTAGTATGTGATTGCCTGTAGTACCTGAATGAAATTTAAAGTTAGAAATCCTGTACCTTGATGTCTGTGCCTTGCATGATCACCTCAACAACCCTGTCCTTGCCATCATCTGTTGCCACCAACCCTGCATTCCCACCCCAGTTGGTGTCACAACTTTCATTTGCTGCAATCAAAACACCATTTCTACTCTACTTTTTTGTGTTTTGTGTGACAATGCCATGGAACCCCATCTCCAAGCACTCTCAGACAGCCTGCTCTCTGTCTGCTGCAGCTCATGATGACAAGGAGGCCAGAGTTCAGCTGGCACTGGCTGAATGGAATGCTGGGCAGCATGCTAGCATTGGCATTGCAGCTGCAGCTCATGGCATTGCAAAAACCACACTGGATGACTGCCAGAAGGGAAGGCATGCTAAGAAAGATGCTCAAACAGCACAACAAGCTCTTTCACCAGCAGCCAAGACTGCCCAGGTGGAGCATATCCATCCATTGCACTGCTGGTGGCTTTCCACTAAACCCTGCAGATGTTCATATGCTTGCTTAGGGTCTGGCATGTGGCAATTCTGCCAGCTCAGGCACAGAGAAACTTGGACATAATTGGCTCTCAGCATTTATACTCAGGCACCTGTCACTCAAGTCATGCTGGTCACAGTGCCTGGAGAATGCACATGTGTACTCCACAGACAGAGAGGGCATACAGAAATGGTTTCACCAGCTGCTTGACACCATCAGGGAATACAACATCTCATCAAACAATGTCTTCATTATGGACAAGACTGGCTTCATGTTTGGACAGGATGGAACTCAGTGTGTGCTTGTGCCTGCAGGTAATCCAGCAAGCCAGTTCAAGGCACTGAGGTAACCAAGAGAGTGCTACAGTCATTGAGTGCATTTGGAGTGGTGGTCAGGTACTGCCACTGCTCATTATAACCAAAGGCTGCATTCACACTGTGGGGGAGCAACAGCAAATGGAAGATATTCCAGCCACATGGCATTTCTCAAAGGGTCCAAGTGGCTGGACTGACAATGAACTCACCATACTTTGGGTCAAAAAATCATCTTCAACATGATCACAAGGCTGTTGTCACCATCAGAATGGCACTTGCTCATCATCAACAGCCACAGATCCCATAAAAGCTCAGAGTTCTTTGGAAGTGTCACAGGACATAAAGTCGAAATCGATTTGAGATCAATGTTAAACACATGTTATGGTTGTTCTCAGATGAAGTCAACATTAAGCAGGCCTTATTGTCGATTTTGCCTACAGGGCTGTATGATGCCATGGAGCAACCACAACAAGCAATAACTAGAATGATGCCACCCCAGATGGGTCAGGGGAGACCAGTGATGGAGTTGGTGGTGTCTGGAGGATGCTGCTGATGACTCTGGACTGACCAGTAATGGTTGGGTAAGATGCAGGGGCCCCTGCATAGATAGGGGGACCTGCAGGAGGGAGGAAGAGCTCGACAACTGGCTCGAGGCCAGGGGAGCTAGCTAAGAGGTACTGGTTGGATACCAGTGACCAGTCTCAAGGACAGCAGGGCAGGCCCTGACACTGGCCTGATGCTGGCAGTGGGGCACTCTGGAGCAACCACCACCAGCATACATACACACACATATACATTCACACTCCTTGTGCAAGTGGAGAGGTGGGGCCTCATCCACTCTATCATTCATTTACCTGTCAGTACATTTAGTATCCTTACTCTCTGTGTCTCATAGGATAGCAATCTCAGGCAGTGCTATCACTCAGTGTGCCTCTGTTCAAGTCAGAGTACATATAGACATCAGTCAGAACCCTCACAGGTGCCACAGGCCTCACCTGTGCAGGTGGAACCTACACCACAGTCCTGGAACCTAAACCAGTACCATTACAATATGACAACACCGACTAATGGTGCTGTACAGCCTTGAGCACCACCTCCAATGCTGGTGGCACAGCTCAACTGCACCATATACCTACACAGGGACAGTTAGCCCACTCCTGTCAAGTGTAGGACACACACCAGGCTACCATGAATGTGCTGCATTACCTCTGAATGGAGTGGCAATGGCAGTCAGTTGACATCAAGCATAAGACACAGTTAATGTCAATCTCAAGTGAAATCGACATTTACTGGCCATTAACCTTGAACTCAAATGAAATCAATGTTTACCTTGAGTTAACCTTGATTTCACATGTCTGGTGTGCAACCACTGACAGGAAGCTCTGTGGCAGCAGTGCATTCACATCATAAAAAAAGCAATTCTTTATTAGTAAAACAGGCCGCTATGCAGGCAATGTGTGTGTAAAGTAATACAGACCATAATGCATGGACACTGTACAGGTGATCTGGCTGGTGTATGCAGGCAGGCTGAGGCACATTGATCAGAAAGTACAGACAATCTGCATAAGGAAGCCAGACTCAACTGAGTTTGGCTGCATTCTCAACACAGTCATCAATGCAATGATACATTCATGTGAAAAGAGATTGATCTGATTCATTGGGATGTGTGACTACAGTACAGATTGGCTAGGAGACAGAGCAGAGAGGCACATTGAGTAAACTGGAAAGATGAACATGTCAATACACTTGCTAGTCATGCTGAAAGTGGAATGTGAACATTGTACTTACCTAAGGAATGCCATCCATGTGGTCATGCAGGCAGCAGTGAGAGCAGAACCAGGCATAGCCAAGTGAGAGCACAGCTCACACAGCTCTGGTCATGTCGATCAGCTTGTTGCAGCGCCTGCAGTGCACTTGAGCAGTTGGCAGCATGGTCATTGTAGAAGGCAGAGGGTTATTGCAATGTGTAGAGAGGTTGGTGAGTTGAGCTTTTGGCAGTGGTGAGGGTGTTGGTGGTGGCAAAGGTGTTGGTGGTCAGCAACAATACAAGGCAGACATCAAGAGAAAGGTTAGCACACTGGTCAGAATCAGCAGGTGCTTGCAATCTCAAGATACTTACAGGTACAGTTGTGCTCTGCTGGGTCATGATGTGATGAGAGAGCAATAAGAGAGCGATAAGAAACCAAAGGTCAGTGTCTGTGGATCAAAAAGCAATGTGCAAGGCAAAGCAGTGAGCACAACAATGAGAGTGGCAAACTTACTGTGGCTGTGGTATGCAATCCAAAGCAAGAACAAGGGAAGATGGGCAATGCAATTGAAGAATTTGAGAGCCCAGTCAGCAATGGTGGTGATGGTGGCAACAGCAGCATGGTTGCACATGTTGGTGGCAGTGATGGTGGTGATGGCAGTGTGGTTGGATATGTTCATGGTGGTGGGGTGGTGATGGTGATGGGAAATGAGAAGGAGAGTGGGGCAAAGGAGGGTCAGCATGTCTGGAATGCAAGCATAGTGTCAAACCAAGTCTTACATGGAGTAGAAACTTACCTATATAGATGGGAGAGGGAGGCTCTACTTCACCAAGGCACCACTCTGGGTGATGACAAATCCTTGTGGTATCTGTAAAGTCCCAGTATGATGGCATGCACCACACACCATGATGAGGGAAGGGCAAAAGGGTGAAGCAGAAAAAGAAAAGTGGACCAGAGGCATTGTGGTGAGCACCACATCAGTTCTTGACAGAGATGCTGTGGTGATTAGGTCTTGATACCTGTAAGGAGAGTCATGCAATAAGAAAAGACTGAAAGGACAAACATTAGTCAGAATGAAAAGCAGCTAACATAGGAGACTTGCCATTGGGGAGACCAGTCTCCCATCTGCTGCAGCCAGTGCATGAGCCCACACCAAAAGCAGCAGATGGAAGACCAGGAGAAAGGCAGATGTAGAGGTGGAGGAGGTAGAGTATGTGTTGATGAGACAAAGAATATCAAAGAAGAGTCAGAAAAGTTTGAGGCAGTCATGGCCTGACAACAAGAAGCAACAAAAAATCTGGTGCAAGAAGAGGTGGGGAATGCTATACTTACAAGCATGTGCAAGAGTGACAGTGACAAGAGAGGATTGAAAGCAAATCATGTTGCACCAATGTCTGTGAGCATGAGCAGCTGAGTCCTGAGGGTTGGGCACCAGCAAGAATGTGAGGAGGTTGAAGTTGTCATCCAGCAGCAATGTTGATGTTGAGAAGAGATTGTTCTTGGGTGTGATGTGCAGTGATGGTAGCAGATGCATAATCATGGCAGAGAGGGGAGCATAGTGAGGACTTGGGAAAGCCAGTACATGGATGGCAGGCAACTGGGGTGTGCTATGTATCCCTGTGAAGGTTGATCAGGTAAGAACCTTGTACTCATGAAGTATATAGAGACTGAGCACAAATGGGCAGAATGGTGGTCATGACAGAGTCTTGGCATCATAGAAGGTTTAGCCATGGTAGTTGAGCAAGAGGTGCCATAAGTGCTGATGTTGATGAGCTGTAATGTAATATGTGACCAATAAAGTTGTCTCAAGCAGGTTGGGTCAGGTGGATTGTTGAACTGGGGTGCCAGAATGGACTGAGGAGGCACTGCAAGCATGGTCATAGGACAAGTGCTGCAATGGAAGCATCATGCTTGTGTGTCAAGAGTGTTGAAGATTGTGTAACAGAAAGGTAGATGGATATGGAAGAAGGTCATGGTTGGAGGTTAGGACATGTCAATGTGCTTCATAAGTTTTATACCATGAGAATACAACTCAGCACAAAGACTTGAGCTTAGGCCACCTTCTCAAAATTGCATGAGAAAGCATGTTAAGTTCTCATTGTCTTTACCAAGTTTCACTCACACTCATTGGATCACACACACTGAAACCAAGTCATGATAGCAAATGGTACAAGAGACTGCATTTTCAATGGACCCAACTCAATGTTGAAAGGCAAGAATGCATATTCTGGATTGTGTGTGTATGATGTGATGCTAAAACAAGTTGTGAAAGTGCAACATGCAAGGGGAAAACAAGGGAGGAAGGAAAGGTGATGCTTTACTTTGGGCATCATAGGCATGCAAGACCGACTTCTGATGCTTGGAGAGGGTGGCATACTCATGGGGATGGCAAGCCTTGATACTGCTAAGGTCCAAGTGGTGGTCACTGCACTTGGGAATGGTACCACACTTCTGAACATGCAGGTATCAGAGGTGACCACTGAGGGTCTTGATCACCTGTTGGTGCACTGACTTGGTGTTGTAAGGGTTGTGCTTGTGGAGAGTGACATGCTCAGTCATCTGTGAGCATCAAAGGGACAAAGAGAAGGAAGGGGGATGAGAGGGTTAGTAAGGCTGTATGAGAGCAGCAAGGTGGAGCAAGATTGCAGTAGCAGCAAGCACCATTGAGCGGGATTGGCAGGTTGGAAGATAAGGGTAGACTGGGTGGTGGTTGCAAGGTGAAAGTGCTGTGGAAGAAGATGAGTCAGTGTGAGGATAGGTAAAGAGTCAGCAGAGGGTGAAGAAGAGGGTGAAGGTGTAGTGGTCATGTGAATGACTGAGCAAATGAAATCCAGATGTGCACTGCAGAGAGCATTTGGTGTGGTTGGAGAAAGAGACTCCTCCAAAGTTGAATCAAGTCCTCCATCCAACAATACCAGCACCATGATCATCTGCAAGTCCCAGGTGGTGTGTGCCCCCATGCACATGGGTAATGAAAGGTGTCAATGCCATTGAGCATGAGCCAGCATTGTTTTGATGAGCAAGGCTGTGAATCCAGAAGTGAGGCAAGAGAGTGTTGTCAGCAATACTGTACTGCATCCAGATCATCAGCAATAGCAAAGTGCTTGACAAGGCAAGCAAAACTTACCATTCAGTGCTGAGCACAAGTGCAAACATAGTGATCTTGAAGTGTGCAGTCCCTGTCTGTCATTGGAACAAGAACATGGAGAAGGAATGAATGCATCAGTGAGGTGGTTTCACACAGGAGGGTGGGAGGTGCTGCATCAAGGATGAATGCAATGTGACTTACCAAAAGTGAGAGCTGTGGATCTGTGGCACAGGTGGCAGTCACAGTCAAGGTGTTGCTGTAACTCAGGCAAATGAAGACATAGCTTGTTGTGTCACCCTTTTGATCCAAAATTTTGAGTACTTCCTCCTCCATTGTTGAGACTGGGTCATCCAAAAGAGACTTTCCTCAGATGAGTTGATCTTGGTCACAGCAGCAAACAAGTTGGCACATCTTGTTGTCAATGTCTTGTAGACACCTCCAAGCAAAATCTTTCTGAAGTACATCAGTGAGCAACACAGTCATGAGAGTGAGCAAGTGTCATCCAAGTAAGTCCATTGCATACATGTACAGTGATAAGAAAAGGTCATGTTGATGATGAGGTGATCACAGGCTGAGGTGAGGTGAGCATTGGTGATGCAAGGTCAGATGGAAGAAGGGTGGTGGGAGGGGCAGTTGAGCAAGAGGGAGGGGAGGAGGGCTGTGCATAGGCAAGTCAGCATATCAAACATGTCTGCTAAGCTGCCCAAGTTGCAAAGTGACTTACTGAAGCTGTGGATGGCTGAGCTTGTCTAGCCAGCACCTATGCAGGGGAGCTGGCTTGCACATGCATGTGATGACAAAGCCAGGTGATCTGTGACAAGGCAGGAAGAGAACCAGTGCTGTGAAGCTGAGTCATATGAGGGAAGCTGAAGACATACTTGGAAAGCTGAGAAGACATTTGAAGATCCTGAAGATTGCATTGCATCAGACAGAAGTGGACAAAAAGATGGTGCTAGTGCTGGAGTGCTGGTGTTGTGTGGATGAATGCATGCAAAGTGTCAAAAGTGAGTGTTTGAGGATGTGATAAAAGTATAACAAGGTTGGAATGAGAGTGGAAAAGGCAAATGTCAGCTAGCACTTGCAGCACCAAGACTGTTGTGGGCACCAAGAACTTACTGACATCAAAACTGCCAACAATGGTTGCCACAAGGAGACACAGACAAGCCAATGACCCTTGAGGAGAGTGCCTGGTCACAACTGGCTGGCACACAGCAAAAGTCAAAGTGGAAGTTGAAAGCAACCACAGAGGGGCAAACATGGCAAGGCAGCATTGGGCAATGTGTCAAATCTGGAACAAGAGAGGACTGCAGCAGCAAGTCCAATGTTTCATGGTGGTGCACACAACAAAGAAGAAGGTTGAGAAGGCACAATTGATGTGGCAGAAGGTGGCAGAGATGTTGAGCAATGCAGTGAGGATGGATCTGTTGGTGGTGGTGATGTGGCACAAATGATGTGCATTGAGAACCAAGAAGGGATGGAAGAGGAAGAGGAAGCAAGACAAGAAGGTCAGCAGCCTGCTTTCATCAATGAGGATGCAGAGTGTGATCAATTTGGAAGGCAGGGGGAGCTGAGCACCATGCAAGAGCCTCTTGCTGCTGATGCCCAGTCCTTGTGCAATCTCATCATTGGTGGTGCTCCTGCTCTGGATGTGCACCAGAGTCAGGCAGATGCACCAGCAGACTCCAACCAGGGTGAGTCCATGCCAAAGTTGATGTGGCTCTCACCACATCAAGTCTTGAATGCATCCAGACTTACCAAAGTGAGTGTTTTGTTCCATGAACAGTGTCATTGAGCCTGAGTGAGCTGCAGCAAATGTGACAAAAGGTTAGTGAAGTGGAAATGAATGTCAGACATCTAAGTCAACAGACCACCAAGCAATGGGAAACACTGGACCACATACTACACTACCTCCAGAGCCAGAGTGACAGCAACACTGCAAGCCAGGAGGAGGAATGTGCATCCTTGTTGACCACAGTGCAGCCCAAACCTGTGCTGCACAAGAAGCAAGGTGGGGGGAAGGAACAAAACTGACCACTTACCAATCCCTTCTCAAGTGAGCTGCAGCTGCATATGGGCATGGAACCCAATGATGTGCTGCCCAAGTATCCAAACAGAGGCAATCTGTGGCCCCAGAAAGACAGCAAGGAGCTCTTGCAGCTCAATTGGTCAGCAGCATACAACTGTGAAGAAAACAGAACATTAGTTAGTAGGATGCTGGATGAACTCACATCTGATCTGAGTGCAGCATACTCACAGCTGGTCACCAGAACTGGGCAAGAAAAGGTCTATGCCAAGTGCATGAAGACCATCAAGAACTGTTACAACCAGAGGAAGAAGATTGACAGTCCAGAGAAGAAGAGAAGGGAAGAGAAGAGGGGAAGAAAGAGTCAGCAACTACTGGACAAGAAGAACATGTGAAGGTTTGAGCTCACCCAGCTGTGAAATGAAGATATTGCAAAAAGGTATGAGCACATGACCAAGGCAATTGTGGAAGTGGCAAGCAGCAATGAGACAGATGATGACCTACTGGGACCAAGCACAAATGCCAGCATGCCAACTTCTGAGCACAGCAGCTGCTGAGTCTTGCAACCCTGGCACTTGCAAGAACTTGAGGAAGTGGCATGCAACCTTGACTGGTGCCACAGAGAGAATGTCCTGAATGCCTATGGGTGCCAAGCCCTCCCAGCTAGGTTCACCATCAACCCTCCCTCTGATACCTCAGCTTCACCCATATCAGCCACAGCCTACCACTGGATGGTGAGCAAGGCCTTTGTGCAATGCTTCCCCCACCTTGTATACCATGTCCAAGCTAACCTACTCACCAACCATGTTCAGGATCTGATGTGTTGGGGCATGCACCCTCCATATGACATGCATGACCCAGTCATCCAGGGTCTGGGTGGAGTTGAGGCTGATGTTGCTGTGGCTGCTGGTGTTGCTGGCAAAGAGGGACCCATGGCGATGTGGCACCAGGGTCAAAATGAGCTGGATGCCACAGATGGAGCCATGCCAGGCATCCATCCAGCCCTGCTTGGGCACAGCAACAATGATGGCAGCAGTGAAGAAGGGGGAGGGGTTGAAAGTGACATGTAGTTGCAGATGGAGAGGGTGGATGGTGGTGGTAGGAGGAAAAGGCTAAGTCACATGTCCCTCCTGTATTTCACCCTGCACAGGCCCAGGTTTCATGATTTTGCTAAGTCTCTTGAGGCTTGCTGGACATGACACACTGACATAGTGCCTCTAGATTCTCAACACTCTGGTGCTCAATGGTGCTTGGCAATACTGCTGATATGCCTTGCTTGCTGTTCTCATGCAATCAGCCACTGTCTATCACAGACTCAGATGATGGTAGTACTCACTTTGGTTTGCTGTTTTCTCAATGTTCCAATGTAGCTCATATTCACAGTATCTTGTTCTTGCAATGGATCATGGTTTGCATTGAATCAAAGGTGCTTGAGACTGTAGACCTGACCTGACTGTGGATTGTGAGTGCAAAAAGGGATGATGACAAGCTGAAAGACCATCATGCAAAGTGGTAGCACCATACCTTCACCAACTTCATGCATCTTTGCAAAGGTAATGCCCATCCTGTTCAAGAGCTCTCTGTGTGGCACCTCACAACTGAATGCTTCATCCATCATCATCTCCTTGAGCCTCTGTACATGCATGAAGTGCTCTGAGCATGATACCTTGCCTGGCCCATTGAACTGTACCCTTTTCTCAAACAACCAAAGAATATGCACTGCCACTGTTGTCTGATCTGCTGATTGTACCAATGCAAAAGTGTTTCCCCTGTTTGTTTGCCCTCCTGCTGCATAGCCTGCCACTCTGAGCTTGCTTGGATACACCTCTTGACAAACTGTGTGAAAGAATATGGCATCCTTGCAGGGAATGACATTGCTAGTGGAGGAAGAGGTGTCATGGGACACAAGAAAGTGACCAGGGAAAGACTTACCAGGACCATTGAGGTGTGAGAGGAGGAGGTGATAAGTATCACCCTCCATTGTCATCTTGGCCAGCTTTGTGGGAGGCAGCAGCTCATCATGTTCACTCCAGCTCTTGATGTAGCTGAGGAGCATGTCTTGGAAGAAGGATTCTGTTGACTGTGTGAGGAGGTGCCTCAGTTCCAGATGTTGCATGGTCTTGCACATCATCATGAGCTCGAGCTGACCTCCTTTGTGCCCTGAAGTGCTTATCTTGCCAAGAATCCCATTGTACTGCTTGAAGGGCAAGCACAAGAAGTTCCTCACTCCTCCAAAGTGGCATATAGTATCTGGGATATACTCTGCAATGTGATTACTGTATACCAACCATCTGTTCCCAAGCATGTCCTTGGTCTTGGTGTTGAAGCACAGGAGGTATGAGTGCAGCATCACAAGCTCATCCTTGCTGATATCACCCTCCAGCATGTCCACAATACAACACAACAGCATCCCCATCTTGAAGATGTCTGTGACCAACTTGTGCCCACTCTTGAGCTCACATTTCCTTGTGGCATTCTTAGGCTCAAAGTCAAGCATCATCTCCTCACAGTGCATGAGTGCAGCACCCCACAAATCCAGCATAATGAATGGGAGGAGGCAGTGGAAGAGTGTGACCCATTCCTCCATGGTTGGCAGCCCTCCTCTCCTGTCACTGATCCTTCTGTCAGGGCACTTGATGCTGCTAGGAACCATTTCACATCATATAACCATCTGGGCCTTGCTGAGTTGGTGTCTGATGTCTCTGAATGCCTCAATGAGCAGCTTGTGCCAGAAGTGCTTGCAGATCCCCAGATGCATGGCATGCATGGGGTCAGGTGGGCTGTTGAGCTGCCTGTCAAAGTATCACAGGTGCCCAAAGATGGTGCTGGCAGCCTCCACCTCCTGGATACTGGATGGTGCCAGCCAAGACTCTTGCAGCTCATCCTCCCATGCTTCCCAGGTTCCAAGCTGGTTGATATGCTTTGGGCAATATGGGCAGATGTTGCTGGAATGCTGAATGCCCATGAAGCCCACCATCTTTGCATGTGCAAGACTGTCAGCCATGATCATGTTGAGCTGCACATGCACCATTCTCCCTGTACAACCATGAAGGCAATGCATTACATTTACAGTGTCAGTAGCTAGCTTTGGAGTGCATGAGCAACACAGAGCAAGGGAATGGTACTTACCTTCCAGATGCATAGCCATCTGAATCTTGATGCCTTTCTCATCAAGCAAGCAGATCTCATCAATGACAAGGTGCAAGCATTGCTCAAAGGTCTTGTTCTTGGTCACCTTGGGACTGGGCATGAGGGAGAGCAGATGTATCCCTCTGCACCTACAGTCCAAGGTGCTGAACCTTTCAGGCAAGTTGTCGATTCACAGGAGGATAGTGCCAGTTGAGTAATGCAGCAAGTATCCACCCTTGAATGGCCCAAACCAGTCAACATTGAGCATGACCTTGAGGTTGAGGACCAAGTCCTTGATGTACAGCTGATGTTGCTCCTTGCATGGCATCTTGCAGTTGATGAGAGAACAGTTGTGATGCCATGCTTTGCTGCTCCAGACTAGACCATAATGCTCTCCATCACCTGGTGCCACATCTGTACCTGGCCTGCTTGCTTCTTCCAAAGCCAATTCCAGTCTTTCATCCTGTAGAAGCAAAGCAATTACCATTTCGATTGTCCTGTATGTGTACATGAGTTGTGGCCTGCAGTTAAAGATGATGTAGGTGGCACAATGTGTGCACTTGAGATCACTGTTGGCAGGAACGTTGCCATCCCAGTCATTCAGCTTGTGGCAGATGATGCATATGAGGGACTTCTTGAAGTGATCCATGATCTTGAGGCTCTTGGCTACTACAGCTGGTGTCACAAGATTGCACCACACATCAGAGGTATCATGTCCACTTTGCATTGCATCATCTTGTGCAATCAATGGCCCAAGAGTGGCAAATATGAATGAGAGGATGAGTGAGGCCTCATCATTCAAGAGTGCAGTGTACACCATGAGGAAGGTCACAAATATGTGAACCTTCCAAACCCAGCTGTTGATGTCCTTCTGGGAGCTGGTGAGCATGATCATGCTCATGCTGGACCCCTCACAGTCGAAGATGCAGCTTGTGAAGCTGCCCACCTCATCCAAATTGATGTGTCCTTGCTCCTCCTCCTCACCAACCTCATCTTTGTTGTCAGAATCACTCCAGATCCCATGTTCTTCATCATCACTATTGGTGAAATGCTCACTCTGACTGTTTGTGTTGTTGTCCACCCAATGAGCAAAGTTGGTCTCAGTCACAGGCAAAGGCACACAAGACTGAGGCAAGGTAGGATGCACATCATTATCATTGCAATGTGAATGTACATCATGATGTGCTGGAATGTGGTCTGCAAGTATGCTGTCAAGAAGCTGTGATGGTGATGGTGCATGTGGTGTGAAGCACTGCTTCTTGCATGGTGGCAGTGGAACTGGAGGTGGTGGCAGTGGTGGCAGCAGTGGCCTTGTGGTTCCTGAATGTCAAGCTGTTGATCAGGAGGCTGTTGACACCACCAATCTCTGTGCAACCAGGGCAGTGGGCAGTGGCAATAGGGTGTCATGGTGGGATTGCATGAGGTGGGAAGGTGGCAGAATGAGGATACAAAGGAAAAAAGGAGGGTTAGTATATGTTGAAGGTGACCATACAAGCTGCAACATGGGTCTTACTCACCATTGCCTGCCTCCTCAAGCCAGAAAACACCAGATCAGCTGCATCACAATCATTCAAGGCAGTGGTCTAAGCCAGCAAAGCCACATTACCATGGTACAGAGGTGGTTATTGAGGTCGACTGCATTGGACCCTGCATACAATTCATTAATGCAGCTTCTTTGTGTTAAACTCTGTATTCCTGAGAAGAAAAAAGACTTTCCACAATGTGATTGTTCCACTGTGTTTGCCTGCACACTGCACACACTTCATGCAGCCACTTGATGTGTCTATTTTTGGACCATTGACTGCAGCATACTGGTGTTTGGTGACAGCCCTAGCCCCACATGTGCTTGCAGCAGGAATTGACAAGGCACAGTTTGGTATCTTGTATGCCCACACATGGGCTAAGGTGCTGACACCTGCTGTGGCAAAGAAGGCCTTCCAGGATTCTGGAATCACCATGACTCTGAGTCCTGAGAAGGTTCTAAACCAACTTGCAGGGTCAGCTTCTGCAGGTCACCAATCTGGGGCCCTGCATTTTTTCCTGCAGCAGAACAGACCACCATTCCACAGTCAGGCACAAGGATCAACAGCATGCTGGATGAATTCAGGAATGCCAATACACTGAGAGAATCATGGAGTCTCAAACAAGCACTTCTAGAAGTGTTTCAGGAACCACAGGCTAAGAACTTGGCTCTACAGGCAGAAAACATGGTTTTGCAAGCTCAGGAGGAAAGCAAACACTGCCAAAACAAGGAAAACACAGTGTTATGCTCATGGGGTCTGGCAACTGCAGGTTCACTGGGTATGGTGTTGTTGGTGGAGGCCACAGGTGGGTTATCAGGCATGGTGGTGTCCACTACATTGCTGGTGGGCTGGAAGGATTTTGGTAATGCTAAAGAGGTCTGTTATTCCACCTACTAAGTGAGTAGAGTAAAATACAATCAACAAAGTTGTGAGGCAAGGGGCCCCAGCTGCCTGGCTGGGACCTAAATACCCCCAGTCACTTGCTGCAGTTGGTCATTTCCCTGACTGGGGCCAACACATTCTGTGACAGTTGCTGCAGCTGATCACAGACCCAAAGTCCTCATGACCTGCACTCAGCTGGGTCTGTTGTTCCCATCACACACATTGGGCACCCCCTCCACCTGATAGGGCATGGACAACCACCACTGGGTCAGTGGGGACTGCATCATAACACACAGCTGAAGACACTTGTGGGAGATTGTATGGTGCTTACTAAGGATCACATGATCAGCAGAGAGCATGCTGAGTGAGAGCTCATGGAGAAGAAGCCAGCAATTGCACAGCACCAGGAGTGGGTCAGGAGGAGGCAGGAGCAACTTGCCACAGCAAATGATGATGGCAAGGCTGATGATGATGAGGCTGATGATGAACAGCTTTTTGGCAATGTTGGCCACACCTGCTCCACTATCACAGACATTCCTTGACATTCTTGATGATGGTGAGGCTCTCAGTGTGATTGATGATGATGATGATGCATTTCTAACTGGATTTGATGACAAAGTTCTTGAGGCCAGCACCTCATGCAATGAGCTCTAGTTTTGTCATTCAGTTTGTAGTGTAGCATTTTATGTTCATTGCAATGTGATTTTTGTGACCTGTCTCAATGAGGAAGATGCTTGGTTGCCCATTGTGGGAAGTAGTGATATCAGAGGTTTTATTATTTATGGATTTCTGTTGGAGTATGCAGGTACTCTGACAGTTCATCTTGTACTCAGATACTTCACCATGGAAGCACACACCAACCAGTTGGTTGCCACACCAACTGATGAATCCTCATAACCACTGGAGGATATTCACTTTAGTTCACATGCTGGATGTGTGGTATTCAACTCTCCCATTCATATGACTCCTTACATGCCCTTGCATCCAATGCAAGGGACAAATCACCACCACCAATGCCAAACACACACAACCAGCCCATTGGTCCAGATCCAACTGAAGGATCCCTCAACTCATCCAATGAGAACACTTGGTTCAACACCAAGACAAAATCTTCCATATGACACATACACACTCTGACATGACACACTGCATGATGGGAATGTGTATTGGTTGGATGGAGACATACCTTGGGCAATGTTGCTTTCCACTGCAGGAACACAAACATTTGACAGTAGATACATTGACCAAACAGCAAAGACCACACTAACCATTGCACTGAGTCTCCATGCTGCTCAACACATATATAGTGTACATACCAATTGCACCCATCATTGAAATATTATTGAATCTTCATCTTACTTACATACTCTGAATACTCACCACCACTTGGCCATACCAACTGACTGGTTTGTGTATTTGCAGCAACTTTCCCTTCTGCTTCCAGCCTCTGCACAATTCACTGCTGGTGTTGATCACCAACCAATTGGTCTTGTGGTATTGTAACTCAGACTCTCATTTGAATATCTTAGGATTTACAATGCATTTGCTCAAGATTGCAACTCAGGCATCATACACAGTTGAGCTTACAATCAACTGACTGGTGTTGTACATCAACTGGTGGGTGTGCATGATTAACAATTGGCACACCATTGCTCAGTTAAAAGCTATTCAACATTCCACCTTCCATTACTATACTCCACATGAAATTGCAGAATCCCATGAAATTAATGGAAGGTGGAACATCAAATGGCTTCTTATTGAGCAATGGTGTGTGATTGTTAGTCATGCACACCCACCAGTTGATGTACAACACCAGTCAGTTGATTGTAAGCTCAACTGTGTATGATGCCTGAGTTGCAATCTTGAGCAAATGCATTGTAAATCCTAAGATATTCAAATGAGAGTCTGAGTTGCAATACCACAAGACCAATTGGTTGGTGATCAACACCAGCAGTGAATTGTGCAGAGGCTGGAAGCAGAAGGGAAAGTTGCTGCAAATACACAAACCAGTCAGTTGGTATGGCCAAGTGGTGGGTGTTTGGGATATGTGAAGAGGGTGAAGATTTGATGATATTTCAATGACAGGTGTGACTGGTATGTACATTATATGTGTGTCAGAGGGGGAGGGGCATGGAGACTTGGTGCAATGGTCAATGTGGCTTTTTGCTGTACAAGTAGCCATTGTGCTATGTTGGTCAATGTATCCACCACCCAATGTCTACATACCTGTGGTTGAATACACTGGTTGCCTGACATGCATCTTGATTTGACCAATCATGATTGCCATCCTGCAGTGGGGTTACATTGGAGAATGTATGAGTCATGGGAGAGTTTTTCATCTTGGTGTTGAACCCAGTGTTGCGATTGGATGGGGGGGGGGGGTTGAGGGATGGCTTTGATTGGATCTGGACCCAATGAGCTGGTTGTGCATTGCTGGTGTTGGCTGCAGGGATTTGCACCTTGTGTTGGGTGCAAGGGGGCATGTAAAAAGGGGGTTGTGTGTATGGGGAAAGTAGAATACCATGTGGTTTGGTGTGTGTGGGGCTGAAGTGGGGTATGCTTGGGTGGTTGTGAGGAAGAGTGGGTTGGTGTGATGACCAACTGGAGGAATGTGTAAATAACTGGTTGGTTTGAGGATCAACCTGATTGGTGTGTGAATTGTGCAGTGGAGTGCCTGAGTACAAGGTGAACCATCAGAGTACTTGTGTAATGTACTTCACATACATGTTGGATTTTGGATGATATGGAAATTCGGCTGCTCATCACTTTATCCTCCTGAACACCATCTCTTCTTCAACCAGCAATGGCATGGAATCCACAACTACAAACCAGCATGAGATTTGGTGTACAGCATCTGCATATGATAGAGAAAGCATCCATCAGCTTGGAACTGTGTCCTTCTGGCCAACTTTATGGAGCAAATCAAGCTTGAAGTTGATGCTTGAAAAAGGTGCATTTTACACTGCTCTAGTGCCTCATCCTTCAAAAAAAAAAAAAAAAAAAAAAAAAAAAACAAATCGCATTCTCTTCTAGCACATTGATCTGTTGTGCTATGCTGGATGTCTTTGCATGTATGCAATCTCCTAATCATAAGCCTTTGCAATGATACCAAGAAAGGGTGGGAGCAGTATGATGGTTGTGGTGTTGTTGCCATCATTGGTTTGTTGAGAAAGTACACTGCTGAAGTGCCTGGAAATTTGTGTTTTTTGGGCCTCTTTTTTTGGACAACTTTTATCTCTACACACAGCAAGTCAAGCATGCTTTAAACTTCATGGATGCATAGAGTGGATGTCTGTGATCACAACCATACCAATATCAAGACTGTATGAGGATTACTTGAAGTGTAGTATGTGTTTGAAGTGATCACATTGATGAGTAAAAAAAATATGGTAGCAGATGGTTCAATCTGGAGAAAATCCAACATGTACATGAATCCAACATGTATGTGAAGTATGTTACTCCAACATACAGGAATGACGTTACTGTACAGTAAGCGGAATTGGGAGACTTTTTTTTTTTTTTTTTTTTGCATTTGTTACGGATTGGCAAGGATATGCTACTGTACAAAAAGCGGCTTGCTGATCAAGGCACTGGGCTCACATCTGGAGCCAAACCGTCAACTGGACCTGCACCACAATCGGCAGGTAACCTAGCCACAAGATGGGCATTGTAGCTGTGCCGAACAGCTTCCACTGTGTTACTAGCGCTGCGATCGCCTCTCCCCACCCCTCTCCAGCCCACGTTTGTAGGAGCAAGATCCACAGGATGGGGTTTAACAGCGTCAGCGTTACCACTGCGGGAGAGGGGATGCTCAGCGTAGAGTAGGTGAGGAGGGCGAGGAGGGTGGCGAGGGGGAAGTTGAGGATGCTGAGGACTGCGATGAGCATGGCGGCGAGGAGGTGGGTGAGGGCGAGGAGGTGGGTGGCGATGCGGCGGGTGAGGTGGGGGGAAGGAGGAGCGGAGGAGGGGAGAGGAGGGGGGAGGAGGAGGGGGGAGGAGGGAGAGGGTTGTTCGGTGTGTTGAGGTGGTGGAGGGGTTGGCGGGGGGTGAGTGGAGGAGGAGGAGGAGGTGGAGGGATGCAGTGCACAGGGTGATGCTCAAGCCGATACATGCGAGCGTTAACCCCCAAGGCCTCATTGACCTTCTCAACGCGTCATCAAACCCATCCGCGCTCTCGACCCCTCCCGCCTCACCCTCCCCCTCACCCACTCCAACCGCAAGGTATCTCTTCACCACCTGATCGCGATACCACCCCAACGTGGGTGTTTCCACCTGTACATCCCCTCCATCCCCCCCTTCCCCCAGCACAACCTCTCGCTCTTCCCTCGACACATTTTCCTCTTCGACCCAAAGTGCAAAACCGGTGATTGTCAATGCGATAGAGAAGGCGAGGGGGATAAGGATGGCGATGCCGATGGGGAGGAAGCTGCGCGGGGTGAGGAGGAGGTAGAAGAACTGCGAGTGGTGGAGGCGTTCGAGGAGGTTGGACATGGAGCGGATGGAGGATTCGACGAGGCGGCCGAGGTGGAAAAAGCCGTAGGGGCCGAGGGCGGGGACGGCGTAGAGGGTGATTGCGTCGATGTGGTGGTTTTGGAAAAAGCCGTGCGGGCCGCTGGCGATGCCGGATATGCTATGGCCGGCTTGACGGAGGGTGGAGCGGAGACCGGATTCGTAGGTGTCGAGTTTGTGTTCGAGATCGGCAGGCAGTGGAACGCCGCATTGGCGGGCAAGTTTCTGCACGAACGAGGTGGAGGGCTTGACTCCGAAGTTCACCGGCATGCCACCGGCGACGGTGTCGGCGATGCGCACGATGGTGTTAACCATGTCCATGTTGGGTAGTTGACCATCGAACCCTTCGTAGTGCACAACGATGGACGAGAACGAATCGGCAGGGTAATCGATCGAGATCGCGTTCCACACCTGCGACCCTCCCCCCGCCATAGCATCCACAACCATCCCCTCCGGGATGCTCCCAAAATACGCCGAACACCACGCGTGAATACCCTCAAGATACCCATCGCCAATGACAAAGATCAAATCCTTGCTCAAGTGTGCCTGCGTAGACAGATAGCGTGCCAACGCCAGGATCGACGCAATGCCACGGACATTGATCCTTCCACGTGGATCAATTGTGGCATTGCTTGCTGGGGGGGCAAAGGGGTCGTTTTCGCCAGTCCAGCGACTGCGCCAGCTGGCGGTGAGGATGATAGCTTCCCGTCCATCAATACGCGGGGTGGCTGATCTGGCATAGACGTTCGTACCCGATAGCGCTGTGTTTGTTCCCACCGAGGCTTTGTTGTAAGCGTATTGCTGGAGGTAGACTTCCAAACCATACGACTGCAGCTCGGAAAAGACAAACTCGGCACGAGCAGCACTGGTTGCCTCGGCCAAGAAAGCGACCTTTTCCGACAGCATATCGGCATACGTCACGTCGAAATAGTCCCAGTAGACGCGCGCTTGACCTGGCTGCAGCGCGTTTTCGTCGACATAGGTCGCTTTGGAGAATGGTGAGTTCGGATGCGGCACAACAACGATGAGCGCAAACCCCAGCATAACGAGCAGCGGGCGGAGGAGGAGGGATAAGCGACCGAGAAGAGCGACTATACGACGTCGAGTGGCAATACGCCGTCGAAAAGCGGCGGCTCGCAGCTTGGCCTCTTTCGCCACCTTGGCTTTTTGTCGGGCTTCCGCAAGGCGTGCTATAGCATGGTCGTGCACGAGATCTTCGTCCTCTGACGGTGGGTCTTGATCGACTGCTTGCTGCGGTCTGGCGCGAAGATCGTCCGTGATAAGCAGAGAGTCTACCTCGTCTTCTTCAACCTCGCGCTGCGTTGTTGACCGAACCCCATCCTGTGCCTCCTGCACCCCTGGCAGAGTAAAGCAGCCCAGGACAAGCACAACATGGCAGACCAGCAGCACCAACGACGAAGCGTCCGTCGAGGGAAAAACGTTCCAACACCACTCGAGTGCCACGGGCAAACCCAGCTTGAGCATCACCGGGAGCTTCGACCACCACAAGACGTATGGCACTTGATGAAAGTACCACGAGTAAAATTGGTAGTGGAGGCTTCGCGAGCACAGAATGCCGGCGATGTTGGAGGTGAATGCGCACGAGAGGATGGCCACCTTGTCCGACTGGCTGAGTTTGTTTGGCCTGTTTGCAAGGTTCTGCATGATCCACCGTGGTCCTTGGGTGCCGATCGGGGTCCAGCGGAACAGGCCGAAGAGGGCCAAGAGGAGGAGGTGGAGGGCGAGGAGACCTTTTGCGAAGGACCGAGACAAGAATGTTTGTTCTGGTACGAAGCGCCAATTGACGGTCCAAACGTGCAGGAAGGCTCTGGAAAAGTCGAATGCCCGTGTGAGGTAGGCGTGCGTATGGTGCAAGGTGAACGGCAGCGATATGAGCAGCTGGACGAGCGCGATGATGGATACGTATGACACGGCGCCTGCAAGACCGGTGTAGACAAACGCCGCCGCTGCGATCCCCGGCACGAAGAGCAGTACATTCATCTTAATCCCCAGTCCGCAACTCAGCAGTACAGCCGAGAGCTTCCACCTTGCGTTAACAGCCGAGAAGAGCGCCAGATAAACGAACAACATAGCGATGGGGTCGTTAAACATGCGGAGTAAAAAAATCGAATGGATCCGCTTTGACAGCATCAGCGGCAACACTGCGATAGGTGGCAAGCCTGCTTGACGGTACAGCAGCGCTACGATGAGATTGGTGGCTGTCAAAACGGCCGCAAAGACCTGCTGTGCGGGCACGATGTTGCGCCCTGCGTCTGTGAGCCAGTGGAAGAAGGAGTAGATGTAGAGATGGATGGCGGGGTAGACGCAAGGTCCGCTACCGCCTTGCGGGTCGAGTTTGGCATAGTCGCGTTGGCCGTGGAGGAAGAGTGCGGCTTGGGCGATGTAGGTTTGGAAGTCGATTTCGGTGAAGCGGATGTGGTGGATCACGGCTTGGGAGAGCACCGTGGATGCGAGGGTGAGGGCGGGGAGGGCAAAGGTGTAGCCGTGGTTGTCGAGGCAGATGCGATGCAGCCACGCGACGGCGGAGGAGGGCGTCATGACGAAGGACGGCGGATCGAGCTGGGAGTCTAGGGGAGGGTCATGCTGTTGTGGCTTTCAGTGCGATGGTGAGCAGCAGGTTGAAGGAGAATTGGTGGCAGTGAGTGAAGGTGCAGATGGTGGAGGTAGGACACTGGCGATGAGAAGAAGAAAGTGTTGATCTGCATTTTGTTGGCTGGTCAGTGCGTTTGAATGCTTCTTTTTTTCCCAATGTCATGCGAATCTTACGGACGGTTATTCTCCTTCCAAACTACGAACGCAGGTGTGTCCAGTTCACGACACTAACCTCATGGTTTAGTTACTGCCGTCTTCGACCGCTTCATGTGCACAGTGATGCAATAACTCACAGACAACACCACCAGCTTTGATCTCGACTGGAAACTCACGAGTGCTTGTGCAAACAAGGATGCCTTTCAAAACGTGTACATTGCTGATCAGGGGTGGCATATCTCCAAACCGCTACGTCTCCCTAGCCTTGAGCAGCTGTGCATCCGCAGCGCGCAACCTATACAAGAGACCTTCTCCACTACCATACCCTGCGCCTGCCCTTCTCTCATACTCCAGCGCGAACAGCGCATCACGCAGTGTCACCCTAAGCCTAGCCTGCCTCTCTTCCTCCTCCTTTGCAGCCTGGCGAGCAGACACGTCCCCCCACGCGCCTGTCGCAGCTGCATTCGACGCGCCACTTGTCAATCCTGCATCGGTGGCACCCGCTCCACTAGCTCCACTCCAGTTGGACACGGCTGGGTGGGGTGCAAACTTGGGTTTGGGGAGACGGTTGGGTGTCTTAGCATCATCTGCGCTGCTTGGTTCTGTGTTGGGTTTTTTGGGGTGCAGAGGGCTGATGGTGGTTGGGAAGGAGGATGGGCCCGAGAGCCAGGAGTACTTTGATGAGCCGCCGCCGAGGTTGCGCATGGCGGTGCTGTCGGCTAGCCTCTTGCGCACGTCTTCCGACATGTTTCTCGCCGCCACACCGGGGCCGATCTTCTTGAACCTCTTCCTGCCATCTCCCTTTGGCGTGGTGCCATCGTCCATATCGGTATCGTCACCGCCGAACCCTGCTGCAAGGGCGGAAGACTCTTCGTCTCGCGCAAGTCGTTCGCGACGTCGACGTGCCTCTTCTCCCCTTTCCGCCTTTTCCACCGCTGCGAGCTGCTTGATCGGATCACTCAAGATTTGCTCGTGATACATGGGCTGCGAAGTGGACGGGTATAGCGGGGGAGGATGTTGATGTGAGGACCAGCTTCGATGGCGCGACGATGCAATCATGGTTTCGAGCACGTTTTTCAGCCTGGTTCTAGCTGCTAGCGATAGATAGTTGAGCACGGCTGCGTCGACGCTGAGCCCATGTTTTTGTGCGAGGGTGTGCACCTTGTATGCGAGAGGGTAGATTTGCAAGAAGAGCTCGTCGTCGTCGGGTTGTGCACCTTTGTCGCGCGCGTTCTGAGACTGTTGCATAAGCTCGCGACGCTGAATGGCTTCTTCTTCCGCTTGAAGGTCCACACCGGAAGCTCCCATCACATCGACTAAGCTGTCAAAGTTGTCCTTTTGCTCCGGTGCAGCAGTACCAGCTTTGCCGGCTGACGCTTGCATGGTGCCAGCATCGGTCGCATTGGAAAAGCCGTTGATGGGAGGACCCGCGGCAGAGAGGTCATTGTGGTCGGCTTTGAATCGTTTTGCTAGTGGAAGTGAGGAATTGGATCGCTCTCTGTTACCTTGAGACTTGGGAGGCTGTGCTGCGGTTGTGGTATCGTTGAAGGGTGTTTGTGGTGCCTTGGGGCTGAAAGCCGCTGGCGATGATGCCATCATGGTTCGTAGAAGCTATCTACTGAGGCTGGCTATTCAAAACAAGATGAAAACAATGTGCATCCAGCTGAACCTGACGCTGCCTGAAGAGCAACGGCCGTGGTTTGGTTGCTTTGAGACAGAGGCGGTCCGTCGAACCGGTCAAGGTGATGTATGTGGCCTGTGCCTGAGAGGAGGTTGCGAACGATGCTGAACTACTATCCCAGGAAGCGGTGTTATTGAGTGTGCATGTGGCCGCTAGATCAGCTGAGGTGAGTCGAGATGGTGGTCGCTCATAAAGAGGGACGAATGGAGCGTTGGAGTTGAGCGGTTGTGGGAAATTCGGATTACGGAAAAGCAATCTGACAGACCGACGGATGACACACGGACGCGTTTCTAAAGTAGCATACGCTCTCACACGACGCAACTCTGACGCAACTCTCACACCTCCCAGTCTCGCAGGAGCATAGAACAGCATCAAGGAAGCCCTCACATCCCTAACATCGAGAAGCACGCCTCACTAGAGCTCTCGCACATTGTGACGACTGAGGGATATGTACTTTGTGATTGTCAATGCTTCCTAAGTACAACGCCACGCTTGCTTGCCGCATCTCGAGCGTGACACGCTCGTAACCGGCAACGTTGTGGCGTGAGGATTCTTCGCTTCCGAGCATGGATTTTGCATCTAGACGGCGGATTGACGGGAGCCTGCGAGTCTGTCCAGCACCTGCAGTTCGACAAACAGGTGATCAAAGATGCATTTTGATTCAGTGTTGGCGGGTTGCAATGCGATGCATGTGTTGAGGGGGGGACTTACCGTGGCTACACCAGGGAGGGATAGAACGTTGCCGATGATCGGGAGCTGCCGTAGGAAGTTGAGGATCACGGGGAAGAAGTCTCTACACCAGCAAACCGCAAAGCCGAGCATGCAATCGGTTAGCATGTTTCTGCGCATGCAATGAAACCAAACAATCTTGACAGGGGGGGGGGGGGGGTTGAATTCTTACCCAAAGAGATTGAGGAATCCAAAAGCTTCCACCGCCATCCCTACGACGGCCCATTTGCAAAAGACGAGCAACATGCCTGCAAAAAAGCAGATAGTACCCCTAATCTTCTGTTTCCTCGCGAAAAAGTAGAACGTCTTCTGGGGCCCAATCAAAAGCGCAATACCCGCAGTAAAGAGCACATTTCCCAGCGCGAGCAGCGCAGCATCAAAGAAGAGCACGATACCAACAAAGATGAAGAATGTGCCAAACGACACGAGTCCAGCGCCGATTTCTGCTTGCGACCCAACCCCACCAAGATCCACATTCTAGGATTAGCATCGCAAAGCAGTGCAGAGAGGATGGAGCGGATGGTGGTGATGCTTACTTTGTTGGTCTGTGAGCCACATGTTGAGTGTGGATGGATGCGAGGACGAGTGGGTTGGTGGAGATGGAGCAAGGGTGTTGGGCCGACTAAGTGCAGCAGAAGTAGGATGTGGAATGCGGTTGGGGGTGCGGAAGTCGGGGGCGGTGTGCTCTTCCCAAATCGCTCAGCATTTTTCAGCCACGCGCTGTGTCCGTGTTCCGATAATCTGCATTACGTGGCTTCTCCGACCCTCACTTCCACATCGATTGCTTCTCATGAGCTTATCTTGCAACTGGACACTCGCAACAGCACACACATTCTCACACCTCTCACTGCCCTGTCAATACCAGAGAATACAATGTAGAGATGACTTGCGACGACTGCGACGTCAGAGCTTGTACAAGTACAGGTTACAACCAAACGCATCGCTGATGTGCGGCAACTGTAATGCAAACAAGGGGAATTTTATCTTTTTCAACGCTGCCTCTTTGCAGGATTGTTAGTGTGTGCCAGCTTCGGACTTGGGCTTGGCGCTGTCTTTCCTTTCCGCTTGAGACCGGAGACGCCATTGGCCATACTTGGCGATACGTGATTCGAAGCGGTGCCATTCTCGGCGAGTGCGGCTTGCGCACCTGGTGGTTGGCCCGGCGCGGTCGCACTGTTGGGTGTAGCCTGCCTCCCTATCCCATTCGCATCTGAGGTGCTCTGTGGTATGGACCGTCCGGACTGCATTTCGCGGTATTGTGTTGCGAACTTGCGCAATGAGTCGATGGGACCAAGTTTGTCGCGCAAGCTCAGATCGATGAGATCGCGCAGCTGGCAGACGCTTTCCGTGATCTCGAGGCATCGCATAGCACGCAGGCTGATACCGTATTCGTTGACCGGGTAGTCGGGTAAAAACGTCTTCTCCACCGACACAGAGTAGCCACTTTGACTTTTAACATCGTCGTCGCCCGAGCCCAAACACTCCTCAGTCTTGACCACAGCATTACCGTTCTCGTCGCGCTTCGAATCGTCTACCTCGTCCTTGCGACCGGCTGCACCCCTACCCTTCTTATTCGCGCTCTGCCCCGAACTGCTGCTGCTGCTGTTCTCACCTGTGCTGAGGATGTTAGCTACCAAGCTGCTGGGGAGAGGGTGATCCACTCTGGACTTTTGTATAGCGACGCGTGGAATGAAGCCCGTGTGAGCATGCACCGTAAAGTCGAGCGATTCGAGACGCAGTTGAACGTCCAACTTTGCTGGATCGCCTGGTTGCGCTGCCCCCCACGGAACGAATGACGCGCGCAACAGACCCGACATTTGCACCTGCCAACCGCTGTCAAAGCTCGAAACAAACGTCGCCTTGGTGACATTGACCTGATGCGTCACGTTGGCGGAAGGGAAGCTGTTGAGGTACTTTTGAGATGGCGGCGGCGGCGGCAGAGGGTTGACTGGAGGCCAGTCGGTGTGATACTCTCTCGGGTTCTCAAGTTGAAGCTGTGAGGAGCGGAGACCTGAGATGTAGTTGGTGAGCAGATAACGCGGCAGAACGCAGGTGGGCACCTCGAAACCCTTCTGTTCGCGCGATGTAGCGTTCCAGAGGATGAGGCGGAAGACACCGGCGGGGATGAAAAACTCGTTGACAAACGAGCGCCAGTAGTTAATGTCGCCACGATTGGTGCCCGCGCCGAGCCCTTCGGAGTACTGAAGAAGTCTGAGCACACCTGAGCCGGACGGGAAGTGCGACTGAAGCTGGGGATTGGGACCAGGAGCGCCGGCTATTGTTTCCACGCCAGCGAGACTCGGTGGGAGGGCGCCGTTGGCGGTGGAGGCCGCACTCACAGCAACATTGGAGCCGTATGGGAGCTGACTCGATGTGGGAGAGGTGGTAGCGGGCCGCGCGGTGGGTGTACTTTGAGGAGCAGCAGCTGGCTGAAGAGATGGTGTAGGTGCGACGGATGGCGGCCTGGTATGTGTAGGTGTAGGAGGCCCTTGATTCAATGGAACCGAGGCCTGCCGGAGTGGCATGGGACCATGGACTTGAGGGCTAGCAACGGAAGAGCCGGCAGCAGGTGGTGCGGAGCCAGAAGAGCCCGAATTTTGCATAGCATGTGCGGCGTGGGAGATGGGGGTGGTCGTTCGATGCGGGCCGGGCTGTCCTGGGCGCTGAGCGGGAGGATTGGGCATTGGACTGTTGTGTGCTGTAGCAGGTTGGGAATTGGAAGCGTTCTGAGAACCTGGACCCGACTGAGGCTGCGAGTGCTGCTGGTGCATGGTGGGAGGAGCCGATGATGGCTGAGGTGGATGTGACTGTGGAGTCTGTGAATGCGAATGCAAAGTGACATGTGGCGGCGCGCCGCTCATATGCTGCTGCGGCGGCGGCGGCTGCGGCGGCTGCGGCTGCTGATGTGGCTGCTGTTGGTGGTGCTGCTGAATTTGTTGCGGATGCTGTTGATGTTGCTGCTGCTGCTGCAGAAGGACTTGTTGGTGTTGCTGTGAGGTATGCGGCTGTTGATGAGGATTTGATTGCTGCTGCTGCTGCTGCTGTTGGGCTTGCTGGGCTTGTTGCGCCGCCTGTTGATGTGCGTGCTGCTGCTGTTGTTGTTGTTGCAAGAGATGTAGTTGCTGTTGCTGTTGTTGTTGCAATTGAAGCTGTTGCTGCTGCTGAGCAAACGCAAGATTGGCAGGCACGGGAGGACGCTGCTGTTGACCATTAACCATCTGAGGCTGACCCACCTGAGCCATCCTCGCCATCTGCGCCTGATGCTGTTGCATAGTAGGGTGGTAAGCCGACGAAGCCGGACCATTGACCATGTGCACTTGCTGGTTGACCGAGGCAGAAGCGGGAGCACCACCATAGACGACTTGCTGCTGCTGTTGCTGCTGCTGTTGCTGCTGATGCTGATGCTGATGCTGAGTTAGTTGTGCGGGATGCTGTTGCTGGTGATGCTGTTGTTGGTGTGGATGGTGCTGATTGGGCTGGAGCTGTGCTGATGGAGTCTGGATCTGCTGTTGGTGTGCGGGAAGCTGAGCATAGACAGAAGGCTGGATTACGTAGCCGGCGGCCGGAGCCATAGCACCGGGATGCTGCTGCTGCTGAGCCATATGAGGCTGCATGTGAAAGGCGTTATTGGGCAACATGATGGTGGGAAGGCAAGCTAATTTACCCAACCCTGTACCCCACGCTCGCTGTAAGCAATCTTGAAGTGTAGAGCTGTAAGGATGTGCAGCGTGACACAGCTAGAGGGGGGATGAACGATTGCGTTGTGGTGGCATGGAGATGCTGTATAAGGGACAAGCCGACGAGGTCTGCCGAGGGGATGCGGAAGACAAATGCGAGTTTCAAGACCGCCGACGCGGGTGTCAGCTTGCGTGGATCGGCTGAAAGACGTCGGGCGGATCGAAATAATAGCCTTGTGAGAAGTGTATCCAACCGGACGTCGAAAGTGGACAGAATGCCGGGCAGAGCAAGAGAGACGGACAAGGGGAGGAAAGGGATCAGGATGACATGGTACGAGGAAAGTGAATGACCATGTATGTGGCTGAGAAGGCAGAAGCGTGTTTGTGTGAGAATGAGAGAGAGAGAGAGAGAGAGAGAGAGAGAGAAGTCTATGGCCAACGACGTCTGTGCTGCTGCTGTTCCAGAGAGAGGTAGAGACAGTGGAACTCGGCTCATTTACACATTTGGCAGCCGGCCTTTGTTCGCATCAATCAATGCACACCGACCACGGCTTCGAAGCAGGCAGTTGGCATCGCAGGAGCAAGAGCGGTAAGTTAGCAGCAGCAGCAGCAGCAGCAGCAGCAATTCGAGCACTGGAGCAGCAGCAGCTGTTGTTGCTCGCCCGTTCGGGTTCGACTCGAGATTCCCAATCGGCTTCGGCGGCGATCTGGCTCTTCTCGCGTCTGGCTGGCTTCTCTCGAATCGAATTTGCAGCAAAACCGCAAACCGCAAACCGCGACCCATTGATTTCCGAAACGTGAGAGAGAGAGAGAGAGGGATAGCGCCGCGAAACTTCAACTTTTTGCCTGCATCGCTCGCCCATTGCAATTATTCAGGCGCCATCTTTCTTTCTTTCTCCAAACTAACTGCAGCGCCCACCTGTTGTTCACTCTGGGTGTTGGGGGAGGGATGAAGCAAAACATAGCCTCAGCTTGCCACACCACTGAGCCTCGCCAGATGAATGAAGTCAAGCCTCCAGAGCAACCCGAATCGAGGGGCCCGTACTGGCTCAGGAGTGGCGGTCCAAATTGTCGACCGAAACGTTTTTCAGGATCCGCTCCTTGTCGGGGAGGGGGGGGTGTTTGTCCCAGCTCAGAGTGTGTTGCTCTTACTTGTTTCAGTGTCAGTGCTGGCTCGTCTATATATGGTTCCTGCCAAGCAGACAGAGACCTTCAGAAGTGTGGTCCGAACGTCGACTCAGATCAGGCATAAGGAGCATGAAACCAAGTGTGGCTGCTGGAAAGAAGCCTCGCCATCCATCTCCCCCACGAGCAAACGAGCAAACGAGCAAACGAGCACTCTCGGCAGAATCCGACGCTCTGGCACCACTCTTTGTTGCAGCGTTTCGATTTAGATTAAACTTTCTAGCAGCCACCGAATTCGAGCTTTGCTAATTCCCCACCTCTCCCGTTTTGCAATAGAGTACTCCAGTGTCCCGTTTTCCGAATTCGCACGCTCTGGCGCGTTTTTTCGAACGGAGCGACCCGATGAGATCACGATCACGATCACGTCTCGGAAAAAAAATTATGTGTGGCAAACTGCATCGAAAAGTTAGAGGGGAGGAGGATCACCCGATCTTTTTTGGCTGAGAGAGAGAGAGAGAGAGAGACCTTTCGGAGGGCACGCGACTGCGAAACGCTTTCTCTGTGTTGGAAGGCTTCGTGAATTATTCGCGCACTCGAGAGAGGGAGAGTGAGAAGTGCGAGGACAGAGGGCAGAGGACATGGGATCGCATCGCAATTGCTAGAGAAATCGCACTGGTTCTCAACGCACTCTGGCCGTGTCGTCGTGGACGTCGGAGCACTTTCCGACTCTGCTTCTTGGGTCAGTTTGTCCTTTTTCATCTCTTTCGCCTTTTTTTTTTTTTTTTTTTTTTCTTTCCTCACTCTGGCTCCAACGTCCCACATTTCATCACACTGTTCGCAACGCTCGACCATCGCTGCCATTGGACTCGGTTCGGTGTGCGCGCGCTCCATCACGGCCCATCCGTTCCATCTCACCTGTTCCTCCCATCGCTCGTCTCGATTCGTCACATAGAACCAGAGCGGTCGCCGCGGTTTCCGGGTTCCACTTGACTCAGCGCTTCTCTCTCTCTCTCTCTCACACACACACACACTCGCCTAGTGGAATGCTCTGAGCGGTTATCGCCAATGGAGTACAGATCGTCGTATCGTTCATACGACCGCGGTGGTGCAGGCCCAGACGCATACGCTTCGGCTGCGTCCGAGTATAGCAAGCAGTCGATAGACGACACGTACGCAAGCTCGGGGAGGAAACGCGGTCGGTCGCCTTCTCCGCCTTACTACCGCGACGAGAGGCGCGCGAGCGCTTACAATGATTATGCGAGTGCTGACCCGTGGGACCGCACACGCGACTACCGCGACCCGTCGCCCTACGCGGCTCGTTCGTCCGGATACGATAGCTATCGTGCTTCTGATGCGTATGAAGATCGTTCGGAGCGCGAGCGCGAGCGCGCGCTAGAATGGGAGCGATACTATCGCGAAAGGGAGCAGAGGGAGCAGGATTACCGGCCCAGCTATGACGAGCGCGAGCGCGAGCGCTACGAAGCTAGATCGAGGTATGACGAGAGCAGTGTGTCTGCAGACAGGGACGAGCGGCCGCGCCATCGCGATCGTGAACGTGAACGCGCCTACCAGGGTTACGACGCTCAGTACCGCAGAGAGGAGCAGAATGTTGGCTCAGAGTCGGGCGCAAAGCAGGCTTTGGATGCACAGTCAGCGCCGGATCCCATGCACTCGGACACGCTGTTGTCGTTCCGTCATTATGCGCAGATGATCAAGGCAGCTCATCCATCCGCACGCGACAGATCGATTGACCAACCCACGACACAGGAGATCTATGACGGCTATCAGGCGTACAAAGCTGCGTATAACAAGAAGGCGATTGCTCTCTTTTTCGAGCAGCGCAAAGATGAAGCATGGTTTAAAGAAAAGTATTCGCCAGCCGAGCCGTGGCTTAGCGCGAGGAATCAGCGCAAGCGAGCGGCTCGTGCGGGTAAGAAACAGAGCTGGCTGCAGGAGCTGCAGGACGGAAAGCTTGACAAGATCAGCTACGATATTCAAGACACGGACGGGCATGATGCAGCACGCAAGCGGTCTGGCTCGTTTGAGGGCGATAATCATGACCACCATCGTGGGCGCTCAGAGTCGAACGACGTCACGCTGCTCTCGCGATATGGCGAGCCTGAGGTGCTGCAGGCCGAGCAGGCCATTATTCCCGCATGCCACCACCAGATTCTCGTCAAGACTTTCCCGGCCGATTTGCCCAGAGAGAAGCTCGAAGAGGTGCTCAAGACGAAGCCCGGCTTCCGCTATTTGGCATTGGGCGAACCGCATGTGGCCAAACGATGGCACCGTGTCGGCTGGGCGATGTATGAGCCTGGGATCGATATGGAAGACACGCTCAACGCACTCCAGGGCAAAGACGTCGAGGGCTTCACACTCAACCTCGCGCCCTGCTCCAAACCGACCTCGAGCAAGCTGCGTACGGTGCCAGAGTACGCCAACTCGTTCCACCGTCTGCTAACCGATCTCAAGCACTGCAAGCAGCTCGTCGAGCGGTTTGAGACGGAAGATCGCGAGGTGGTTTTCCGGGATGAGGCCGAGAACAATGCGGTTGCTGGGATCAAGTCTTGGCTCGAAACGAGTGGGACTGATGCCATCGTGGAGCGGGTTAGGCAGATCGAGGGGGAGTTTGCGGATGAGGATCTTGAACGAGGTTATGACGTAGGGGAGGATGCGGGGAAGAGGGAGGAGCGCAGGAGGTGGATTAAGAGGCAGTTGGATTTGCATCTTGATCTGCTGCGGACGGTGTATCATTGCGACTATTATATCTCGCTGGTGTGCGAGTTTGAGGAGGAGTTGATGCGGCGTAGTCCGCGTCATGGACGTAAGCAGCCTGCAAGGGGGGTGTTGGTGGAGGAGCCGCGCGAGAATACGAATGACGAGTCATGGGCACGTAGTGTTGATCAGAAGACTATGCTGCTGCTGGCTGACGAACGCACGGATTTGACAGAGGTGGGGGGGAAGAGTGTTGATGCACAGCTTATGACGGCGGCGCTGGCGTATAGCAGGGAGGAGGAGAGGGAGAAGCATCGGTGTACGGTTCAGCTCGCGAGCGGCGCGCAGTGCGGGAAACTGTTCAAGGCGGCAGTGTTTGTGCAGAAGCATATACTTAACAAGCATAGGGCGTTTATAGAGGCCACGGCGAAGGAGGCGGTGGAGGAGGCAGTGTTTTTGAATAACTATGTGCGCGATCCGTGCCGCGCGACGAACCAGCTAGGGGTGGGGGGGAAGGGGGATGCGGGGGGGGCGACGCTTGTGCAGAGGTTGGAGGGGAATGGGGGCGCGGGGGTGTTTGGGAGTGGAGGGAGGATGGGGATGATTAGGTTTGGGAGTGCGAGTGCGGTGGATTCGCCCAGGAGGGGGGGGCAGAGTGTTGCAAACACTGCGGGGGTTTCGTTGGGGATGAGGCTCGGGGGTGTTGTAGCGACAGACTCGGCAGTGGGGGCGCCGGTTAGGATAGACCCGCTTCCGCCAGCGCCGAAACCGCTCGATCCTCGTGCGGCACGCGCAGCACCAAAGAGCTACCAAGACCTCGACGGGGCAGCGGAAGGAGACGTCGATCTCGCCTACTAAGTTAGCCAACCCCCCTCTCTTGCTATCTTGCTCTTGCTCTTGCTAACGTTAAGTTGCGCTTTTCGTCTGGCTGTATAGAGGACGCATAGCGAAAAATGTTTAATTTTTTTCTCCCCCTGACCGCTTTGACATGCGGAGTTGCGTGCGATTGAGGGCGTTTAGATCGAGCTTGGTGTAAGCGGTGGGGGGCTGGGGTTGTGTGGGAACAGGGAGGGGGGAAGGGGGGAAGGGGTTGTGTTGCCGTTGGGGGGATGTGATGGGACTGCTGGAGCGCATTTTGTTCACACACAGGAGGGAGTCGCTGCGACATCAAGTGAGAACCTCAACGTGCAAACGTTTGAAACCGAAACTGACATTGACATTGACCAACCACCAACCCAACCTAACTTAGCGGGCTGTGCTGGAGTTACTCTGAGAGCATATCGATCGCTCTCTCCACCCGCGCTCTAAGCCTTTCCACCTGCTCATTCTCCTCACCCGCAAAGCAATTGCTCAGCACCGTTTCTCTGTTCTCCCACAGCTGCTTGTTGAAACACCTTACCAGCTGGGTGTACCAACTGTTGATCCACCAGGACTCCCACTCCGTATCCGCATCTGGTTGGGGTGGTTGGTTGAGGAGGAGGTGTTTGAAACCGTTGATGGTGGTGATGAGCACTTTGCGCTGTTCGGATTGGATCGCGGCGAGGCTGGTGAGCGCTTCGGTGGAGGAGGGTTCGGGTTTGGGTTGCTTGGGGTGCAGGGAGAGGGTGGCGGAGGTTGGGAAGAGCGGGAGGGGGGTTTGTTGCTCTGCATCGTTGGGGGGTGGGGGTGGTCGAGGGGGAGACCGGCGGCGGCGGCGGCATCTTTTTTTTCTCTTTCTTCGGCTTCTTTTCGTTGGATGTGCTCGAGTCGGGTTTTCAGTTGATCCACTCGTCCGTTTACTTTCTCGAGAGTAAGACGCAGCAGGAGCCAGGTGTTGAACCCAACCCACCCCTCTTCCTCCCCCTTGTCCTTGTGTTCGTCCGGCAGCTGAATCGTCATCGGTTCGTCCCTAGGCGGGTTAAAAATAAACTCGACCACATCCGCCGGCTCCACAATCCTATACTGCAACAACTTATCCACCACAATCCCCACCCACTGCCTCGACCTCCTCCAAAACCTCCCCACCCCCCTCAACATCGCCGCCCTCATCCTCGCACTCCGCGACAACTGCCTCAACAACCCATGATACCTCTCCACAATATTAAGAAAATGCGAAAACGACCGCGAACCCACCTGCAACACACACTGCATCACCAAATCACGCACCACCACTTCCGCCTCCACCTCGCTCCCCACCCTCCCCCCTGCTTCTCCACCGCATTCTCCACTCGGAATGCTAGAGGGGGAGGGGGAGGGGGGAAAGATTGAAGATTTAAACGACTCAAAGTCGGCCAGGATGACATCTGCCGAGGTTTTAGCTTTGATCGAGTTGATGAGGTGGGTGGCTTGGGCGTGGTATGCGTGGTTGGGGTCGGCGTAGGTGAAGAGCGGGGCGGGTTCGTCTGTGGGCATGGCGACGGCTTGGATTTCGGGCGGGAGGGTTTGTTTGATGCGGTCAAAGTAGGCGAGTCGGATTTCGAGCTCGACGACCCTCTTGATGAAGACGATTTTCGGGTGGGAGGAAGGGAGAGAAGTATCCGGAATCCACTCCTTCCACGCCCAACCAAAGTTAAAGTTGCTCAGGTGGATCGCAAACCAGTCGGCGAACCTCCTCACCGTTTCGACGTCGATGCACTGAGGAGAGTCGAGCGCGTTGTAGAACGTGCGAATGGTGCGGCCGAGCGAAGGAGCAACGGTGGAAGGGGTCAGAGAGACGATCTCCCTGAGCAGCGAAGTGTAGTAGAGCGGGTTACGCGGGGAAGCGGGCAGAACGAGAGCAGTTGAAAGGATACTCTCGACGATCAAATCGTCCAGAGACCAGTTGGACTCTTCCTGCGGCGGGGCGGCAGCCGCCTGCTGGTCGTCGACCTCACCGAACAAGCCAGCTTCGCTCGAGACCTTTGCGCCGAACGTGCCCCTGCGCAGCCAATTGGGGAGATCCAAAATAAGCTTAGCAGCCTCCTTTCGATTGACTTCATACAGGTCGATCATATCGGCCAGGATAGCGCGCAACACGACCGACGCTGGCGAGGCAAGTTTGGGCACTGTGTTTGTGAACCAGCGCGGTTGGAGGCTGATGCGTTCGGGACCGACGGCGGCTTTTTTTTCCTCGAGCTCTCCCTTGCCCGTGTCGATCTTGCGGCGTTTGACTTGATGTTCGCCGAGCTGGGCGTAGGCGACATCGAGACCTTGGTCTTCGGCGTCTTCTTCGGGCGGGACGAGAACCTCGGGTAGCGTCACGGTACGCTTCTCCTCCGGCACAGAGGTAGCAGCTGGCGAGATGGCTGCAGGAAGCAAGTCGGAGGGGACGGGGAGGAATGCTGGCCTGGTGTATCCTCGTGCTCGCAGTTGTTCGAGCGCCTTGACAGCTTCAGGGAACCCTTCGAGCCAGATGGTGTCGAGATCGTGCACTGGCTGGGTGAGTTCCACCTCGACTTTTCTTGCTGCATCGTACGTCACCACCTTTTGCACTAGCTCGTCAAGCTCAGCCTGTGCGCTGTCACCGTCCACGAGCAGATCCTGACCAGCACGGCAGATCGTTTCGATAATGCACACCGCGGCGCGATCTGCCCTCGCCGCCGCCACGGCTGGCTCCTCGAGCACTGCGGCGAACGAAGCGAGCAACGTCCTCAGCGATCCAGCTGGAACAATCTGCAGCGGAACCAGCGCTGCGAAGAGGTGCAAGCTCAGACGCGTGTTCCTCCACAGCCTCGCATCGAGGTAGCTGCGGAACGCCTTGACGAGGTCCTTGACGATGGTGATTCCAAGCGAGTCGCTTTCGGCCGAGGGAAGCATGTCTTGGTCCTGATCGGCGTGGGTGTCAGGGTCGCGGTTGTGAGTGGTGGGGGGAGGTTTGGATTGTTGCGAGAGACAGAGGAAGCCGATGAGGGCGGCGATGAGGGGGGTCTTGTGCGGCTGTTCGGTCATCATGACCCTGAAAGCGGCGGTGATGGGCTCGACACCGTCGGCAGCCTTGTCCTCGATCCAGCGTGCCATTTTGAGCAGATCGGATGGTGGATGAAAGTCCTTTTCCTCACCGAGCTTGAAGAGTTGCGAGCGAATGTATCGAATGCGGTTCTCTTCTCGTTGCTCGGCAGGTTGCGACTGCTGCTGATACCCGCCGCCGCGACCGCCTTGGTAGTATCCAGCGCCACCACCACCGCCGGAACGATGCCCACCTCGACCGCCACGACGGGGAGAGTTGGCCCAGCCCTGATCACGGCCATATCCACCTGCGCCGTAGCCACCGCCGCCGCCGTTGTTGTTGTCGTTGTTCTCGTGACCGCCATTGTAGTACTGTTGCTGCTGGGAATATCCCGGGGCAGAGCTAGCTGGTGAATCCCAACCGTCCATGGTGCTTTGGATATGCGGTGCGTGTGTTGTGATGATGAGGAGAAAGAAGAAAGATGAGAACGAGCACGGTCCCGCCTCAATTTCTGCGCCCTCTTTGCCGTTTTCTCGGGAATCGGAAGTTTGAGCTGTGTTGGTTGCGTTTCTCTCTCCACCAAGCTCAGTTCACTGTTCGACCACCACCAACATCCTCCGCCTCTTCTCCTCACATCTTCGTTAGCCAGGATGTCGACGAGGAAAGAAAAGCTCCGAGCGTGTCTACGCTGCCAGTTTGTCCAGTCGCCAAGAGACTTTCACCTCAAAGGATGTCCCAACTGCGAACCCGTGCTCGAGGTACGTTGCTTTCCCCCTTCCCAAGTTCTCTCCGTTGCTGACACGCTCTGAATCGGATCATTGATGTTGTGTGGACCTGTAGATGCAAGGCAGTCAGGATAGAGTCGCCGAGTGCACAACGTCCAATTTTGACGGCATGATCTCCATGTTGCGTCCCGAGGAGAGCTGGGTGGCCAAGTGGCAGCGCATTGGTAAGTCATCTCGCCCTCTACGCTTCCTTGTACTTTCACGCGCTCGTCTCAGATGAACTCGACACTGACGCCGCCTATCTCGGTTCTCTTTTTGGTGGCTCGCGTTGCGATTGGGGGCAGAGAAGCGCCTGCCGGGGTTGTACGCAGTCAAGGTCGTTGGCAGACTTCCGGAGGGCATCGAGTCCTAGTCGGGCCCCGCCAATACCACCGACGCATCCGCATTGAACGTTGCTCATCTTAGGTTTCCATCTTCTTTGGCTTTTGTGTTCTTCTTGACTGGTGTCAGCATGTATTATTACTACAATCAACAAGCTCTCATGCCCTTTTAAAAGTACAATGTGTCTCGGTTTCGCTCACGGCCACGAATCATCTGTGTGCACCAACGCTTTGCTCTTTCGCCTTCGCCACCAGCTCTTGCCTCCTACTCTCCCTCATCCTCTCCAGCAGCTTCACCATCCCCGGTCCGTCGGCCACCAACCTCGCCACTTCGCTCTGCATCTTGTACCCGCTCACCATCTCCTGCACCACCTCTCCCAACAATGGCAGCGAGACATTGAGACTCGCAAAAAAGGTAAGCGCTTCTTGGCTAGGTGGGGTCGGTTCGTCTTTGGGCAGCTCTGCTGAGGTTTTGTTTGGGTCGTTGAGGATTTGGGAGATGAGGAGCGAGTGTTGGGTGCGTTTGGCTTGCATCGAGGTGAGGGATGCGTTGATGCGGTCGTAGGAGGGCGTGTGGAGGGTGAGTGCCAGCCAGAGGGAAGCGAGTGCGACCATGTAGGGCGGATACATGAGTGGGATGTCGGTCTTGTAGGTGTCGTTGAGCACGAACCAGCTCATCTGCAGCACATGCTCGTCGAACTCGAGCAGCTTCGCCACTCGCTCCCCTCCAACCCCAACCCCAGCATCCTTCTCTTCCACGCTGCTCAACCCTTTCACCACCCCAAAACTCTCCCCCTCAATCCCGAGCCCTATCCCGCCCAACCCACCCGCACCGCCATCCTTCCCACACCCATACGCATCATACAAGGCAATAAGACTGCGATACGGATGGAACACAATCATATCGAACTCCATCTCTTCGAGCAAATAAAACTCCATCTCTGCCAAACTCGAGTTGTCGGTCGGCATGGCCCTAAACCCAACCTCTTGGAAGCTGCGCGCCGCTTCGGCGACGGCGGATTTGATGTGGATGGGAGATTCTTCCACTTTAGCGGCGACGTAGACGCAGGTCGCGGCGACGAGGAAGGGGTCGAGAGCGGAGTAGGAGTTTTTCGAGAAGAAGCGGCGGAAGAAGATGGCAGACGAGGCGACCACGCGCTGGCGCAGGTTGAGGCGTTTGCAAATCGTCGAGAGGACTGAAGGGGGAGGCAAGGCGGCGGTCCAAGATGGTCGTGAGGATGTTGGAGGTGGAGATGAGGATCAAAGATGGTGGTAGCAAGCAGCATGATTGTTGTGATTCACGTCGATGTGAACAGCGTGCATCGTTGTGAACCGAGTGTATCCCAAGCCGAAGGCAAGAACGACAAACCCAGTATGGTCAGCGTCAGTGTCGCCACTTTTCATTTCAGTGAACAAGCATACTTACGATTGGAGAAAAACACCCCCAACGCCGCGCACTCTAGCCTACTCGCATGGCGCATGTCCTCCTTGCGCGCCAGCTCCAACTGCGGTCTATCTAGCAGCCAGTTGTTGCTGTTCCACGCCCGCCCAATAAAAGCGCAGCAGAAAGCAAACCGAAGAGCGGGTGTTAGTCTCGCATATGGCAAAGAAACGTCGGGGCGCGGGAGAGGGGCAGAGGGGGAGAGGAGGGAGAGCTCACCATTGTGTGGAAGCCCAGTAGTTGGCCGACATCTCGCCTAGTCTCCTCTCTCCGTTGCCTTGGGGATGTGGAGAATGGTGTTGGTGGTAGTCGAGTGCGTCTGTCGGCGAAATTTAAGCGCGCATGTTTGCATCGACTTGTCCAATTCAGGGTCCCCTTTGTTCCCTCCCGAAAGACCCTTTACCCTGCTGTTCCCTTGTCCTACCCCTTCCCTCCTTCATCTTTCTCCTGGTCACCTCTCACCGCCGCATACATGGCCGAACATGTCGTTGATATGTCATCTGCCACATCCCAACATTACACCGCCGGTGCTGTCGGTGGGCTTTGCCGTGGGCGCGTCCACCTTGTTCACCATCTCGTACGTCGCCTCTCTCTACCTCTCCCCCGCAGGCCGACTCGCGGGGACCAAGGACGAACATGGAAACACACTCGATAGAGACCATCCGGCCGTCATTAAAGCAAGGATAAAGACGGCGTCGCTGGCTACGGCGGTGACTGTGTTGGCTACGGGGTTGGGGTTGTGGATCAAAGGAGCTGTGCCTAGAGCTGTAAGTGTGTCCTCTTTTTTTTTTTGGCCGACTTTTGAGGGTCTGGTTGTGGGCGCAGAGCGGTACTGACGAAAGCGACTCTTTCCGTGACGATGGGGGATTGTAGGGCTGGTTGCTGGACACCCTCAACATAAGCAGGTTGCTCGGACTTCCGCTCCCTACACCTTCCCTGCTCACCTCAAATCTCGTTCCCTTCAGCCCCTCTCTCCCTACCTACCTTTCCACGCTTGCCTCACACATCCTTTCCCCCCTCCTCCTCACCTCTCTCCTCTTCCTCGGCCCTCTCTACGTCTCGTTCCTCGACTCTGAGCTGCCGTTCCAATCCTCCTTCTCCTTCCACCGTGTCGTCTCCAAATTCACCTCGCTCGCCGGTATCCGCAACTACCTCGTGGGCCCACTCACCGAAGAACTCGTCTTCCGCTCCTCCATCCTCACCCCCCTCCTCTTCGCCGGCGTATCCCGGACCAAACTCATCTCTGCCAGCCCAGCATTCTTCGGCATCGCACACGTGCATCATGCTTACAACGTGTATCTGCAAGGCGGAAAGAAGCGCGAGGCGGCAGTGAGGGGAGCGGTGACAGCTGCAGTGCAGTTTGGGTACACGATGGTGTTTGGGTGGTATGCCAACTTTTTGTTCCTTAGAGCGGGGACGGTGTGGGCGCCCGTGGGCGCGCATGTGTTTTGCAACGTTATGGGGCTGCCCACGCCGTGGAGTGCGGCAGAAAGGCATCCCAAAACATCAGGCTGTAAGTTGGCACCCCCCCTTTCCAGACCTCCGACACAGAGGTAAACTCAAGCGCGAGATAGAGTGAGATACTGATAGCTATGGCTTGAACTCTGTGATTGTATTGTTGGTAGTGATCTGGGCAGCCCACGCGGCGGGCATTGCGCTGTTTGCACGCTTCCTGTTCCCCCTCACCTCCTCTCCACTCCTCGGAGGCTCTTTATACTGGTCTTCACCATAAACTCAGCAACCTACACCCACTCTACTGAAACACCAAACTCGTCTCCCTCGCCATCCTCACCTCTTCGGGTCCTATCCCGATCAACCACCTCTCATACCCCGGCGTTTCGCGCGTAAGCCACGCCGTGAGTCGGGAAGAGTTGCGCGTTGTCCTTCCCGTTGCTGGGATGGAGGATGACGCTTCGAGTGCATTCTGCTGGTGCAGGGTGGCGTGGATCTGGGCGAGATCATCGTCGATGAGGGCCATGAGGCGGACGAAGGGGGCGTACTCGGTGATGTGGTATGCAGCCAGCAGCGGGGAGGAAGGGCGGTGGAGGAGGAGAGGGCGCAGCAGGTTACGTAGCAGCGAGACTTGGTGCGATCTGTATTGGCAGCGATACCGATCAAAGACAGTTGTCAGTGGGTTGGGGGAGTCGTTGAGCGCAATAGAGACAGAGGAAGTGACTTACTGTATGTGATTCAACCGAGTGCCAATGCTGGGGTTAGTGAACGCTATCGTTGTGTCAACCGCCGGAGAAGAAGCAGCAGCTTGAGCGGCGTGCAATTCAGCAAAAGTCGATCTGTATTCTACTTGCGAGTACGCAGTTAGCGCCTGTCGCTGGTGTTGCGAGCCTAGTGGATGCGGAACGAGCTGTGTCCAAGCTCCCAACTGGCGCGAAGACGAGTGATGCTCCACGCCAAAATCTCCTGAGACCTCTATATCGCCTTTTCCTCCTAAGCCGCGTTCGAATATGTCAGCGAGGCTGCTGCTCTCTGCTGCACGAGCTACAGCTTTCATGTCTGCATTCACAGCCGCGAGTGTTTTCAGTATGTCCTCCTGTGCATCGTCGAAAGAGGCGATATGACCAAACTGCAGTTGTTGCATCGCCTGGCGGAGATCCACTCCCAAACCCCCTTCGTCTTCTTCCCCCCCTGCACCTGCACCACTGAAGGCGTTCTGCGTCCCATCAAGACTAAGCAACATATCCTTGACCTTGTCCGCAGCAAGGTACCGCCCAGACCGAGCGGCTACTGTCTGCAACCACGGCACAACCACGTCCAAACTCGGCTTTGCGAACTCTAGCACTTGTTGCACGGGCAAATCGTGCACAGGCACCAGCTCGAGCTCGTTGCACACCACCACCACTGGTCTTTTGCTCTCGGCTACCAGCTCGACAACCGCGGCCCAGAAGCCTTTGTCTTCTTCAAAGAGGATGTCTGCTTCCTCGATCAGGATAAGTGATTGCCGCACTGCTCCAGGAGTCGAAGGGGAGGTGGAAGAGGTAGAGGTAGAGGCGGTAGGGGTGAGTTTGGGCTTGAAGGTGGCTCCGCCACCAATACCGCCGGAGGAGACCATGTGGTTGCGGCCCAGATCGCCGACGGCAGAGAGGAGTTCTTTGCCAGAACGTTTACCCATGCCAGGGTAGAGCTCGAACACTTCGTAGCCTAGCTCAGAGGCGCACGCGTAGACGGAGGCTGTCTTGCCTGCGCCGCTAGGTCCGCTTAGGACGATGCAGTTGGTGAGCCTGTCGAGTGATGCAAACTGGCTCTGAGGCTGGTGTTGCGTTTCCCTTTCCACCTGCTGACTCGGCGTGGCTCCTGCAGTAGCGGTTGCTTGGCTGCCTGCCAACTCGACACTCTCGTCATCGGAAAGTGTGCTCTTCCGCTCGATCTTTGCGAACCTTGAAAACCAATCTTGGTCCGTAACAGCCTCGTCGTACTCGCCGATAGCGTCTTGTTCGTCGTCGTCGTCATCGTCGACAATGAAATCAGACATATCGTCGCTATCGTCGCTGTAACGCCTTCTTGGTCGTTTCTTTCGGCTTCGATCGACACGACGCTGGATGCCGTTTTTGCGCTTGTTATCCGTGGTACGCACCACGCCGGGCGCGGCGACGAGCAAACGACGCAGCCATTCGAGCAAGTAGGCTGCGTTGGCTTGGTTGCCCAAGCAAGCAGCAGCGGTGTATGGCCGATAGGCGTCGATCCAAAGCTGGCCGTTCTTGTGGCAGGGTTCGGCTTGTTGGACGGATTGGGTGGAAGACAAGGGCGGGAGGCGGGATGCGTCGACGTACTGGGCGATAAAGTCGTCGATCGAGTCGAACGTTTCCACCGAGCCCGCGAGCGAAATGCCAGAGAGCAAAGGGTCAGGGCGAGTGCGGTTCATTTGTCGAACAAAGTCTGATGGGGGATCTCCATCTTCGATGTGCGGTCCAGAAGATGAACTAGCGCGGGATGACCAGCGAGCACGGAAGGCGGGCAGATTGGAGCGAGCTTTGGAAAGCAAAGCGTCTTCGTCGTGGTGCAGCCCGACGACATGCGTGTGCTCGTGCGAAGGCCAAAGAGCGTGGACGGGCTTCTTAGGCTTGGATGACGAAGCTCTTGGTGCAGCAAAGAGGCTCCAAGACGCTGGTGCAGCGTTTGAGCTTGAGCCTGAGAAGGAAGCAGTTGGCTTTGTGGGAGCTTTGGCTTTGTCGTGTGATGCTCGTGGTGGGGCAGTCTGGGCTTCACCGCTGTGTTGATGAGAAAGAGAGCTGGGATCTGCTGGCGGCGGTGGCTGCTTGGGCTTCTTTGTGAAGAAGGGATGAGGGTTGGCAGTGGCGGCTGCATCAGTCCCTTTGACGGCCAAGCTGAGTGGATTTGGTTCGACGACCTTGGTGGCTGGTTGTGACTGTGGCCCCGATGCTGATGCGGTTACAGATGCTGCACTCTTGTTGCCAGCTGCGTCTGGCGTCGCGACACGGGCCTCTACCAGCTCGAACGCGTCCGCATCCTGATGCTTCTGTCTGCCATTCCTCTTTGCTCGCTTATCTTGTATTGGTCTCTGTGCTTTCTTTGCGAGCTGTGCTTGGCGCTTCTCCTCTTTAAGGCGCGCTGATTCCTGTGCAGCGTCTGCGCGAAGGACAGCCTTGAGATCCTCGCGATACGATACGGGAGCCTTGGTGCGACTGGATCGTGTGGGTCGTTTCTGCTGCTCGGTGTCTGAGTCGTCGTTGGAGTGGCTCGGGTTGGCGGAGGTGCCTCCTGGTTTAAAGAAGGGATGCAAAGGAGGATGTGGCTTTTGTGTAGTCTGGCTTGTCGGTGGAGCAGGAGCAGTGTAAGAGGACAAGACGTCCGAGTTCTGCGAGAGAGGCTGTGCGGTGGTGACCGACGCACCTGTATCTGCTACTGAGGACAAGGCGGTTTGCTGGGTGGAGGCAGGCACAGCGCTCGAGCTGGCAGCAGAGGATGAGCGTGTGGACGAGTTGGAATCCATGTCTGCTGCAACGGCGGAATGCTGTGGTATTGGCTCGGGAGCGGAGACATCTATGGGCTGGTGAGCACTGGTCTCATCTTGCGAGTTGGAGAAGAGAGCAGGATCACGTTGGTGCTGCAGGTGCGAATCGAGCTGAGTCTGGTGAGCTTCTAGAAGAGGAGGCGTGCTGTATTGGAAAGGTGGAGTGTCTATGTCGTAGAGTGTTGGGTCGAGTGTGACATGGTGCGGGCTAGAGTGAGGGCTACTTGGTCGAGGTAGCTGCTGGTAATAGTCGACACTTTGATCTGTGGTGTGAAGGATGGGCGGTGGAGCGACCCATGGCAGAGTTGCTTGTCTCATGACCTCGTCATTTGTCTCGAGAAGCGGATGGTGATGTGGATAGTGGATGACGAACAAGAGATGGTAGCATGTGAGCGTCGACAAGTTGGGATCTGCAAATCGAGAGGCGTTTGATCAGCTTTGCGTCGGCTGTACAGTATGATATGAATCCGCCAACCCTCTTGTCTCGACGCTCGCTTTTTGGAGTTTGCCGAAAGGGTCTGTCTGTGTCACACGCAAACATGTGCGTTTGTTTAATGTCAATCAAGAGAACACACAATTTGAATTGCTTCGGTATACAGTACTGTACAGTATATTGCCCCCCACCAAAAAAAGAAAACGTTGCGTTTCCTTTTTTCCCCCACTCTCTCTGTACGCGACGCGTCCTTTGGTTGTTATTCAGCCGCTCCCCACACCAAAAACGTGTTACTGTTAGGCTCAGCTACTCTCAACACTTTGAATCCTCTTTTTTCTCTCCAAGATGGTATGACGTCGTTGGGCTGCTGCATGTGCAGATTCTTACATATCTCAGCAAGAGAGCACTAACTGAGACACTATTGGCCATATGGAAGCTGCTGTCGATCCACAAACCAAGACGCGGGATTGACCTGCCAAAGAATGCTGACTGAGGTCCAGGTTAGCTCTGTGACTTAGTGCTGCCGTGCAATCAGGGTCCAGCCTGCTCGCGCCTCACAGCATTGAACTGAGCCCCGCTGTCGGTAACCCAACTCTTTTTAAACACCCTGCTGTCTCACCATCACTCATTGTTCTAACCACCATTTGCTCAACTAGCCCAGTTTTCCAAATCTCTTCCATCTCTTCAACTATACTGCTTTTGGATTTGCCAAACATGTCTGCAGGCGACAAGATTGGTGGTGCTATCAAAGGGTAAGATTTCTCTCCACGTCACTTGAGCTTGGCTCTTGATATCGTTAGAGCATGGTGCTGAGGCGATTATTACCCCTTCTCCCTTTTCCCTTTTCCAATTATCCATGTTTTGCTCTTATGAAAGTGCCGTTGATGCGGTTCACGGAGCAGGCGAGTCGATTCGCGGCAACATCAACCACAGCCTCGATTCCGCCGGCGAAGGTCTGAGAAGTGCCGACCCCGATCAGGATCACGGCAGCGCAGCCGCACATGGCAAGAGCCATGATTACGACCAATACGGCAACCAAAAAGGCGTCGCAGCTAAAGGCGAGACCGAGTTCAAGCAGGGCGTCAACAAGATCAGCGACGCTTTCCAAGGCGATACATCGTCAAACTAAGTTGACATTTCGAGCTGCATCGCTGTCAATATCTGCTCCGCCTCTTTCCTAAATACCAATACCAATATCAACACCACTATTAGTTCAGACCCAATTCAACTTGCAAAACAGAGCGTGCTTGGTCACTTTTGGGCAGGGCAGACTGAGGAATATTGCGTGCTTCCAACGTGTCTCGATACATGATCCTGTAGGTGCAGGCGCATTTCACAGGGTCGGGGGGGGCCGTCATTTCAGAGCTCGTCAACACCGAATCCGACCACCTTCTTTGCAGGAGCAGCCACCACTTTTTGCGCCTCCATTGGCGAGGGTCGTGCGCTCCAGTGCCCTTTCAACGTTGATGAACGGATGTTGGTCCTCCTCGCCGCGCCGGCGGCTGCGGTTCTGCCAATGGCTCTTGGAATAACATGGTCCGGATGCAACATTTGCTTGGACTCGTCTTGCGAAGTGTCGCTCGCTTCATCGTCTGAAGACAGATTGCTCGACAGTGCCACCTCATCCTCTTCATCCTCGCTATCTTCGCCTTGCTCGTACCGCGTTGCCTCCGGCCCTTGTTGCACCCTCGATAGCTGGAGCGACGACGTTGCAGAGTCTCGCTCAGAGTCTGAACGCGAAGCTGAATCGTCGCCTGCTAATGCACTGAGACCAGGCTGCCGATGCTTTCTGCTCTGGCTTCCATCCTCGATGTTCGCTGCACCTTTGCTATGCTGCAACGCTCCATCCTGCACTTCATTCGTCGACGCATGCACGGAATTGCCTCTCTGGCGAGGCGAGCGCGCGGCATGCTTCGACACGGATGAGGAAGCCAACTGCGAAGAGCGGAGCCGTTTGGCTTCGATCAGCTTCTGCCTGCTCATCTGAATGTCCCGGATGACATCTTCGTCCAGGCTGACCTCGAAAAGCTCCCACACGTATCGTCGCACCGAGACGCGGTAGTAAAAGTGGTCCATCAGCTCCAACGCCCTCGCAAGCACCGACATGTCTTTGAACGCCGACTTGTGCTTGGCCTTGAGCTTGCTCAGCGACCGCGATGCGTTGGTCGCCAGGATCGAGTTGCCCAGGTTGGCGATCGAGGTGATGATCTTGTTGACCACCAGCGTCTCGGGCTCGGCAAGCTCGAGATAGCTCAGATCCGGCACTTTGTTCACTTCCCATCGTGGCATCGACACCAGTCGATTAATGTCATCTGGGATGCACAATCCCATAGGTGCGCCCAGCGGTGTGCACACCGACTGCCACCCATAGTCCTGCAGTACCTCAGCACCCGAATTGGTAGACGAAATGAGGCCTAGCACAAAGAAGCATGTGCCACGCACCGACAGAACTTGCGAAGTTTCGGCAATCTCGACAATCTGACTGACCACATCTTCGGCTTCCAAGAAGGGCAGTCCGAGCTCATTGGCGCCAATGTTGCCTACAGCCCACAAGACGCTTTTGAGCTTGTTGATCAGCTCAGCGTCAGAGGCCTCGGAGCCGTGCTGGCGGATAAAGTGCGCAAACTCGCCAAAATGGCCCTTTTGCTGCAGGATGCGGCATCCTTCAGGCGTTTTAGCCAACTCCCCGTAAAAGTGTGGCGGCACGACCCCGTCTTGTGCTGGATCGGTGCCTGTGGACGATGGAGAAGCCGATGCTGATCCGGACGCTCCGCTCGATGCACTGGCAGAGAAACCAGTGCCGGCGTGGCTCGAGGATTTTCGATAGATGCTGAAGAAGTCGGCAAGCATCACTTCGACCTCGACAACATATCGCTGGTTGCGCTCGTTGAACCATTCGTCCATCTCACGATCAATATACTCGCCGTGCCAGAGGTAGCGGATACCGACCGAGGTCGAGAGGAACTTGAGCAAGAGCGGATGACCAAGCTCGCCGAGGTGATCCAGCGTCGGACGCATCGACACCACCTTCTCAAGGATGTGGCTTGAGGTGCAAGCTTCCTCGACCACCTTGGTTGCAAGCCGACGCACATCCACAGAGGGATCGTAAAGCTGCGTAAGCAAGAGGCTGATGGTCCAGTCGTTTTGCACGCCCGACTCGTTTTTAGCATTGGCCGGCAATGTCTGTTGGCGGATGAGCTCGGCTAGATGTCGGGTCGCGAACAGGCGCACATCCCGATAGCTCGAAGTGAGCGCCTTGGCCAGGATGATCCTCGAGTGACCGTCGATGCTGTAGTCGACGTTCTCTATGACCGCCTTGACAATGTCGTCCCTGCTTCGTAGCTCGCTGAGATGGTACAAGGGGGTGAAGATCTTGAAGCGTTCGAGTAGACGGATGCCCTCATTTGACTGGGTCAGGACGCCGATCATCTCAAAGTAGCCCGAAGTGAGCGTCTCCTTCATACGCTTTCGCGAAAGCAGTGGATCCGAGCCTGAGAGGCCTGACAACGGATCGAGCTGATCAAGACATTCACGGATCTCGCGCAGCAATCGATCCTCGACGAGCACGCGTACGCCTTCAGGAGTAGAAGCGAGTGTGCTGAGCAGCAGGCAACCGAGTCGTACAAAGCGTCGATTGGTGTTGAGCTTGCGGATGCTTGCAAAGCGGAGCGCAAAAGGATGGTAGAAGGCAAGCACACGCTTGAGCAGCTTCGTGCCCTTGACCACGTCATCGAGACGCTTTGGATTGAGCAGGGGTCCCTCGAGCATCTCGGTGAGCATGTCGAGGTTCCACTTGGTATGGTCCTTGGTGACCAGAACCTGGGTGTCCACCATCATGTTGCGGAATTGGACGTCATCGATCTGCATTCCCATGCGAAGTTTGGCCTTTTCGACCTGCCTCTGACCTCTGCGCATCGACTCTTCGACCGAGTTGGAGCGATCCCTAGCTGTGCTTTGCACAGCGCCGCTGAGAGCTGCAGCACTAATGATGGCTTCGTGGTGAGCACGATGTCGATTGGCGCTGTCGATGGAGGCAAGCGCGCTTGCAGCTGCCTGACGTTCGTCACTCCTGTCGAGTCGGAAATCGGCAGCGAGCGAAAAGAGGCGCGGCAGCGAGTGAATGGTTCCGCCCATGGAAGGAGGATGGACACGCTTTGAGACTTGGAGCAGCTCGCCCATGAGCATAGTAGCCTTCCTGGCCATGGTGGGGGCATGCTCAATGACATCGATGAGAGCATCGACCAAACCCGATTCGAGAAAGACAACGAGCAGAAGCGCAAGATAATGATCGACGAGGTTGAGTCTGCTGCGCGGCTGATCGCCGAGCTCACCCAAGGGTGCAATGCCTCTGACGTGGGCAGTCGCATCTGCATCTATCCTGGGCGAAGATGGGGCTTTGTGACTGCTCTCACGCTTGCTAGCCGGATCGACACGCCCAGTGGCACCGCGAACGTTGAAGAGGTCGTAGAGCATGTCGAGGAGAACGCTCTTTACCTCGACCGTATTGACGCGCAAGGCTTGGACGAGCGATTTGATCGCACTCTTGTCGTTCATGCATAGATAGATGAGGCCTGCCCAGGAACGCAGCAGAACGGTGACAACCGAAGCGGTGCTTCGGAGCAGGGCATGATAGGTGATGGGCTTCTGCACTGGCGTCTCAGTGAAGCCCGACAAGGCGATCTCGAGGTCAACACCTGGACGCAAATGCTGACGCGTGCCGGGCATATCGACGAGGTAGATGAAGACTTGGACGAGCGTGGGCGAAAAATCGGTTGCACCTTCTGTGAGCGCCTGCAAAGTGGACCTGAGACCGCCTCCCTTGATGAGAAGCCGAACATCAAAGACGGCAAGTTCTGCGAGCGTTTCGAGACAAATGTGACGAAGCTTGTCTTCTGAATGCTCTGCCACAGCTGCAAGTGCGCGTACAACACCGGAACCCAGAAGATCTTCGAGATCTAGGGCCAGGCGATCGGGAGCGGCACTGATGGAACGCAGCGCTGCGAGCTCCATGATGGCTCGGATAAGTTTGATGGCCTGGATCTTTTCGAGCTCGAAGCGGTTGTCACGGATGAGGGTGCGTGACAGGTAGATGTCGAGACCTTTATGACGACAGCGTGAGACCAGAGGCCAGAGCGGTTGTACGAGGGCATGGCGGAGAAGGCGATAGGTTGCAGCGCGGATCTCTTTGCCTGCTCGGTCGCAAAGGTTAGGCATGGCAGCATCGACGAGATCGTCGAGGGGTAGCTCGTAGCGCACCCGCGCGTGTCGTTTGAGAATGTCGACGAGGCGATTGATCTGATCGATTTGATGTCGAGCCTGATCACCGAGACCGGTTGCGTTGCTCGGTGTTCGGGCATGCGAAGAGGAGCCCGAGGCTATGGCAGCTGCTCTTGACCGAGCTGCCGTTCTGCGGGCCATGCGTGGAAGAGCAAGAGCCCTGTTGAGCGGCGAGTCGGGATCGTTTGCTGCTGCAGTGGCTGTCGCATTGGTTGACTGCGCGGATGACTCGTTTGGGAGCGGTGGTTGTGGTGAAGACGAGCCGGATGGAGATGAAGGAGCATCCTCCGAAAGAGTGGGAAGATTGACGGTTGGAGGTATGGGCGATGACGTGCGCAAAGAGCGGATGAGCGTGATGGCGAGGGATCTGGAAGCGCGCGCATCTTCGATCTCTCGGTCGTGACTGAGAGCCTGTCGGGAGGACGACGGCTGTGCGCCATCATCAGCGGCGCCGGATGCATCTGCTGCACGATCGAATAGGAGCGCAGGAGGACGGTGTGCATGCAAAGGCTGCACTATTGGAGGTGCTCCTGGGAACGTGAGAGGGGCGTGTCCATCGAGGCCGATGCCGAGACCGCCAAAGGGGGCAGCAGAAGGGTCGATGCCGGAACCGAGGTTGTGGACATAGTTGGTAGACGGTGGAGAGCCATTGTTGGGGTCCAGGTGGCTGGGAAGAATGTCGTAGCTGGTATTGTGGGCGGGCGGTCGACTTGGCCCAGCTTCAGCCCCAAAAAGCGGTTGACCTTCAAAACCGAGAGCCGACTGTTCCAATCGTGATACAGTAGCAGCAGGATCATGCCAAGTGGAAGCAGAGTCGGAAGCGTGGTAAGCAAGCGAGGGTGGCGATGAGATGGCCTGCACCTGCCGCAACCTGTCGAGCTCGCTGGTGAGGGCGGCAATCTTGGAGTTGGCAGAGTCGAGCTCGGCTTCGATCTGCTTGCGAAGGTCGAGCTTGGCGGTGGAAGCCAGCTTTAGGTCGAATACGCTGAGCAAATTTTCTGCGCCATCCTTGATCTTGGTCTCGATATCGATCTTGTTCTGCAGGCGTTGCACCTCTTCTTGTGCGCTGAGCGTGGACATCCTTGATGTCGTCCGCAGTCACTGCTGCTGCATCGGCACGACTGCGAAACCGGATCGAGCGAGAGGGTTAGTGGGAGACTGCCGACCCTACTTGCTGAGCAGACGCTGTTTCGGCACGATACAGAAAGACCGCCTCAGATGGAGCGTCGGCTCATCTTTGTGTTGTGATGTTGTCGTGGAGCTGAGTCACAAAGTAAATGTGCGTGTGAACGTCGATGTCGATGTCGGAAACCAAGCGCAGCGAGCCGAGCGTTCTCGAGGATTGACGAGCTCGACCGCACAGATGATACCCATTCGCCCCTCGGCTGCTCCGATTGCTGTCTTGCTGTAGGAGGTGTACCTTGGGTGTGATGATAGCGCAGGAGCAAAGGAGCAGCCTTGGGTTCGCGATCCGTGTAGCTTTTGTGTGAGCAAGGAGACCCTGACTGAGCCTTTCGGAGCAAGCCCCAGCCCCGGCTCATCCGAACCCAAAAGGGACTGCCGACTTGCATGCATCAAACCTTGTCTTGTTTCAGGCCGCAAAACCGCAGGGGCCGTGCGAAGAATATTCAGCGATGGAAAAAAAGCCGAGAAAATTAAAAAAAAAATGTGTCGCGAAATGAGGATGACAAAGGGACTCGAAATTTGAGGTCGAGCCACACGATGCTAGCCGCCCAAGACGGCAGATTGCTGTTCCACGCGTCTCACCTTGCAGGTACAGTACACACGGTCGACGTTGCAGAGAGGAGAGAGACGCTTTGGCGACGCTTGCGGACTTGGTTGGAGCCGGAAACTGGCTGTGCTTTCGAGCTGCACAAGCTGCAGAAGAATCTCAAAAATCCAACGATTTCTGACAGTCACACTCTGCCACCAAGCACTTAGCACTGAGCAAGCAGGACCCTGGACGGTCATCTTTTGACTGTACTTTGAGCTTACTTCCTTTCTCTTTCTGCTCAGCTGCCGACGATACCTTCAACAAGACTAAAAACCACCGTCTCGGCCAATCTATTCGCATCACCTCCTCGCCACCATCACAGCAATGAGGCTCGCCTCGATAGCGAGCGGCCTGAGGGCCAGCTCATTCGCATGCTTCTTGCTCGTCCTTGCGCTTCCTTCTCTCGTCCGTTGTGCAGCCACATCTTCTGACAAGGCGACGCACGATGGCCTTCGCAAGCTCACAGCTGCCAACTTTACCCTCACCAATGAGGGCGCTTGGCTCATCGAGTTTTTCTCGCCCAACTGCATCCATTGCAAGCGCTTCGGCGCCACCTGGTCTGAACTCTCCCAGAACAAGGACTATCTCCGCACACAATATCCTCAAGCTCCTTTCACACTTGCTCAGGTCGACTGTCTTGCCCAATGGGACCTCTGCAAGGAGCAAGGCGTCACCTTCCTCCCACGTTTGACCATCTACCAGGACGGCAAGCAGAACGCCGAGGAATACAAGGGCGACCGCAACTACCCAGAGATCTCGGCCTACATTGACAAGTTTGCCAAACAGTACCGCGAGAGCAAAGGTGTCGCCGATGTTGCTATTGTCGCTGCAGCAGACACAAAGGCACAAGTTGTCGATTCGTCCAGTGCTGCTCAAGATACCTCGGCACCCACGGCACCCACTTCTGCGAATGCTCAGGGTGCTGCTTCCAATCCTGCCAGCTCAGCCGACAGCCCTGCTTCTACTGCCTCCGACAAGCTAGCTGTAACTTCCTCTTCTGCCGTCGAGGCAATCCAAGAAGTGCTGCCCTCTGGCCCCAACCCCAAGGGCGAGCTCATCAGCTTCGGCTCAGATCCCGTCAAGACAAAGGAGGAGCTCGCAGCTTGGCTCGACAAGTCCTCGGGTCAAGGCCCCACTTTTGTCAAATTCTTTGCTCCTTGGTGTCCACACTGCAAAGCCATGGCCGCAGCCTTCAAGCAGCTCAGCGGCTCCCTCAAGGGCCGAGTCAACGCTCTCGAAGTCGACTGCGAGGCCAACAGTGTCCTCTGCGCCAGCTACGATATTCGTGGCTACCCCGTTCTTCGCCTCTATGACCAGGGCAACGTCAAGGAATACAACGGCGGCAGAAACCACGACGCCATGCTCAAATGGATACTCAAAGCCGTCTCCAGCTCCGGCATCAAGCCTGTCGCCTCGAGCACTGAGCTCGCCACCCTCGCCAAGGACAACGAGGTCATGTTCCTCTACCTCCACTCGCCAGGTACTCCCGTCGAAGAGGTTCAAGCCGTCGAAGCAGCTAGCCAGATTCTCTATGGTCGTCAAAGCCCTATCTTTGTCTCGTCTGAACCCGCACTGCTCGACCGGTATGCAAGCCATCTGGCGCAAGACCGATCTGTATCTGTTCCTGCCAAGTCTGGCTTACTCGTCTTCAAGGACCATTCGGTGGCACAACCTGTCTCTGTTTTCAACCCTTCCACCCTCCGCACTTCCGACGCGTCTGGTCAGACCGTCTACACCGAGGATGCCAAGTCCAAGATCTCGCGCTTCCTTTCTCGTGAAAAGTATGCGCTTGTCACCGAGCTTACCGCTGCCAACTTTGAAGAGATCGTACGCAACGAAGACGACGCGCTCGTGGTGCTTGCGGCGCTCTCGGATACCCATCACGGCTTCCAAGAGGCAGCTACACTTGCGGAGGGCATTGCTCGAAAGGATGGTGAGATCTCTGCGCTTCGGTCAATAGCGCTAGAGTGGAGGATGAAAAAGGCTCCTGCATCTACTAGGCAGGTCATCTTTGCGTGGATCGACGCCGACCGATGGAAGTCTCCGCTCAAGAAATTGTATGGCATCGATGCAACTGCAGCCCCCATTGCTGTCTTGGTTGACGGCAACAAGCTTCAATACTACGACCTAGTGTCCGCATCCGTGTCCGGCTCTGATCCGATGGCGATGTATGACCAACAGTGGATCACTGAATCCGTTTTCAGAGGAATCGACGCTGCTATTCATGGTGAGATCGAGCCCAAATCTTCACGCAGCCTCTTGCAAAAGTCTGTCCGAGGCGCCGAGGTCTACATGACCACTTTGATCGAGGCATGCGTCGCCCACCCTATTGTCGCTTTTGGATTCGTCTTTTTTGTGCTTGGCGCACTCTTCTTCTACCTGGGTCGAGCCAGAAGAACCTCGGGTTCGGCATTGCCCATGTATTCCAAGGTATCTACGGTCAAGGCCGACTGACCTTGTGGTTGCAATCTTGTTTTGTATCACGGCGCCTCCGCGCAATCTCAGTATCTGTTCGTTTGCATCTACATCTCCTCGAGTGCTAGTGTGCAGGAGTAATGATCCGCGGAGAAGACAGGAAGCTATCTGGGGCCTCGATGTAAATTTTGAGGTGCATTGTGCGAGGCTGGTCTCGGAACACGGAAAAGCCGCTTCAATCCTCCACATGGCAAATTTGGCACGCACGCACGCCTTGCGTTCCTCCTCGCTTCCCTTTGACTTCATCTTAGCCTTTCATCGATCTTCAGAGTAGACACGATGGGCGGCACAGACACCACCGTAACGGCGACCGGCTCGACTGAGCTCGTGCTCCACCATCTGGAGCTCAGCCGATCGAACCGAATCCTCTTCCTCCTTGAGGAGCTCCAAGTGGCTTACAAAGTCAAACACTACAAGCGCGATCCCGTCACGCATCTCGCGGGCGACGATCTTAGGCAAATCCACCCCCTCGGCCGATCCCCCGTACTCACGGATGGAGACCTCACCATCACCGAAACCAACGCGATCATCGAGTACCTTCTTCTGCACTACTATGATTCATCACGTGTCTCGCTCGGTCCCAAACTCGGTGAAAAGACACAGGCGAGCGTGGATGTGGCAGCATGGATCCAGTTTGCGGAAGCATCGATCATGTTGCATGGAATGCCGCTGTTCTATGTGATCAAGGGGGGTGGTGCGACGCAGGATGGGTCGTCGAGCGTGGAGAAGGTTTCTGCGAGGGGGTTGAAGGCTGATCTTGCCTATGTTGAAGACACGCTGAGGAAGAATGGTGGGCAGCTGGTCAAGGGGTACGAGTTTACCGCGGCGGATTGTGCTATGCTATACGGTGTCGACATTGTCGCACACATCCTGGGCACTCAGTCAGAGCAGTGGAGGAGCAACCTTGGGTTGCGGGTTGGACCAGCGACAAAGAAGTGGATGGAGAAATTGTTCCAGCGACCGGCATTCCAAGCTGCTATTCGCAAAGAAGGCATTCCCGAGGGCCAAAGCGACTGGCTGGCAGCCTTCTTCGGAAGCTCATCATCTGGCTCACAGCAGCAGCAGCAACGGAAGGCGACAAGGAAGAGCGTATTCCGACCCTGCATCGACCTCCACGAAGGCGTGGTGAAACAAATCGTGGGCGGCACGCTCACCGATACCGACTCTACACTCAAGACCAACTTTGTCGCCACCCACAGCGCGGCGCACTTTGCCTCGCTCTACCGCCAACACAAGCTGACGGGTGGACACGTGATCAAACTCGGCCCGCGCAACGACGCAGCCGCCACCAGCGCTGTCTCTGCCTGGCCGCATGGTCTGCACGTCGGAGGAGGCATCAACGGCGACAATGCGAAAGAGTGGCTGGACAAGGGTGCGGAGAAGGTCATTGTTACGTCGTGGCTCTTCCCAGGGTGCAAGTTTAGTTTGGAGAGGTTGGAGGAGCTGAGTGCCAAGGTGGGGAAGGAGAATCTGGTGGTGGATGTGAGCTGCAGGAAGAGGGGGGATAAGTGGGTGGTGGCGATGAACAGGTGGCAGGATATGACGGATATGGAGGTCAACAAGCAGAGTCTGGATTTGCTGGCAAAGTACTGCAGTGAGTTTTTGATCCATGCAGCGGATGTAGAGGGGTTGTGCCAGGGTATTGATCAGGAGCTGGTTGCTAGTAAGTACAGGTTGCGGAAGAGAGATGCTATTCCGCACAGCTATAGAAACAGCTACGATACTAGGAGAGACATGCTAACCCTGATCGTATCATCACCATCCTTTCTTCTCCAGAGCTTGGAGAATGGGTGACGATCCCAACCACCTACGCTGGCGGTGCTCGACGTAAGTAAGCCCTCTAGCTCCATTTCGCCCCGTGTCGTCCCGAGCCGTGTCATATGCTGAAGTACGTCTTCTCTCCCACACCCTTCTTGCACTTGCAGACATTGGCGACCTCGAGCTGGTGGATCGACTTTCTGGAGGCAAGGTGGATCTCACGTTTGGAAGCGCACTCGACATCTTTGGCGGGAGCGGTGTCACGATGGACGAGCTCATCCGTTGGAATTCGTCGGCCAACACGCAGTAGAAGCAGTACATCTCGAATGTCATCTCCGCGGCGTCTGCATTCCGTTCAAAGTAGTGATGCGTGCTATGCTAATGTTGGAAGCCACGACGTTGATGGTGAGCAAGGGCGGTGCAGGATCAAGAGGGCGGAAAAGGACAAGTGTTAGATTTTGCCAATTTTGGGCAAGGGAACCCGGTGATCGGAAAGACGCTGCCGAAGCCGAGCCATTATGGCCCCCTCTCTGTATACCTCCCGAAAGCCATAGGACACCGCCGAAATACTTCGCTTAGCCGTCCAAGTCGACGTTCAAGCTATGTGGCTCCGCGGAGAGCACAACAACACGCTACCGTTCCCGTTGGGGTATAAGCAGTTCACCAAGCGTCATGGAGCGACGCTTTGGTGGGTGTCCGTGGGGGAAGCGGCAGTGTTGTTTCGGTGTACCGCATCTCGCCACGCACCAGGATGCTGCGAGTAAGGGTTCAGTCGATTGAGTGAGGAGGTGTGTCGGACGCTTGAGCGAGCGAGACCACGCATCATCATCATCGAGCGACTCAAAAGACCGGCGATCCCCGCTTTTGCGATGTGATCAGAGATAGAGATTGCCAGCGAGCAAGTCCCGTTGCGGGCATTGGTCGGAGCAAGTTGTTCCATTGCACCACCACCACGAGGGGGAGGGGAGGGGACGAGACAAACGCCCACAGACAGACAGAGAGGGAGTGAGGGGGAGAGGGGGTTCGAATCGATGAGAGCGCACAGGCCAGCGTTTAGAAGAAAGGGAGAGAGACACTGCTGCAAAAGAGGAGCGGCGCGTTCTTTGGGCCGTCACTCTGCACCTCAAACTCAATTCCTTCCCCGCTTCTCTGTAGTTACCAATTCAAGCAGCGTTGAATTGCGAGAAGAATCGAGTGTGTGCTTTGGGGCTAACTTATTGTTTGAATTGAATAGCCGCTCGAAAAGCTGACGGCTGGCTGTCTCTGCGCTGGAAAAAAAAAAAAAAAAAAAAGGGGGTGGCCTGAGCTCGAGTTTCTACATTTGTAGTTGGCAAGAGTCGTTGAATTCAAAAGTCTCGACGTGGGCGTGCCGCGTTTCGAATGGCCCAAATTGAAGTTCAGCTCCGAGTTGTACTGCCATTCAACATCCCCAACTTTGGGCCAATTACAAAAGCTATATCCACGTCAAGGAAGGTGAGAAATTGAATGGATTGCGTGTGTGACGGATTTTGAAATCAATGCGAACCGAAATGGTTTGGGATTTCAGAAGGGGCTAATCGAAGAGGCAAGGCTCAAAGCAGTGCAGTTTGCAAACCATGCTGTGCTGCGATTAGAACTGTGAACGATTAGTTGGGTCCACACGCAGTTGCAAATGCACGCACAGCCCGAAACAGAACTCGACGCACCAGTCTGGCAGCCTGGCTGACTGGCTGGCTGGCTGGCTCGTTCTCAGCTCGCCGAGCGCCAGAGTAAGCGCCTGCACAGGTCATCTCCAGAAGGTCCATTCGACTTGGCCTGAGCTCTGTCTCTGTCTCTGTCTCTCTGTCTGCCTCCGATTCGGCGCCGCCATTTGCCCGTCTCTTGCTGCGCTGTTCCCCTATCCAATCGATACTCCTGTCCACTTGGTCGACATCGCCATCGCTTGCCTTTTCCCCACCAACTCGTTCTTGAACCTGCCCGTCTTTCCTTCTCACGTCAACACCACCACCTCACACCAACCCAAACCCCACTTTTCAAAAATGGAGGGTGAGTACTCTTCCCGCCATATAGTCCGTCCACTCGGCTCGACTGCACTTTGCTTGTTGCATGCTTGTCACAGCTCCGGCTTGCACCTCCAGCGTCTTACCAGCAACAAGGCAACGCGGATGGAGCAGGTAGCGACGTGCGGATGCGACCATGTCAGGGGCCCATGCCATCGTCAGGTTCATCGCGGTCGCATCATCCGTCCTGTAGATGCCTCTGGTCCTGGTCCAGTCTGGTCAAGTTTGCTCTGCTTTTTCCCTGCATCAGCTGGCCGGCTCGTTGTGATGAGCACCGTGGATACGCCCGTGACGATGCGCTCCGGCTATGCTGCATTTTCTCGAGGGCGAGTTGGCAAGAGCAGCTCTTGCATTTTCGCGCCAAGCTGTTACCGCAGACTCGCCTAGTCGAGCAGCTCTGCAAAGTCTAGGACTAAAACTGACCCCTCTACCTCATCTTTCTGTTACCTTCTGTGTTTTTGCTGAACTTGCAACGCAACAGACGAAGTCGCTGCTGTAAGTAGAAGCAAAAACTAACCATCCATTTGCACATAGCAAAGGCTCAAGCTCGAGCCGCAGTCGCAAAAGGATGCACTAAAGCAGAACGCAATAACCATGGGAAACTGACCTTTGTATCTTTTTGACCGGTCGATGTGCCTATCAACCTGCTTTTTGCATGCTTGGCTTTTCCCTTTTGACCAATTCTCGGCATTTGCACGCAACAGCTCGTTCTCGACAATGGTTCGGGAATGTGCAAAGGTACGTTTTTCTCGCTTCGCACCCCTCTTTTGATGCACTTGAAAGTTTAGCAGCGCTTGCTGGCTTTCAAGTCCTCTTATCCGATTATTTTGAGTTTCCATCCGCTGACTCGAGTCTCGCCCGCGTCCCTCTCATTAATCGCTTTGTTCCTACACTGTAGCCGGTTTCGCCGGTGATGACGCTCCCCGAGCTGTCTTCCCTTGCGTTGTCGGTCGTCCGCGTCACCAGGGTGTCATGGTCGGCATGGGCCAGAAGGACTCGTACGTCGGTGACGAGGCTCAGTCCAAGCGTGGTATCTTGACCATCAAGTACCCCATCGAGCACGGTATCGTCACCAACTGGGACGACATGGAGAAGATCTGGCACCACACCTTCTACAACGAGCTCCGTGTCGCGCCCGAAGAGCACCCCGTCCTCCTCACCGAGGCTCCCCTCAACCCCAAGGCCAACCGTGAAAAGATGACCCAGATCCTCTTCGAGACCTTCAACGCCCCCGCCTTCTACGTTGCCATCCAGGCCGTTCTCTCGCTCTACGCTTCCGGTCGTACCACTGGTATCGTGCTCGACTCGGGTGACGGTGTTACCCACACTGTGCCCATCTACGAAGGTTACTCGCTCCCCCACTCGATTCTGCGTCTCGACCTTGCCGGTCGTGACTTGACCGAGTACCTTGCGCGTATCTTGACTGAGCGAGGCTACCCCTTCACCACCACTGCCGAGCGTGAAATTGTTCGTGACATCAAGGAGAAGCTCTGCTACGTCGCCCTCGACTTTGAGCAGGAGATGCTCACCGCTACTCAGTCGTCTGCTCTTGAAAAGTCGTACGAGCTTCCCGACGGTCAGGTCATTACCATTGGTAACGAGCGATTCCGTACCCCCGAGGTGCTCTTCCAGCCCGCCTTCCTCGGCCTTGAGGCTGCCGGTATTCACGAGACCACGTACAACTCGATCATGAAGTGTGACCTTGACATCCGAAAGGACCTGTACGGCAACATTGTCATGTCGGGTGGTACCACCATGTACGCCGGTATCTCGGACCGTATGCAGAAGGAGATCACCGCGCTTGCTCCTAGCTCGATGAAGGTCAAGATTGTTGCTCCCCCCGAGCGAAAGTACTCGGTCTGGATCGGTGGTTCGATCCTTGCCTCGCTTTCCACTTTCCAGCAGATGTGGATCTCGAAGCAGGAGTACGACGAGAGCGGTCCCTCGATCGTTCACCGCAAGTGCTTCTAAGCGGTTCCCTAGCAGGAGGGGCAAGTTGCGTCCGAAGCACGTGTGCGTGTGCTAAGACCGGGCCCGACGTTGCTCTTCCAGCTCGTCCACTCAAGGCAGCTTGTAGACGGTTGTGTCGCTCCACCGGAATCCTAGCCGGCAGATATTGCTATCGTCGGGTTCGGAGAAGGGCTCACCCTCATCATTCCCATCACAGCTTTCCTCCCCGCGTAAATGTAGGTAGCCGACTGCTGCCTCACCAAATGAAAGATATGATTAACGAACAAAGACGATGATCGTCCTATGAAATTTGAGATGTCAAAAATCAGCCGCCTTTGGCGAGCACCTAGATGGTGGTTTGTTAGTGATGGATAGTGGTTTTATTGTGTTTCGCTTGAGTGCGAGTGGGATCGCGATACAGATACAGGTTGGTTGGGTTACGATGGTCAAAAGGCATCGGTTGTGGAGCATGCAAGTGGGTCGTTCTAGCCCTTTGCTTGCTGCTAGGCTTGAAGTCTAGGGGGGTTTAGGGGTGAGAGTAAGATCATGTTGTGCGGGAGTTGTCACGACTAACAGGGGCTATGGCGAGTGTCCCATTGTGTGTCGTCACCATACTTATAAGTTAGCGGGGTTCTGGGAAGTTGCAGTGTTGTCCGTTCCCGAACGGGAAGGACGGCGTGCGCGATATCGCCTTGCTTGGCTGCACTTCCGGCTGGGGCTGTGAGCCAAACATCCAAACGTGTCGAATGCGATCGGCTTTCGAATAGACATCGCTTGCTACTAAGCCGAATGCAGAGGGGAATGCTGGCGGCGACAAGAGTTACACTCGGCTCGCTGGTTGCACGTCGCAATTTCGATCTGGGATTGCTGCGTTGAACGGCACACAACTCATTTGTGGTCTTGCTAATGGTGCAGATGTCAAAGAGTGTGGGGAGAAACGACCAACCAGTGAAGTGCCCAGGATAGAAAGCACTTCGAACAATCAATTTCGCTCCCGCTCCGGGTAGAACACACCCACTCAAAACAACCTCTTTATGTTCGGAAGCAAAGTCCATGTCCACTGCTGGTAGTTGTGTCTCGCCGACCAGCTTAGGCGATCACGTAGGGATATGCAGGTCACCAAAGGGGCGAATTGAAGGTGGTGGTGCAGGGAGAGATGTCAGGATCGCACGAAGTGACGGTCTTCGCGTCTTTGGACGACCAGAAACAAGAGCAAGGGCTTCCGTAGGTCGCCGTCGCTCGACTGTCAACGTGCTAGCCACCTAGCCCCCTTGAGTACTGTAGCAAACTTGCTTGCACACGTTTCGGAAAGCCTTGAGCGAAGGTGTACCGAGCAAATCCACTGACTCAACATGATAGAAGCATCAAGTTAGATCTTGGCGAGACAAAGGCTAGGGGAAGCCTGATAACGTTGGCAGCGCTAGGTGGTTACTTTTCGCACACTACGCTGCTTGCGCTCTGATTGCAGACCCAACGACGAAACGTGGTATCTTCAGTGAAAGCGCCTTGTTCTCGGCTGGAGTGTTACTTTGGTGTGGAACTGCAGTTGAGGATGATACTTCAGGACAGATGGAAACACAAGATGCCGAATAGTGGCCATTTGGCAGAGATTTGTCGTTGCATTTTTGGGGTCAAGCGCTGCAAACGACGTCGTGAGCTAGGCTGATTCGTTGGCTCGAATTAAGGAAGCTGGTGAGAGCCAATCGTCACATTGGGCATGGAACGCCGATGGAGCAGCGCAAAAGCAAAGCAAAGCAATGGTTCGGTCAGAGGTGAAGCTAGCACGGCGGCGCTGAAGCGAGGGCTGCTGTGCATGCAATTGGATAAGACGCCGGCATCTAGAACAAGAAAGGAAACGGGCGCGTCGAATATAAAGGGCGGGCGGTGTGCTGCAGAGTCGGGCTGGGAAGGAGCTAGTCGAGATGCATGCACAAAGGCGTCTGGTTGTGCTATTTTTGACGATCCATCATCGCATAACTTAGCCGACTTCTAACCCACTTTCAACGTGAAGAGCAGCGGTGGTGCTGTCCAGGAAAGCAGCTTTGGTGGATCGGTTCCTCACCGATGATCCGATGGAGCCGATTTGGGAAAAGCCATGGTGGGATTACAGTACAGCAGAGTGCAGTGAAACCGAACAGTGTAAAAATCTCGGGCCTTGCTCATTGGCGTTGGCGGGCAGACTGGGCAAAGAAGGGTTGTTAAGCACTGCAGGAGCAAGATGCGAGTTGCAAGCGGAGATTGAAAAATGACAGCGCACCGAATTCAATGCTACGACGCGTGAGATTTTGCCCCAGTGTCGAGCAAGCATAAAAGGGTCATTGGGCACGACGAGACTTGCACCTCGGCTGTGGCTCGTTTCAACCTTAACCTCAGCCTCTAAGGTTGGCTTTGGCCCTTTGGGCGGAGGTGGTGTTGAGCTAGGTTGAACGTGTCTGCAACAAGCGATGCGGGCGTGCGTGCAAGGGGAGCCTCTTTTTGTTGTCTGTCACAGCTAGTCTGGGTCACTGCAGGGGAAGGGGGGGGGGTGGGGCTACAGCAGAAAAGATCGTTCCTTTTGTAAAATCACGCTTGGCTCGCTGTAGCTGCTGCACACATGCCGCTAGTTGCGATGAGCAAGAACAGCGTCTGCAACGGCATAGCGACGACTCCAAGACGATCCAGGGTCAATGCCTGCCAAGCCGGCGCTGCCAACGCCTACAGCAGCAGCAGCAGCAGCAGCCGCAAGCGTTGATATGGAATGCACAGAAAGAACAGGCTGGAGCTGAAGCGCATGTGGGGGGCGTGCTCATATTTCAAGGAGGAAAGGATCTGTCAGTTTTCTTGGCGAGCGAGCCATTGGGCAACAAAGGGCGGTGCAGTCCGTTGATGCCAAGGCCTCTCTTTTCTCTGTCGCTTCGCAGTGTCACTTGGAACCGCCCGCAGACATTTGACACCGAGGCGGGAGCACAACGCAGAGGCAGGAGTTTGCAATCAGCACAGCACCGACACCGAGCCCAGAGTTCTCTTGAGCAGAAAAGGGGCATCTCAGTTTTCCAAGGCGCGAGTGCGTGTGCGTGTGCGTGTGCGTGTGCGTGTGCATGCTCCTTTGCCCTCTCTCTAATCACGCTCGCTTGGCATCGGCCGCTTGGTTGCATTTTGGCTGGCACTCTTTCTCTCTCTCTCGCTGTCACTTTATATTTTAGTTGCTCGCACTGGTACGGCACGATTCATCGGTCCTTCCGCCTGGAATTGCAATGCACTGCTGCGCTTGACTTGCGACAAATTGATCCATCACAATGCAGCTCGAGTCAAGAGAGTGTTATGTGCAAAGAGGCAGAGTGAAGAGAGGCAAAGACTGCAGAGTGCTGCGCAGAAACCAAAGGCGCAGCAGGTGTTGGTGTCAGTCGCGAGCCAAACGAGACAAAGACACCGCCAGCATTGTGGCTTTTCGACACAGAGGATTAACCTCGTCCCCCCCCCCACCTTCTGTGCTTGGCGTGCCTTGCGTGTTCAACACAGAACCTTCCTTTGAGTTGTTGCTCGCTCCTCTTCTTTCTTCCTCTCCATCACTTTCTCATCCCACCCGGTTCGCAGCACGGTCCTCCCCCTCAACCCCTTTCCCTCTTGCTCCAAAGTCCCTTCCTGGCTGGTCCATACAGGTCTTTGTGTTCCCTTCTCGTCCTCGCTCAACTCGCTCTTGCAAAAGCATTATATCAATCAACCGCATCTTTGCTTGTGTCTCTCCTCTCTAACAACCCTTTCCCCCAGATCTCTTTCCCCAAGACCTACTGCTGCTGCTTCGTATACACCATCGTTTGATCCTCTACACGTTCTTTGACAGAACTCTCACCCGGACTCGATTCACCGCATCAGAGCAGAAAAGGTCGTTGCAACAATGAAGTTCCTCTCTCTCGTCGCCGCCACCCTCGCCCTTGTGGCTGCAGGCACCTCCGCTGAACCCAGCGTTGAGGTCCTCAACCTTCCCGCTATGTCCAAGCACCCTCTCTCCATGCAGCGACGCGAGGCTATACTCAACCATCGCCACTCGGGCGAGCCTCGTGTGGCTAAGCGCCACTTTAAGGGCTCTAAGCGCACCTGCAAGGCCAAAACCCACAACGCTGCTTCGGGCGCTGGTGCCAAAGCTGCTGAGTCGGCCAAGCAACACTCGAGCTCCCATTCGCAAAGCAACTCCCATTCGCAGTCGCAGTCGCAGTCGCAGTCTCAGGCCTCCAGCTACAGTCAGAGCCAGAGTCAGTCCAGCTCCGACTCTAACTCCAACTCGGACTCCAAGAGCAACAGCCACTCCCACGCCTCCTCCTCCAGCAAGAGCAACTCTAGCTCCAGCTCCAGCTCCAGCTCGTCCTCTTCTTCCTCCTCTGCTGCCTCTTCCTCCTCGTCCTCGTCGTCCTCCTCTGGAGCTGGTCTCTTTGGCTTCATCGCTGGCGGCTGTGGCTCGAGCGGCGCCAACGACCAGCAGCCCAACGGCTCGCAGAACTTCCTCAACTGCGGTCTCACCTCGGGCGGCTGGAAGCCTCCTAAGCTCAGTCTTGATCAGCTCAAGATCATCTCGGCCACTCAGGCCGCCGACTCGCCCGTGTTTGCGCCCTGCAAGGACGTCCTTTGGGCCTTCCAAGCCGCCGAAAAGGCGCACGGCGTCCCCGCCACCGTGCTCATGTCGTTTGCAATGCAAGAGTCGACCTGCAACCCCAATGCCACTGGTGGCAACGGTGAGCAGGGCCTCATGCAGATCACCCCGGACAAGTGCGGCGGGGCTCCGGGCGGAAACTGCAAGGAACCCGGGTTCAATGTTGACACCGGTGCCAAGTATTTCAAGAGCACCCTCGACCAGTGCGGGGGCAGTGTTCTTGAGGCTATTGGTATGTACAATGGCTGGCAGTTGGGCCTTACCGTGCAAAAGGCAACTGCGGCCAAGTACCAGGGCAACTGCTATGCGCAGAACAACCTCGACTACCTCTACCAGATGCTCAACGGTTGGTTCCTCGGCAAGGCTGACACCTACAGCTTGGGCACGTACAAGAACCTCGCCAGCTGCTAAGCGTCATGCCTTCTCCCTTCCTCATCACATGACTGTTTGGGTGGTTTTTGGGTGCGTTGGCTCTCGTTGTCACCGTCGGAATCCCTTTTCAACCGCTTCCCTCATCACATCTTTATTGTTTCGTCGTTAGCGCCCCCTCGCCAGTGCACGGTTACCGGCTAACCGCAGCGAGGCTTGTGTTGGGCCGACGCTCCTCTCCCACTTATTTTGCTTTTTTTCATTATTATTGTTGCTTTGCTCGTGGCCGGTCTTTGAATGGAAATGCTTGTACCACGCTAGTCGTGGTGGGGGTTGTTTTTGCTTTTCTGGAACGTGGGTGGATGGGTGTGGGTGTGTGAGTTGGACGCTTGACTGGAGGCTGATTTGGAATCGACTACCGAGCATGGGTGTAGAAATGGCAAGGGATGAGGTGCTACGCGTACAAACACGCGCGTTGTTGCCGGTACCGCTTTTGGGAGGATTCGAGGCGAGATTTGATCTGACCTAGTATTGAAATGGGGGGTATCATTGGGAAACAGTATCTGGTGAGGAGGGGAGGAGTCAAGGGGAGGGTGAGGGGTTGTTGTTCATGGAGAGTTGTATGGCGAGATGGAGCTGTTCTTGTTCGGAGAGGTTTTCGAGTGCGTCTAGTGCACGTTTTGGGGTTTGGCTGTTTGATGCAGCAGATGTTGGTGGTGGTGGTGGTGGTGTCGTAAGTGGTTCTGCTGCTTGTGCTGGTGGTTGTGCTGTAGAGGTGAGGAGGTCGTCTTGCAGTTCCTGTGCGGGGACAAGAGCCGATGCTCTGCTCCCGCTGCCACTGCCACTGCCACTGCCACTTGCACTTGCACTTGCACTATTCTCAGCAGTGGTACCGATCTCGGCCTCTTTAGAGCCGCCAATCTTACGCTGCTTATACGTCCTCCGCTCCCCCACCCTAAACGGCTGCGTAAAACACTCGCGCAACCTCTTCGCCTTAACCTCTCCAAACCCGGGACACCTCCCCACCTCCCCCCCCTCCGCCCTCACCACCCCCCTCAAACTGCCAAACCTGCTCAACAACGTGACCACATCTGTCCTATTCACCCCCCTCACCTGCGTCAACACATTCGTCACCTGTGACAAATAATCCTCCCCCACCCTCTCCCTAATCAAATCGGGTGGTTTGAACTCGAAGCTCTTATATGTTTCGATGTAGCGTGCTGCTTCTTCCGCAGACCAGGCGATGATGAGGGTGAGGTTGTTGATGAGTGCGGTTTTGGTGAGTTCTTTGATGGCGGATTGGTGGTCGGAGACGTCGCAGAGGAGGAGGAGGATGCGGAGGGTGAACATTTGGGCGAGCTTTTGGATGCGCGTGTGGATGTATTCGGGGTGCAGTCGGTGGTAGCGGATGGAGAGGAAGAGGATGCAGGAGGAGACGCCGACTTGGTAGTCGGGCACAATGTCGGCGTATTCCCATCCGATGTTGCGGATGTGTTGCAGGACAGGGTTGCCGCGTTGACAGTGGTTGACGAGGACAGTGTTGCCCGTGCCGGCTGCTCCGCGGATGAGTGGACGAGGGCGGGGCTGGACAACAGGTCCACGGGCAGAGGTGGCAGCGGTAGGGTTGGGGTTAGGAGAGTTCGTATCGCGCGGAAGGGACGAGGCGGGTTGGAAGGACGACATGGGTCGAAGCGGGCTGTTGCTGCCACTGCTGTGGGGGGGTTGAGGACCAGCCATGAGCCTGCGCACAGAGCAAGTTGCAGGAGGCAAAGTAAACTAAGGGTCGTCGCGATTCAATGGTTGCGCTGATGCAAGACGGAAGCGATATCAGTTGCGGAGGAATGCAGGCTCAATGTTGCCGTGGCTGGACCGTGCACAGGGCAGTGGTGACCAGAGGCGGATGCAGAAAACACAAGAGACGGATCCGGACAACCTTCCGGTCTTGGTTGGACTAGATGCTCCAGGTATAGTAAGGGGTATCTTTGAATCAAATTGCCTACAACACAACAACACCAACGCCATCGCCAACGCCAACGCCAGATAAGAGAAACAAGATCAAAGTCAAATTGTACGCATCTGTCAGCAATCGTGATCCAACAAAGACGCGCAAGCAATAAACAGACAACACTAAACGGCGTCGGTAGCATGCATGCATGATCGCCTCTCGTATGATGGAGAGAGGGAGGATCGATGGGGTGAGAATCAGAATTGCAGAAGAAGAAGAATTGAATCGTCACCGAGTAACTTGGACTGTTGAGCTTGTGAATGTGATATTTTAATCATCACTTAGCGTCACCCCATTGCCCCTCTCTTTGCGGGAAGCACGAGAATGCATTGCATGCTACTTTTGTCGGTCCGTTGAAAGAGCGTTGCTGTAATGCCCATTGGCTGAGGGAGACTTACGATTAGTGGAGCAGCGCAGGGGCACAGACAGAAATGCTGTGCTCCGAGCGCAAGTCGAGCTGGTATTGCCGCTGTCGTCGTCGTCAATGTCGATGGCGAAATCGATCGTGCGCGGGTGTACATCGGGGGATGGATGCAGAAGTGCGATGATGACGATAACGACAAGGACAGCGAGAGCGACGAGATGGAGACCAACACCATCCCATCCACGCGCAGCCGGCAATGGCAAACGATCGACGGTGGTTGAGCAGTGAGCCGTGCACTCCGCACACTGACGCGACTCAAGCCAAAATGAATCAGCCTCGCCTCTGCCAACTCACACTTGTGGCCCGCTTGCAAGTGGAGGCTTTCAGTTTGTGAATGTTTGCTGTCAGATCTTGTTTTGAAAGCAAAAGACGGATCCGTTGCGCTCGAAAGCTCGGCCGAGGTCGAGTGTGGTCACGTGTTGGGCACTTGGCAGAAAAAATTGCGATCTGCGAAAAATAGGCAGCAACTCTGAGGCAGCAGCTCCGTATGCATTTCTACCAAGAGAGACTGGCTCTGCTGCCTCGAGATTGCGCAACTCGCCAACCGGGTCACCACAGCGCGATATCCCGTGCACCCTCGAATCCGAGACTGAGAGAGCGAGTGACCAAGCCCAAGCCCAAAGCCCAAGCCAGCCACTTTGGTCCCCAAGACCGAGTGCCAGTCTTGCAGTCGCAATCCGAATTGCAGAGTCGAGAGTTGAGTCAAGCTAGCTGCTCGTCGTTCTTCGAACCTTCTCCTCACCATCAACTCACACAACACCTGATAGCACGCAACAATGGGTCGGGTGATTCGAGCTCAGCGAAAGAGCGGTGGTATCTTCACCGCTCATACTAAGCACAACAAGGCTCCCGCCAAGCTGCGTGTCTACGACTACGCCGAGCGCAACGGTTACATCCGAGGTGTCGTCAAGGAGATCATCCACGACGCTGGTCGGTAAGTGTCTTTCTTTTTTACAAACAGCATTCAGCAGCAGCACAGTATCAGCAGCGCAACAGCATCGCCAACTCTGCATCGCACCAGCATCGACATCAGCAGCAGTATATGCAAAAAGCAGCATTGGCAGTTGGCAGATTCGACAGTGCAGGACACGCAGACAGACAGGCGAGACTGGTGGCAGTGCTATGGATTAAAGGACTTGGCATCGGAGAGAAGCGCAGGACAGTCGTTTGCGGCTGGCGTGGGAAGAGGCCGTAGATGGAAGATTCGCAATTAGAGAAGGAGGCATGGTTGCAATGGGCCAGCACGGCCGCTACGGCACCCTCATATTGTATCGGTCGCTGCCAGTTGCGAGGTAGACTTTTCGACGTTGGCCAAATTGCAGAGGCTAGACTGGTTTAGCAGGGCATAGTAAGGGCTTGACCTCCGACCTACTTGATTGTTACCCGTGACTTCGCAAGACACGAATCACTGCGTCCCAGCACAAGCGTCGACATTAGCAAAAGCCAAACATTCACAGCACCGTCTCGAGCACCTCACCACTGCAGAGACTCACGGTCAGCAACGACAGGCACGCAGTAGGACACACGAGCCTTTCAATCTCCTTCGACCCCGCCACATCGACTCCCTGTTGCTTTTGATTGCTTTGCGTCGACATGGCTTGCCCGTTCCTTTCGCCAAAATAACTGCTGCTCAAACTTGTTGCACAGCTCTAAGCTTGCTGTGCGACCTGTTGCAATGCTGGTCTGCTCTTGAACCACCATCCTAACCGTTCGCACGAGTATACTGACCGTTTCGTCCACTACCTTTCGTCCACTACCATTCGCTATTTGCTTCGCTACCACAGTGGTGCTCCCCTTGCCAAGGTCGCTTTCCGTGACCCTTACAAGTACCGCACCCGTGTCGAGACTTTTGTCGCTACCGAGGGTCTCTCCACCGGCCAGTTTGTCTACTGCGGTAAGAAGGCTGCGCTCAACGTTGCCAACGTCCTTCCCCTCTCTTCGCTCCCTGAAGGTACCATCGTCTGCAACGTCGAGGAGAAGTCTGGTGACCGTGGCTCGCTCGCCCGCACCTCGGGCAACTACGCCACCATCATCGGCCACGACTCGAACGGCAAGACCTCGCGCATCCGTCTCCCCTCTGGTGCCAAGAAGACCGTCCCCTCCACCTCGCGTGCCACTATTGGTATCGTTGCTGGCGGTGGCCGTATCGACAAGCCCTTGCTCAAGGCCGGTCGTGCGCACCACAAGTTCAAGGTCAAGAGGAACTCGTGGCCCCGCACTCGTGGTGTGGCTATGAACCCCGTCGACCACCCGCACGGTGGTGGTAACCACCAGCACATCGGCAAGCCCTCCACCCGCTCGCGCTTCGCCCCCGCCGGTCAGAAGGTCGGTCTCATCGCCGCCCGTCGTACCGGTCTTATCCGCGGTACCATCAAGACCAAGGACGCTTAAGCTACTCCTCCATCTCGCATGGCGAATTTATAGTAGTTGGCTCTCCCCCTTGTTCTCGATCTGGTTCTCTTTTGCCTGTCTCATCTCCTCTTTCCGCGACTCGAAAGGTGGTCGTGGGTGTGCTGGATGGAAACGGCTCAGCAACACCGCATCTTTCGACGATTTTCACACTACATGTACTTTGGCACCTCGTTAGGCCGTTTTACTTTACTCGCCCATCTGCCGTTATCATACAGGAATCAGATCCATGCTTTGTAGGGGCGTGGTATCGGGTTTCAAATTGCACACTACCGTACGCACCCAAAAGAGAGATTGGTAATAGCAATCTCGTTTCTCTCGCTCTTCTAGGCGTCGTGTTTCAGGCCGTCTGGATTGTCTCTTTTTGTGTCGTTGTGTTTGGGGTGAAGGATGCATGGAGAACGGCGTGGGTTGAAGAAAGGCGGGGCAGGGGGAAGGGTGGGGGTTGTTTAGGTGCGACGTTGGCGATGGTTTGCATTTCGTGCATTGCGGCATGGTGTTTACTTGCCTCTGTTCTCTCTGGACTGCCTCTCCCCCGCTGTGGCCCTGATACTGTTGCTGGTGTTGCGCTTCATGTTCTGCCTGCGACGCAAACCCTTCATCAGTACATTTGGCTATCTCGGCGCATGTTATTCACAGAGACAGAGTATGCTTACCTCGATTTGCGAGCTGTCCAGCGGCGGGGGGGACACGGGCCAAGATCCTAGACTGGAATTCTTGATCGAGCTCCTTTGCGGTAAAGCCTAGGATATGCTTTGCAGCATCTTTCTGTAATGACGCCGCGGATGGGCGAGTTGGTGACGTGCCAGTCTTGTTCCAGGGAGGGGTCGAGGTCACGGTTGGGGTGGTTGTTGGAGATCGTGAATCCCAGCCAGCTGGATTCGCGCGACCAGTCGGGAAACTTCTGGGCTTTATTGAACACTGCTTCGCCGTCTATCGGGAGCGTTCGTGCAGGCGTGGTGCTGAGCAAGGTTAACCACCGCAGCGTCGTTGTTGTGCGCTGACAAGTGAGAGTCTCGTGACGAATCGCCAGATCGATGCAGAGAAAGATTGAGCGCCAGAACGATATGCCGTAAAAGAGGGAGCCGCCTTCAGCCCCAGCTGGGGGGTAGACGGGGGGAACCCTAACCCTAAGCTGTTTCTTCCTGTAAGATAATGTACAGCAGTTCTAGAGGGGAACCCTGCCAGCGCGCTGACTGCATCGACAAGATCTAACTCTAGCGAGTGCCAAGCATGAGCGAATGTGGTAATCCTCTGTTTCCGGGATGAAGCGGTCAGCTTTTCAAGAACGTGTTCTAGCCGGACGCGGGACCAGTACAAGGCTCAAAGTTAGTGTTGAGCCAGAAACCGTTCGAAAAAGAAAGGTCTCTGAGAACACAGCTCATCAGCGGGACAACCTTGTGTTTATATACACGGGTTGCAAAACAAACACAAGTCCACGCCATGCTTCCCTTGTAGAGATGTGGGTCACCAGCGAGGCTGAGGAGAGAGAGCAAACAAACTGTGCACGGGTGAGCAACTCATCATCTCAACAGCCGTGGTGGTAGCAAAGTTTGATTAACTTACGCACAGCTGCACGCGCATTTTCTCGCTCGCATGCATGGAGAGGCTGAGTACACGTGTGCAGAAACGTGTCAGCCATGCTTGGCAAGAGAGCGTACACGATGAGGAGGATAATGAGGCGTTTCAGATTGCATAGATGAAGTTAGAAGTGGGACAGAGGGAGCAGGTGGTGCGAAGCCTCGAAACTCGATGAAAAGAGGGCTGGTCGGTGGACGGTGAGAATCTTTTCTTCCCATACCGCACAGGATGCAAGTGCAGCACTGGATGGCGGTGGACTTCACCACACCCGGCCAACCCGGTGGGAGGAAAAATCGACGACGGTAAGGCGGGGTGAGAGCAAGTCAAGCTGGGCGTGAGAATGCGAGCGACAGGCAAACTTTCAATGTTGTGATTGTGTGTGTGAACGATTGTGAGTGGATAGGATTGCTTGGTGCTGCCGATGTTATCTGGCGCCACCAACGGGGACATCAACAGTTGTGGTGAAGATGGCGACGACGGCGGTACTGGTGGTACGAATGCACTACCTCCCGCAAACCTCTCAATCAGAGAGAGGGCTGGGGGGCGGCGTGCTGGCAGTATCCATGTACATAGTCTCGCTGGATCTGCTCCTCCTATGTCCCCCTTCGGAAGTGCTGCCCTGCTCAAGTGACACTCCTTGCTCTTGAGGCGTGTGTCCCACTACAACACCCATCTTGCTGTCACGTGATTTGGTGGTACGCTGGAGGCGCCACACAACCTTGGCCTGCTTGATCACCTTCTTTGCAGCAGTTTGCAAACTTCGCCCACTAGTGGCAGAAGCGCCTTTGGCGTCCGGTTTGAAGCCCCCAGAAGTTGGGCGGAGGCCCGAGCGGCGAGGATCCCTCAATCGTCTTCCAACCTCGTGGAAGTGGGGGTTAGTAGAGTACTCGGGAGGGGGCGACAGCCTGAGACTGTCCAAGCTCTCCGTAATGAGCTCAGAAGCATCCTCGCCTACTTTCTCGGCTGGACCGATATCCATAGGAGCCGCATGGGCGATCGTAGCTACCAGGATGGTCGCCAGAAGGAGGGCGAGAAAGCGTCGCATCTTGCTATACATGATCCGAATTTCGGCAGAGAAGAGACGGCAGAGTACGTTGGTGGACAAATCTCCGTTGGGGAAAGGAAAGAGGGTTGTTCTTATAGCTTGCAGAACTGCCCAACGTTGCCACAAAGGACCGTCTAGGTTGTGTAGCAACCAGGAAAGACCGGGAGCGAAACCGGGTAGATTGCGGTAGCAGTGATGTTACCCGTGGTGAGTGGGTTGTTGCTAGTTGCGACGCTGATGAGGTCGTAGCACACAACAGCGTTACCACCAAAGTAAGATTTCAGCGGGTCGCTTAGTCGGCGTCGTCACTCGTAGTCCCACCACTGTGAGAGTCTATGCCGAGCGCTAGACACCATTACATTCAAATATACAAATCAGCTCAGAGCTTGAGTTCAGCTGTTTATATGGTCAAAGCGGCAGTGTATTAACCCGTTCCCACACCACCACCACCACCACCACCACCACCACCACCCCACCACTTTTGTGGCATATGTGGGGACTTCACCACAACTCAAAGCAACTGCACGCCAACCAGAGCTTCCCACTTTCCGCTTTATGAAACAGGGCTCAGAGGATGAACTCGTTTCAGAGATCACGATCGCGGTTAATGAAGAGGTGGGTGGAGACTGAGGACCGAGTACGCCTTGCTTGGTCTAGCTCAAGATGCACGACCAGCGACCCGCACAAACAACTTTGGCTTCCCTGTGCACGAGTGCGAGCCTAACTCTGATCGGGACAAAGAGACGCCGAAGCGGTTGAGGAAGAACGCATGTATGACGTGACGAGCAGCTCCACTGGTCCTTCCGAGTGTTGGGTGTCGAACCTAATTTGAGCTTCACGTCGTTAAGGTGGTAGTGTCGATGTTGTCAGAGGGGAAAGAGGCTTCACTGAGTATAACCGCGTCAAGCGATGTCAGAGTGGTGAATGCAATGATAGGATTGAATTGCGGAACGAGATTGCAGTCATAGTAGAACGGTTGCTACTTGCAGTCGGCAGTTGTGTGAAACTGAATCGCGGACAACTTTGGAAACATAAGCATGGCTGGTTTTGAATACGATGGAAACAATAGTCTGGGGAGCAAATCGAACCAGAAGGCCTTAGAGGGATCGCAAATGCAAAACTATCAGGAGTCGCCATGACCCTCACAATGAGAGGTGATGCTGCAGTCATGTGCGAAAGTTTTCTACCCCAAGGAGCCATGTCGCCGATGCCCAAACCTCTCCATCGTCTCGGCATCGAATCTCACCGCCGCTCCCGTTGCCGACCAATCGCGGACGTCAGCAGCTTGCGAGACTGTTATTCCGTCGCCGGTTCAACACAGATGGAGCCCATGTATCAGGGCACGAATCAATGTCAGCTCTGAGCTCATGCAAAGCAAGAGATACGAGTATGGTGACTTACAGGGGAAACCGCGGTGGGTAGCGTAGACACCAGCGTAGCCGAGGGGGTGGCCTCCATGGGAAGGATTATTAGCCCGAGTTCGCACGTATGGATTTAAAGGGGTCAAGTCAACTTCGCCCGACGGGTTGAGAGGAGGGGCAGGGATGTACGGGTAGTAACTAGAGCCTTCTGGACCCATATGAACCCTACCCGTGTATGGGTTCCCGGGCGGAGCACCAGGGAATTCATGTGGTCTCAACGGAGCCGAAGGCGCCTGCCAGGTGTGACCGTGATCATGCGAATAAGAGCGTGCAGGGCTCACAACTGGGCTAGATTCCGAGGAAGCACTTGAGGTGCGCGGCGGCGTTTCACCCGCTTGTCTCTCTTGGTCCTCAAAGACCTCAGGCGTATGAATGGTTTCCTCGATCCCTCGCGAGCTTCCGCCACTCTTCCCCTTGAAAATTCTCTTCAAGGTTCCGAAGCCAATGATGCCTCCAGGTTTGGGCAAGGGAGCAGCGAGGGTGAGGGCGCTATTGGACAGAGCCAGGGCAACGAAGAAGATGTTGAGCTTCATAGCTGAGCGCATCAAAGGAAGGAGGACTGGTGATGGGATGGAATGGGATGGGATAGGATGGCAAGAGTTGACTTCGAGTTTGGGGATGTCTTTATAGCTTCGTCGAGCTTGCTCGCGGCGGGCCTTAGTTGCTTCTCAACTCGATTTCGCCCTTCATGGTGTCTTGATTGCACCTGCCTATGGTTCGTGGAAATCCGATGCTGCTCTTCCCTCAGATCATTGCGAGTTGCTACTTTATTTGAGCCCACCCTGTGTGGGACACGATAGGAAGAAGTGACATGGCCCATACAGATGTGCAGCACTCCAAAAGTACCGCAGGGAGAATAACAGAGACGAAGTCACCTCGCATGTGGTTGCAAAGGACAGGCTAAAGGTTACTGTAGATCGAGGGGCTTAATGGACCCACTGGCTGGACTGAAGAGAGAGGTACGATGAAGCCAAAAGGTGGGCTAAGTGACTCAGTCTGCCCACGAAGTCGTCTGTGCGCTTCCTCTTCAAGACACATGGACGCACAGACGGTCTAGTCGGCTGGCCTTATTGGGCAGATATCGTTCGCTCCATTGAGCACACCTGACAAAGATGCGGCTACTCATTTCGATAAAACCAAATTGGGTTCTTGGACGGACCCAACAAGAAGCAACATAGTGTATCCAGCATGGACGACTAACTCGAAAAACCTACCTCTACTGTTGTGCATCGCCACCAATCGCCATGCTCACGTCATGTTGGCCTTGTTTTGCTGGCAGACAACAGCTTCATCTTTCCGCAGATGAAAGGTTTGTAAGAACCACTAGCGTTGTCCTCAACTCGCTCCGATCGCCCACCAACCACGTAGCCTGTTTCAACAACTTCCGTCTACGATGACGAAACATTTGCAAGCGTTGGCCCCATTAGCAGCAGACGAACCGCTTTTCCTGCGTCACAGTGTGCTCTGCGAGAAGTCCCACGCCGAGTTGTCAGGTAAGGGAGAGGCAACACCAACTAAGCGTTCACCATGCAGTACGTCCAAGTACCCACTGCAAAGGCAAGATCGAGCGATTGCTACGCCCACTAACATGGAGATGCTATCGTGAACAACGAAGTACACCATGCGAGTGTGACTACAACGGTGTCTAGCAAGATACCGGGTGTTGAAGCACAGTATTGAGCCAACTGGTTGCCAAGCCAACAACAGAAATTTACAGGGGTGCTCGAGAAGCACCCCAGACCTGCCATCGAGCAAGCTCGACGAAGCTATAAAGACATCCCCAAACCCGAAGTCAACTCTTGCCATCCTATCCCATCCCATTCCATCCTATCACCAGTCCTCCCTCCTTTGATGCGCTCAGCTATGAAGCTCAACATCTTCTTCGTTGCCCTGGCTCTGTCCAGTAGCGCCCTCACCCTCGCTGCTCCAATGCCCCCAACTGGTCTCGGCAAAGGCTTTGGAGCCCTAAAGAAGGTTCTCAGTGGGAAGTCACGTGAGAAGGTTCCCATGTATGGGGATGATTACGTTCCTTCCCCAGAGTATCCTCAGTTTGGAAATCACCGTCAATTTCGTCAGCCTGATAATCAACTTCCTTACAACGGTGCTGAGGAGCCCGCCCAGTCCGGCCATGCTAGCCCGGAGCGCTCTCGCTCTTCTAGTCCCCTCTCCTCACCCAGTTCTAGTCCCCTCCACCCACTCACTCCTAGTCCTCGTGCTATGAGTCCTGCTCACCTTCAAGGTCCCCCTGGACGTGCAGTTGTGCCCTGGAGTGCTCCTCCTGAACCGAGGCCGTATATGCCCTGGCAGTACAACCCCGTACCCGAACATTCGGGTTATTTCCAATACCCTATGCCGGATGGACGCGGTTATGCTATCGCGCCTCGCCCCAATTATGAACTGGGCCAACCTCCCAGAACTTACAACCCGCCGCCCGAGATCCACGAGCCTCGCCTCAATTACCCGTGGCAATTTGCAGGAGCCCGTGAGTAGCCCGTCAGCTGTTTGTTGCTATGCCTGCCTGCCTGACAGAGCCAATACTGAACTCGAATGATTGTTTTTGCGTTCTGTTCGTCTTGTCATCCTCTGCACATGGTTGGCGATTAACCAGCCCACCCTCCGTATGGTCATCCCCTCTACCCCGAAGGTCCTCCTGGAACCGTAGTTCCACCCGAAGACCAGCATGGATGGCCTTGAAGCCTCTTCATCGAGGACCAGAGCTCCAGCTGGTAGATCGAGTTCAATGAGAACAGACCATCTTTTTATGGTCGCAACGCCAGGCCCCTTGACTTCTGACAAAAACTCGAGTCCAGTACTAGTCCGATCAACCTTTGCGTTCATCGTAGTGTCCTTTTCCATCGCTCTGAAATATGCTTCGCACCAGTTGCGTCCTCTAGCCTCCAATCTTACTAGCCGCCGTCTTATGATGACCGCACTCATTCAAGCTTTGGTATCTTTTATATGACCAGATTTCCCATTTGACGGCGTGTGCTGAACGATAAATTGCTGTAGTCGACTCTGTCTGACTTCAAGTACTGCAGCTTCGTGACGCTACTAAGCATACTCTCTTTTTCACTTGATTTCGTCATTTCACCAAGAAAAACTCTCGCCCACCTGTGACCCACTCTCCTCGCCGTCCACCAACCATTCTGCAAAACGGACAGACTAGGTGCGAAACAGGAGTCGAGCGCCGAGAGGTATCGTAGCTACAGTAACTGGCAATTGATGAAGTTGTCGGAGTGTTGCAAAATTGTGTCAACGAGGTCCACATCAACCGACGGTGGGGAACACACTCTCTGGATCCGATTCAGGGGAGAACGTTCTCGATGCTTTGCGCTGAAGCCTGGGCAAGTGATTTGCCGTCGCTCGCCCTGGTCGGTGTTGAAGGAGAAAAAAAAAAAAAAAAAAAAAAAGAAAAGAAAAGAAAAGGGTCGCGCCCGCCTATTACGGAAAAAAAACTACCAAAACAAAAAAAATCTCCCAACGTGGGGCTCGAACCCACGACATTCAGATAAACTCCCAGATACACTCGGAAACCCTTGTAGTAAGAGTCTGACGCTCTACCGACTGAGCTAGCCGGGATGGACTTAATAGCTCTGAGCGCCGAGCATTGCATATATATTTCTCCTAGTCGTGTCACGAGAGAACACGGATCGCTCTCGTGCTTTGAGAGGCGGTCCGGCACATTGTGACGTCTCTTACGCGATACTAGAAACGACAGATTTGTTCGACAATCTGATACTACATACCATAGTCTGACTGTGTTCGAATGATGACATGAACAACGCTATGTACAGATGAGATAGAAAAGCAACACAATGCGGGTTCCTTACTTTATACTTTTTGGTTTGGTGCTAAAAGACGAGCTGCTTACGGAATGTCGAGCTCAGCCTTGAGCTTCTTGATGAGTTTCTTCTCGTCGGTCGAGATGCCGTCCCAGAAGTGAGCTTTGAGGGCATCGATCGAGGCACGGCTGATGTGCGAGATGATGACATCGTTCTCCTCAAAGTGGCGACCGAACATCTTGGCCGACTCGTGGACAGCGTGCTCGATCTTGACGGCGACACCACCACCGACATCCTTCTTGAGCACAACGTCGCGCTCCTTGTGGTTGATCTCGAGCGAGGTGACCTTACCAAGGTGCACGACCGTCTTCTTTCGCGTAGTTGGATCGGTCTTGACAACGCAAAGTGGGGTGCCGACGCGAAGGGAGCCGTCGATGATGTCGCAACCAAGAATAATGGGGTCTCGCTTGGCAAAGCAGGCAATGGTCTTGAGTCGGCAGGGCCAAACAGCAGTGCCAGAAGCTTCCTTCTTCTTGCCTTCCATCACCTCCTTGTGGTACTTGGTGAAGTCGTTCTCGAGGTGGTAGATGATCTTGGCGGTGAAGATCTTGATGCCAACCTCTTCGGCGAGCTTCTCGGCCTCCTTGTCGACGGGGACATCGAACGCCAAGATGACGGCCAACTCCTTGGCCTTTTCGAGCATGGTGGAACATCGCACCACATCTTTCTTGAAGACAGGACCAATGTTGATGCCGTTGACGGGAATCTTGCTGACGCGCAAGAACTCGAGCAATGCCTCGAGCGAACCAAGGGTCGAAGCCTGCACGCAGACACCACGTCCCGAAGTGTCGATCGAGTTCATGAGCGAGCTAAGATCGCTCATCACTTCGTCCTTGAGATCCTCCTCATCATCGTCAGGGCCGACGACCAGCAACCTGGAACCAGCGATGGCCTTTTCGAGATCGGGAGCCGCGATCTTGACACCAAGCGCTGCCTTGACCATCTTGTGATGCACATAAGCCCCCTTGACACGCATCTCCTTGAGTGGCTGTGGCGTGAGAAGTGCTCGGACTTGTGTGACGATGGGTCCGTTGAGACCACAAACTACTATACGATCACCTTCGTGCATAACACCGTTGGAAAGCACAACGTCGATGGTGGTACCGAGACCCTCGATGACCTTGACTTCGAGCACAGTGCACTCGAGCTCAGAGAGGTACATGAGCTTCTCGCTCATACGTGTTTGCGTGAGCTCGACGATGAGACGCAGCATGTCTGGGATACCCTCGCCCGTGTGGGCCGAGGTGGGCACAAGACTGACATTTCGGCCCAAGTTCTTGTTATCGTAGTAGGGCACAGCGTTGAGACCCTGCTCGGCGAACTGGACGATGACCTGATTGGTTCGCTCCTCGAACTCGTTGCGGGTGGCACGCTGCTGCTTGGCCAGACTGTCGCGGAAGCCGCCGTTGGGGGTAGGTTCCCAGCCGTAGAGACGGTCGATCTTGTTGAGCGCGACAATGAAGGGCGTCTTCTTGTCCCTGAGCAAGCGAATGGACTCGATGGTCTGTGGCTCGAGACCGTGCATGATATCGACAACGAGAATGGCAATGTTGCAGAGCGAGGAACCACGGGTACGCAGGTTGGTGAACGACTCGTGTCCCGGGGTGTCGATGACGAGGAGACCAGGCACCTTGTACTCGAAAGGCGAGTCCTTGTCGAGCACGGCGGTCTTGGACTGCAGCACCTCGGTAGGGAAGTAGGTGGCACCGATCTGCTGGGTGATACCACCCGCTTCGCCTTCCTGGACGTTGGTCTGACGAATCTTGTCGAGAAGCTTGGTCTTACCAGTGTCGACGTGTCCAAGAATACAGCAAATGGGAGATCGGAGGTCGTCGCGGCTTCGTGCAGCCATGGCCTGCTCCGTGCGCTCCTTTCTGCGCTCTGCGGCGGCGGCCTTCTTCTCAGCAGCTTGACGTTGTGCAGCAGTGAGACCGTCATCAGAATCCGATTCGGAACCCGAGTCGTCATCATCACTGTCCGAGTCATCCTCATCGTCGTCATCAACGTCACCGTCAAGCTCATCGGCTTGCTTGGCCTTGGCAGCATCGTTGCCGTTGGCCTTGGTAGGCGCAGCAGCGTCCTTAGAGGCAGCGGGCTTCTCGTCCTCAGACTCGGCATCCCAGCTGTCCTTGACATCCTCATCGTCAGATTCAGCATCCCAGCTGTCCTTGACGTCTTCGTCCTCCTCCTTTGCAGGCTCGTCGACCTTGGCAGCCTCTGCTTTCTTCTGGTCAGGTTCGGCAGCGGGAGCCTCAGCAGCTTCGGAGTCGTCCTTGTCTTGGTCATCCTTGGAGTCAGCTGCGACGGGCTCAGGAATTGTGAGGCCGCCCTCACGCTTCTGAGGACCCTTCTTCTTTCGGTTGTCGACGACGCTTCGCTTCTTTGTGGAGGGCTTGGCACCTGTCTCGCGGTTCTCGAGACCTTCGACCTTGATGTGGCCCGCCTGGATCATGGCCTGCATCCTAGCCTCTGCGGCAGCCTTCTCAGCCTTCTGCTTGGGGGTGAGGAACTTGCCCTCTTTCTTGAGCTGCTCCTTCTTGGCCTTCTCCTTCTCCTTCTTTGCGCGCTTGGCAGCCTCCTTGCGCTCCTCCTCTTCTTTCTCAAGACGCTCGCGCTCCTCTTCAGCGCGGATGGCCTCGAGCCTGGCCTGCTCTGCCTCCTCCTCGGCTTTCTTCTGAGCAGCGATGCGAGCCTGGAGCGCTGCAAGCGCTGGACTGATCTTTTTGCCTGGTGCTGGAGCAGCCGGTGCGGCTGGAGCAGGTTCGGCAGCGCTGCCCTTACCCTTCTTCTTCTTCTTCTTCTTGTCGTCTGTGTCGGCGGTGACAGGTGCGGCAGCAGCAGCGTCCTCCTTGGCGGCGTCAGCCGCATCGTCATCAGCATCATCATCTGCTGCGTCCTGCTTGGATGGTTGTGATGCAGAAGCAGCCTTCTTGGCGGCGGCCTGGGCCTTCTTCTTTGCCTTCTCCTTTTCCTTCTTGAGCTTCTCCTTCTCCTTCTTGGTGAGGATGCGTGGCGCACCATCGTCGTCGGCTGCATCAGGCCCAGCGGCGTTGTCGGATTCCTTTTCTTGCTTTTGGGCCCCGCCCTTCTTTGGCTTGTCTTCGGGGAACTCATCGTCTAGCATGTCTTCGATGGTGCCCTGAACAGGAGCCTTGCTTGAGATGTTTTCTTCCGCAGCATTGCCGCTGACGTCCTCGCCGAATTCGTCAAAGTCAAAGTCGTCGTTCTTCTTCTTTTTCTTCTTGTCCTTCTTGCCTTTCTTGTTGGCCGTCTTGATGGCGCCCATGAGGCCATAGTTGTCGTCGTCGTCGTCATCATCGGCGGGTGCTGGTGCTGGCGCTGGTTTGGACTCGGTCTTCTTGCCATTGGCAGGCTTTTTGTTGTCCTTCTTGGAAGGCGCGGCGACTGGCTCCTCGTCGTCGTCATCGTCTTGGTCGTCTGCGCCGTCATCGAGCGACATGGCAGCAAAGAGGTTCTTTGCCTTGTGAGTAGTGGGGACCTCGTTGTCGTCGTTGTCGTCGTTGGCGGCAGCGGCGTTGTTGTTGTCGATGGACTCGCCGGCTTCGTCCCAGAAGTCATCGGCACCGCCCTTCTTGGCGCCCTTCTTCTTTCCCATGGTGATGAACGAGAGCCGCTATACGTCTGCGGTGACGGAGCTTCTCGGTGTGTGGTCGTGGAGCTCGATGGTCCGGGCGTCTGCAGTGATGGATCCAGAGACGCCAGTGCGAGATTCTCCGCTTAGAGCAGTGCTGGGCAGAGATCTAAGACCTGTAGGTGGAGGCCAGTTGATGGTGATAATGGTGCAACGCAAGATACTGCTCCGCACTTTTGGTTTGAGGAACAGGCTCTTCTGAGCAACAACCAGCTGCAGCCCAGGGGACTGTGCTACTCACTGGCGGCGAGGCAAGAAAAAAGAACTTCAAATCGCGACTCAGCAAGCTAGCTGACTGAATTGTTTGCCTCAAATCGAGAAGCCTGCAAAAACAGTACAGTTCAGGGACCAACCAAGGCGAAAAAAAAGCCAACAAGAAAATTAATCCCAGAAGTGGCAGAGGTTGGCCGTGAGAATAAGGAACGTGCTCCGTGCAAGCATTGAGAGCATTTGCAGCTCAGTAGCTCCACTTTTTTTAACAGGATTTTCTCCACACTTTTTTGTTCGACTTTTTTTTTTTTTTTTGGTGTGAGAAGTTCGAGGAGCTGGACGCTGTACAGTATCTGCGGTGTGTGGCACTTGCTGTTATTTGATGACCACCATCGACCGACCACCTGCAAACATCTGCGTTGCTAGCCACAATCCAAAAATGTCGGAGAAAGCCCCCCCATCGAGCGACATGCTTCCGGCCAAGCCGACGAGCACCACTACAGTGTAAGTCACAGCCCATGTCCAACGGCTTACTGGCTTGATTTGGAAGTTGAGATCATTTGCTTACCATTTCGTGCTGCTCTGTGGATCGGTCGCTACACAGTACCCTTGCGGGAAAGAAGAAGACGACCCCATGGGAAAAGAAGCTCGAGCAGCGAAGGAAGCAAGAGTCGATCAAGCAGCGAGAGCGCGAGATGAAGGCCGAGAAGGATGCCGAGGCTGACAGGTGAGTTCTTGAGGGCAATCGACTGCGAACAGATCCAGCCAACTCACACATTCTCTCGATCCGACTCATTCAACTCGACCCCCCCCCAATACAGGAAGAAGCAGGTGACCCGTGAAAGGAAGCAGATGGCCGAGGAGAAGGCTCGTCTCGAGATCATGGCACAAAAGGTAAGTGGCTTTTCGCAAAGACAACCCGTATTTGCTCTTTCCAGCCTTTAGTGGCGGACAAGGTTGATCATTCGGGGTGTATTCGACACTCATTCCTCCGCTTCTTGTCTCGATTATACTCGTTTCTATCGACTCACAGATGAGCGCCAAAAAGCTCGCGCGCAAGAAGCGTCGTCTCGGTATCACCAAGAAGGTTTCGCACGCATGACCAGTTTCGGTTGTTCCAAACTCACCAGATCGCTCACAGCTCTCAAGGACCGTCTCTGCGCATTTTTTTGTATTTGTACCGCTCATACACCGTTTCATGACACGCATTGCACCAAATCAGGCGGAATCAGCAGGCCTTGATAGCTTGCGGACTCCCTTTTCAGCGGAAGCACCGAAAGCTTAGTAGTCTACTGCTGGGACGCCTGGCCTTTTGGATTGCTTGACGTCGTCTGCAGTCCGCATTGACAGCAGAGAGTCTTGGAAGTCGAGCATTTAGGGTCCTGGACGGACATGCCGCATCCAACATCAAGCATCAAGCAACCAAAAACCATCGTGGAAGATCATTTTCTCGTGCGAGAATTCTTCTCCCACACAGTCAAGGGTTCAGCGGTTGCCTTGCGCAACGTCAAGCTGAGCTCTGTGTCAGGCGTGCGTGCCCACCAATGGCGCGTTGCTGGTCCCACACACTGTTGCTGGTGATGAGATCAATTGATTGAGTTTCGCACCGTCATCTCAAGCGCAAGACAAAACTTCCTCAAGAAGGAAGAAAGTGGGAGGGGTGTGTGCTGCGCGAGAAGAAACACTTTTGAGATGTGGCTGCGTGTGCGCTCGATGTGAGTGCGTGTGGATTTCAGAAAAATTGCGCAGATGAGGAGCGCAGCATCCGAGCATCCCAAAGCGCTGCTGAGCGTAATGTGTGCAGTCTTGGAAGCCGCACGCGTTTCCGCAGACTGTCGTCTCGTGTGCGGTTCGACGGCCCATGCTTTTGCCCGCAACCGTAGTGACAGTGGGATGAAGCAGCCGCAACAGCACAGCGCAGTGGAAACTCAAAAATAGCGCACACTTTATTTCACTTGAACATGTCTCTCCAACGCTCCCTTCGCTTCTTGCCATATCCCTCATCACCTGTCGTCCGCTTTGCTCCCTTGCTTTTCAAGCACATCATCATCCTCGTATACACCGCTGTCATCGAGCTGTCTCCAGCGATCACCTCGTCACGACTCACCTTTCATCGTCACCGTAACAAGCATACCAGCGATTCGCAATCAATCAATCAATCAATCAATCAATCAATCAATCAGCCAAATCGCAAAACCACTCATCGTAAGTTCACTCCACTGCAGCTTGCAAGATTGGTCACACTGGCAAACCATCATGCTGACATTTCGGCCCTTTCTTGCTCGTCCGTCGTGCACTTTGTGCTATACTGCATCAGTCATCGCATCCTAGAAGCCAACCTGCATACCCTCGATCCCACATCTTTCGACTGGGGTCTTTTCAATTCTCAAGCTCATCTTCTCACGAACCCAAAAGTCACTTCCTTGCGCTGGCTGGCATCCTTCACGACCCGTCCCGACATGGCCTCTTCCCCCAACAACGCCCGATCTCCTGCACACCCTCACAAGTCATCAGCAGCCATGCCAGGCGCACCCGTTGCGGGCCACCAGACCCATGGCCTTAGACCACCTGCAGCTGGCGTTCCGTCTCGAACTCCCAGCGCAAACTCCTCTCACCGTAGCAAAACTGCAGCGCCCGGTTCCAAGCCCGCCTTTGCCGTTTCCGAACCTCCCCATGTTATCGACGGTCCCAGCGGCAGGATCGCCTGTGTGGCCGACGTACGCGGTAACCTCTCTCTCTTCAACCAGATCGCTGCCGAGACCGGTGCTCAGGCCATTATCCATACCGGTGACTTTGGCTTCTACGACAATGCCAGCTTGGAACGCATCAGCGACCGCACCCTCCGTCACCTCGTTCAGTACTCAACCCTCATCGATCCCGCCCTCCGCACTAAGCTCCTTGCCGCCGACCCGCCCCGTGGACCCGCTGCTACCGAGAAGGGCTCGTCGGCCGCTGGCATGCGTCAGCAGATCGCCCAGCAACAGCACGGTTTGCTCCTCTCCGAATTCTCTGACCTGCTCACTGGCAAGATCAAGCTCCAGGTGCCCGTCTTCACTGTCTGGGGTGCTTGCGAGGATGTAGCTATTCTCGAGCGCTTCCGTACCGGCGAGTACCAAGTCAACAATCTCTTTGTGCTCGACGAGGCTACCACCAAGGCGATCGAGGTGGGCGGTATTCGTCTGCGTCTCTTCGGTCTCGGCGGTGCTGTCGTGCTGCACAAGCTCTTTGACAACGGAGAGGGCGCCGCCACCATCGCTGGAGGTCAGGGAACCATGTGGACTACCGCACTGCAGATCGGTGAGCTTGTCGATACCGCTCAAAAGACGTTTGACCCTACCGAAACCCGTCTGCTCATCACCCACGCCTCGCCCGGTCGCGAGGGTCTCCTCGCCCAGCTCGCCTTGGCGCTCAAGGCCGATCTCACCGTCAGCGCTGGCCTCCACTTCCGGTATGGCGTCTCGTACAACGAGTTTAGCGTCCAGCACGATGCAGAGAACTACAGGAACAAGCTGCAGCATGCCAAGCAGGCGTTTGGAGAAATCTGGGATACAGTCAAGACGCAGGTGGATGCCGTCATTGACGAGAACCAGAGGCTGCTGCTCAACAATGCGCTTGCAGTGGCCAACCGTGTGGCTCCGACAGCCACTGCTACGGGTGCTGCGAGCGAAGAGCCAGCATGGAAGAACACGTGGAACTGGAACCTGCCTGATGCTGCCTACGGTAACCTCGTGCTGAGCATCAGGGACGGCAGGGTGAGTGCAGAGACCAAGTCTCAGGGCTTCAACTTTGCCTACCGCAGGAGCGGCCAGCCGATGAGCGCTGTCACGCCAACCGCGCCGGTACCAGCGGCGGGCCCTTCTCCTGCGCACGCGCCCAGCGCAATCTCTGCTGCTGCCCCATCTGCAAGGGCTACTCCAGCACCAGTGGCATCTACGGCCAAGAACAACACTGCTTCCGCATCGACCACGCCCGCAACTATCACTCCCGCCAAGCCAGCTAAGCCGGCCGAGGCTAGCAATGGTGCCGACAGCACTGTTCCCACCGCTCCTGCTGGCAAGGCCGCGTCTACCGCTCCATCCTCGACCAAGCCTATCAGGGAGAAGAAGGAACGTGCCCACCGCGAGCGTGGCAACGAATCCGCTGCCTCGCGCTCTGACTTTGATGGCGGCTTCACCTCTGGCACCGACGGCCGCAGGTCTCCCTCTGGCCCACGCAAGATGCGCAACCCTTACACGCTGTACGTCTCTCAGCTCAAGGAAGCTCTTCCCGTCACTGAAGACGAGCTACGCACCTACTTTGGCCCTGCAGCCGCCGGCATTGCTGGCATCAAGCTTGTCTTTGACAAATCGCATCGACGCGGCACTTCGAGTGGGAAGGAAGACGCCGAGCCGCAGAGGAGGCAGCGACCGTTTGCATACGTCGAGTTCAAGGACGAGACTGCGATGCAGGCAGGCTTGCAGAGGCAGGGCGAGGTGTTGAAGGGCGACATCAAGCCCGCGTTGGAGCAGGCGGATAGCAACAAGGCATCGCAACAGCAGCAGCAGGTGGCGGAGGCCGTTGAGAAGGCGGAGAGCAAGAGGTCGTCGTCCGGTAAGAAGGGCGCAGAGACGGACAGGGAGGACGAAACCGCGGGTAAGAGTTCGGATGAGAAGCAGAGCAGCGGTAGAAACAACAGGCAGAGGAAGGAGCGAGGCCCAAAGCCTGACAAGGCGGACAAGGGGGAGAAGCCAGCAACGACGGGTGTTGCGGAGGGCAACACAACTGACACCGCTACTGGTGCAGGTGCGGGCAACAGTCACAACAAGAACAAGAAGAAGAACAACAACAATGGGAGGGATAAGAAGGAGAAAAAGGACATCGGCGCGGGTGAGAGGAAGGAGAAGGATGCTAAGCCCGTCACTGCTGCTGCTGACGAGGGCGCGGTGAAGGAGGCTCCTACTTCCACTTCTGCTTCCACTCCTACTGCTCCTGGTGCCGGTGAAGCCGAAACCGCTTAGATGCATGTACATCTCAACTCGTTCCATCATCAGCATTTGTCCTTTACCAAAATATCACATCTTTCCTTAAATAACCCCCCCCCCCCCCAACTTGCAGTAAGGTACATCATCCGCCCTGGACCGTGGCGATGAATAAATCTTGAGATCCTCAACTTGGGTGTGAGGGCGGCAAGAGGGGGGACTGGATGGGTTTGCTCAGTGCGGTGTGCGGTGTGCGGTGTGCGGTGTGCGGTGTGCGGATAGGAGGATGCGGAACAGAGAATTAATTCAAGAACAAAACTTTGTGTCACGAGAGAATACATTGGTTCGAATCGAATCGTCTGCAAAGCCGAGACTGGTGTAACTTAGAACCGAGTATAAGCAAAAGACGAGAGGCAAGTGTATCGTAACAAGGGAACGCGAAATAACCCATAGCAAAGGAGAGCGGGATCAGGATCAGCGGGACATGTGGTCGTACTCTGGCCTGTGACTGTGGCCGTTCATACCTTGCCCCTTGGCCTCGCCGCCGCTTCCTCTTGGTTGATGTCCCAGCTGAGCCCTCAGCCTATCCACTTCGGCCGCGAGCTCGTCCTTTTCCTGCGCGAGCTGTGCGATATGCTCCACGGCCTTGCTCAGGATTTCCCACTTGCTTGTTTTTGGTCCCTTATCAACTGGAAGCTGATCCCTTAGGTCATCAAACAGCTCCTTCATCTCCTTTCTTCGTTTGCGTTCTGCAAGCTTGTGGCTGACGCGCAGCTCTGGTGAGCGGGAGTAGGGTTTCGAGTCCTTATCCACCATAAGGTGTTTGCCGGCGCCGAGGCTGCTGGTGGAGCCGCGACGCGAGTCGGACATCATGCCACCGCCTTCGACAAGCGCACCGCCGCCTTCGCCATCGGGAGCGCTGAGGTGGGGAACGCGCGGATGAGCCTGCTTGTCGTCCATACGGTAGTCGGAGCTGGTCGGTGGCGGGTAGCTTCCAAACTGGTAGTTGGACTGGATCTGACCGTGACGCGGTGCTTCCGACGGCTCGTGCGATGCATGCACAGCCAGATTGGAGCCGGAGCTTGAGCCAGAGGCATGGTGATCGTCAGCGCTATGCGACTGGACTAGAGGGGTAGGGCTGTTGTTCTGGCTCATGAAGCGGGAAGAGTGCAAGCCAGAGTGACCTGGGCTGGCAAAGGGGCTGCCATGGCCAGGGGGCATGGTTGGCTCGATTTGGATGCTGCGACGTCTTGGGGCATCGAAGAGACTGGGGCTTGCTAGCGACGGGCCAGAACTGCCGCTGTGACCATGCGAGAAGCCAGTATTGGCGCTGGCGGAAGCTGCGAGCGAGGCATGAAGGATGGGATCTGTCGAGCCACGACGGCCGGCGTTGAGGTGATAGTTATGACCATGGTGACGCTCAGCGGATGGCTCGAGCGGTGGAAGTGGATTGAGATGCGGAGGGAGGTGTGGATGTTGACGCGAACTAGGGTAATGGTTGGCCGCCATCATTATACAGCTGTATCTCGTAGTTCGAGTCTTGAAGCAGCGAACAGGAGAAAAGGTTGCGGGTTCGGTAGGAAACGGGAAGCCAACTTATCAGGGAAAGAAGCTGCGCCTGCTGTGCAAGAAGAGCAGCGCAACAGCCGATGTCGCAGTGGTGGGTGGCGAAAGCTAACGAAGGTCTGTTCGATTCGGAAGTGCCAACAAAGAGCTCGGAAAGAGGTACAGCACGTAAACGAAGAAAATGACCTTGCAGAGACGTGAGAAGAGTCGAGTCAAATCGTGCGCTGAGCCTCGAGTCCTGGGCTGGTTGCTGCTAAAGAAAGCGTGAGTCGAGTTGCTCAGTCTCTGAATGTGCGTGAGCGGATGTTCCAGTGCAGTGTAATGAGGGGCCAGAGGAAGAGCCAATTTCGAAGAATCGGAAGGCGTGGGATGCGGTTCAAAGGCAAAACTCACTCAGCGATCTTGAGTGGTTGGTTTGTTGCCTGCTTGCGTCTTTGAGCGATCAGATTACCAAAGCTGTGACGTGGGGACGCAATTGTGAGAATGCAGCCCAATGTTACGCTTCAAAGGCACCAGACGTGGCTTTGTGACGGTATGAAAGGCAGCGGTGATGGCCTGAAACGGTTCAAGCTGCGAGCGCCACGACTGCACCAAATGAGGTCAGATCGCAGGTGCGAGGAGAACGTCCAAGCTTATTTAGTTGGATGACGAGTGCAGAACCGTCTCATCAAGGTTGCATCAGGAGGCACGACACGGCAGAATGTGACGGTAGATTGGCACTATTGCAATGCGGTCGACTTGATCGGTACGACGGCGGCTCGAGCGGCAACCAGATGGTATGCTGCAGGGATTGTTGATTGATTGACACAGAGGTGGCGGTACGGATGATGCGAGAACTTGCAACCGATGGGTCGGTCGGTGGCCTGGAGGGATCGAGAAGCGGGCAGCGGGCAGGTTGAGTCAAAAACGAGTCGACGGCGATGTAGATATGCGCAGTCGCCGGGGTGGTGGGATGGGTGCGGGAAGGGATGGGAAGGGATGGGATGGGATGGGATGGATGGGTAAGGTCGGGGTTAAAGGATCGGCCCCATGTAAATAGTAGTGTGAGTGCGAGTGTGTGACACAGGCATAGGGTGCCTTGAGATGAAGAAGCGTGGCTGAGCTCGTGGGAGAGCGACGCATTAGAGCAGCTTATAGTGTACAGTAGCACGCTAGTTCGAGCTCGAGCTCAAGCTCAAGCAAGCAACGGCATCCACGAGTTCATTCAAAGGGCAAGAGCAGTGCAGCCAGTGCAGCCAGTGCAGCCAGTGCAGCCAGGAAAAGAAAAAGGAAGCGGACCGACGCGAAATTGGCACTAACTAGGCTGACAGCTGGTTCAAAGCATGCGAGCTTGACCTCTTTTGCCTCTTTGCTTCACTTTCCGATCCATGGACTCGCTGCGTCGACGCAACTCGAGACAGCCCAGCTTCGATGCACGCTTTGGTGCGTATGCTCCGACCATTAAGTTTTATTTATTTATTTATTTATTTATTTATATTTATATTTATATTTTTATTTCACCATTATTATTTAACTCCGAAGAGCCTTCACCAGCTGCCTGCTTCTCAGGATCTTGACCTTGTACGATTCTCTCTCCCTGTGAAGAAGGCCTGCTCTTCAGACTATCTTGCAGTGTCAACTTTGTCAAAAGCAAAGGGTTCGAGCGGCTTCTAGTGGCATATTGTTGCTGTGGCGGAGCATACGTGCGAGTTGGTGGGCCGGCAGACATCGCGGCCCGACGCAAACCATGTTTCTGTAGCTCGGTCAATTTTTGTGGACACTGGGCCAGTGCTGAAACCTTGGCACAGTGGGAGAGTAACAGTGCCAAGTGCAAGGGAGGCAGCAGGGGCAGGAGGGAGGCGAGAGACGTGAGGCTGGCTAAGCCCCAAGGGACGCCGGCCGAGGACACAGCTTCTACCTAGGACGCCAAAGACGATGGTTCCCAGCTCAACCTCGTGCTCGCCATCTGCAATGCCAAAAAAGGTGCATGACCCAAGAAAACAAATCCCGTGGCACAGGGTTATTGGGCGACAAGACGGAGAGCTTGGTTGAATAGGGCGGGGGTCTGTAGCTTTTCTAATTCCGTTTTCTTTGATATTTTTTCTTTTCTTTTTTTTTTTTTTTTTTTTTTCTTGGCCCGTTTTGTCTTCATGGCTGAGAGACTCTAGTTGTAGGATACTGTAGATTCGGCTCAACGGGATGACCGGCCAAGAAAGCAAGCGAGCAGTAAGGCGAAGCGCGCAACCCAAGCGCATGCACGCTCAGAGGCCGAGGCAGCATTCTCATCTCACAGTCGAGATACCGAAACAGACGAGAACAGAGTTGCCAGAAGTAGAGACGTGGAAGTGTGCTGTGACAGAGGCCTGCGTTGGGAAGGCTGACATGGACGTATGTGTGTACAGTAAGTGTGCCATTGAGGCGGAGCTTGAATGTTCTTCGACGGGTAACAGAACAGCGATCCACGACTTTCCATGCTTCCGAACTTTAGGCCAATCGTGCACATTCTCGCGTTCAGCTTTAGCACTCTGTCATGTCAGAGTGTGAACAGAGCCGATCAATATCGACTCAAGGTGAGCACGCGCCTCTTTGTCTCGCGCCGCGGCGTTGTGTGAAGACACATCAGGGCACCACTGCCGCTACGCCTGTTAGCGTGTTGCTTCCATTTGTCTCAACGTGTGCAGCCCAACCGCAACCGAAGATTCAGCAGGGACCTTCCTGCTTACTTGGCGGTTGAAACGTTCCGCTCCTCTTGCGCGATAAGCCACCGTCCTACCGAATGGGGGAGGGACATCTTGTCAGCTCTAGGTGATTTGGAGTTGCGATCCGGAACAGCCACGCCGCATGTGCACGCGAGGAGAAAGAGCGACTGGAATGGCAATTGTCGAGACACCAGTTCAGATCAGCCGGTCATTAAAACAACAACAACAACAACAACAACAACAACACTGTATTGCGCAGTTTCTGAGTTGATGCGCCATGACACGAGGGAGCACGAGGTTCGCTGCAGGGTGGTTGGGATGCCATCGTCGCGGCCGCGCGGCTTCACCCCGCTGTATTGTACCGCTCTAGTGACCGTTGCCGTTTAGCGCTTCCCCGTTTCCTGACCCTTTTCTTTCATTTTTGCAATTCTGAACTGAATGTTTCTTTCTGCCGACAAGTTTCACGCTTGCAAAGGACTGGAATTTGGTTAGAGAGGCGGCACTTTCGACGACATGCTCGGGTGCATCACTTTGGCATGGCATCCACGAGCGAGCGAGCCTCGACTCGGAAGACACACTTGCAGATTTCTACCGTCCATCCCCCCCTGCACCTCATCCATGCCACAGCTGGTACAACTCGCAACACGAGAAGCAGGGTCGACTGTGGTTCTTGTCCCCAGTCAAAATGGGACGAGATCAATTCCGTGATGATGAAGAAGCCGTCGGACGTCAGCAACGCGATGATGCATCCGAGATCGAGCCAAAGTCAAAAAGGCAGTGTGGCGACAAGGCCGGAGTTTAGCAACCGTCGATTATAGTACGGGAACAAGCTCGCTCGGCTTGCAGTTTGCCACCTCGCTTTTGACGTATGTTGAAATTAAGAAACCACACGATGTCAACGGGCGGAATGGGCAGTCCGCGAGCTCGGTGAACTCGCTTGCTCGCTGTTGTTGCTCCACTTCCGACTATTCCTTTGGAAGTGCTCTTTGGCAGCGGAAACAGGTGAAAAGCTTCAGTACGTCGGCAACCGGGAGGGAGTGCCAAGCATACGGCTGGACAAGCTCAGAGCGGGGACTGAAAGCCGGGTCTTTCCTAGCCTCCGTGGAGCTAGCGATACCTTGAGCTATGAAGAAGCAAGCGGAATGGCCGGCACACTATGAGCGTATCACAAGTTTGCATGTCTCGTGCGAGTATTGGCACGTGACGGCGTCTGTGTAGGAATACTCCGAAGCCAAAACAACTCAACCTCGTTTCAGTAACTATCGTTCCTACACCCATGTCTCCATCTGCTCGCGAAACAGCTCGCTTAGTAGCTCCGCTTTGCTTTCCCGCCCTGTATTCCCTCCCTTGTTGTCCGTAGTTCCACCTCGCTCCGCTCTGCGCTCATCCGGCCCCTACGGCGGGCCGCGAGCCTTGGAGCCTCAGAGCACTCGGCTCTCCGCGCAATCTTTATGTTATGCTTCTCTTGTTTCGCGAGTGATTTCCGACAGACGCCACAACGTACAAGCAAGTTGCATACAAATTCGCCGGCCTTCCAAGGCGCACTACCTCTAGCGATCATGCCGAACGACCTCTTCAACGGCGATTACGTGCTGCAAGTATCCATCATGATATATTGTGTCAACCGCATACGACCTGAGAAAAGGGGCACGTGCCGGGCTGGCAGGATTGCGTGGTGCCGTCGAAAAGGGCGTTGCTCCCGGTTTCAGCTCGACTCCCGATCCCAAGAATTCGTGTGCCGGTAAGGTGAGACCGGTCAATTTCCCCTCTCTCCCTCGCGTTTCAATCTCGGAACCCGGAGCTAATTCACCGAAACAAGGAGATAGAGTGAGTGGCTGGTGGAGGGGGACACGACGTTTGCTACAATCCCTTCGCCAGGCGGAGCATAGCAATCGCAGCCATCGGGGATCGGAACGAAAGCTGGTTCTTACTGAATTCTCACCATACTGCACAATTGCACGAACAATTTATGGACGAAATTGACTAACGGAATCCGTATTCTGAGTGAGAGAGATTTTGAGCGGTACGTTTGTATGTGTTCTGGCGGGTGTGTGATGAGGGGATGCTAAATAGAGAAAGACCAAAGGAACGCAACATGAAGACAGAAAGAAGCATGGGATTGGTACATTAGAGCTCGCAATTGGGGGATTAGGGCCAGCTGGCTTTACTTGTGAGCCTCCTCCTCCTCCTTGACAAAGTACTTCCAGGGCTTGACCTCGGAAGGGATCTTGCCCTCCTCGTAGCCCCTCAGGCAGCCGTGGGGCATACGGGCGGCGAGCGCGTCTACGAACAACTCAGCCGACCTGGCCTCGTTCAGCAATGGAATGCCAAAGTCGACTGCGTTACGACGAGCGACGTAGTCCTGGTCCAGCAAATCGCGGCCACGGAACTTGGCGAGGTTAATGACAATGTTGATCTCGTGCTCGTCAAACACCTCGCGCAGCTTACGCTTGTCCTTGACGGGGAAGCGGATACGCTTAGCCTTGACACCCTCGAGCGAGTTGAGGTACTCCTCAACCTCAACATCGGAACAGTAGAGCTTGAAGCCAAGGTCGAAGAGCTTCTTGGCGATCGAGGCGAACTGGGGCTTGGTCACGTCACCGCCCATGAGCACACCCGTGTTGGCCTGGGGCACGCGGAATGCGGTCTGCGAGGCGATACTGGCCCAAGCCGCCTCGTAGAGGTCCTTACCGAACGAGGCCACCTCACCAGTCGAAGCCATCTCGACGCCGAGGTACGGGTCGGCACCCGCCAATCGGGTCCACGAGAACTGCGGCACCTTGATGGCAACGTAGTCGCGCTCCTTAGCCATGAGGTCGACGGGCTCGGGAACGTCCTTGCCCACAATGGCGTTGGTAGCGATGTCGATAAAGTTGACACCGAGCACTTTCGAGACGAAGGGGAACGAACGCGAAGCACGCAGGTTGCACTCGATGACCTTGAGCGCAGCCTCGGCTTCGCCCTCAGCAGCGGGCTTGCGGATGACCTGCATGTTGAAGGGACCACTGATGTTGAAAGCCTTGGCGACCTTCTGGGCGATGACCTTCAATCGGGCAAGGTCGTTGGGGTCAAGCGAGAAGGGTGGCAGCACCAGGGTAGCATCACCGGAGTGGACACCGGCGTTCTCGACGTGCTCGGACACGGCGTGAACGAGCAACTCACCCTTGTGGGCGACAGCATCGACGTCGATCTCTTGAGCGTTGTCAATGAACTTGGAGATAACGACGGGGTAGTCGGTGTTAACCTCAGCGGCGGCGGTCAGGTGGTGCTCGAGCGTCGACTCGTCCCAAATGACGTTCATGGCAGCACCCGAAAGCACGTACGAGGGTCGGACGAGGACGGGGTACGAGACACGAGCGGCGAACTCCTTGGCCTTTTCAACCGAGGTGGCCTCGGTCCACTCGGGCTGGTCAACACCGATGTTGTCAAGGATTGAGCTGAACTTGTGCCTGTCCTCAGCCGAGTCGATCATCAGAGGGTCAGTTCCGAGAACGTTGACACCGGTCTCCTTGAGTCGAAGGGCAATGTTCTGAGGAAGCTGACCACCGACGCTGACAACAACGCCGGTGGCGCCCTCGAGCTCGTAAATGTCCATGACACGCTCGAAGCCGAGTTCCTCAAAGTAGAGTCGATCAGCCTCGTCAAAGTCGGTCGAGACCGTCTCGGGATTGTAATTGACCATGATGGTCTTGTGGCCCATGCCGCGCACTTTTCGGGCGCAGGTGACGGCACACCAGTCGAACTCGACCGAGCTACCGATTCGGTACACACCAGAACCAAGGACCATGGTACCATCGTTGTCAAACTCGACATCGTGGGTAGTTGCGTTGTAGGTGGTGTAGAGGTAGTTGGTCTGCGCAGGGTACTCGGCGGCGACGGTGTCGATACGCTTGACAAAGGGGGTGAGACCAAAGGCCTTTCGGTGAGCTCGCACCTCGTGCTCCTTGGAGTTGGTGAGCTTGGCGATCTGTCGGTCCGAGAAACCACGCTGCTTAGCAAGCTTCATGAGCTCCTTGTCCACGGCCGAAAGCGAGCCGAGCTTCTCGAGCTGTCGGTTGATGTTGACAATGTTCTCGAGCTTGTAGAGGAAGAATCGGTCGATCTTGGTGAGGTCGTGCAGCTTTTCCACGCTATAGTCCTTGACGAGCATGGCGTAAGCGATGGCGAAGAGACGGGTGTCGGTGGGCACAGATAGAGCGTGGTCAAGGTCCTCGGGGACGATGTAGGCATCGAAACCGTCGTAGGCGGGGTTGACCTGTCGGATAGCCTTCTGGAGCGACTCCTCGAACGTTCGGCCGACGGACATGACCTCACCGACCGACTTCATACTGGAGCCGACCTCCCGGTTGACGTGCTGGAACTTGCTTAAATCCCACTTGGGGATCTTGGTGACAATGTAGTCAAGCGCAGGCTCGAAGCAAGCGGTAGTGCTCTTGGTGACGGCGTTGGGCAGCTCAGGTAGGGTGTAGCCGAGAGCAAGCTTGGCAGCGGTATAGGCGAGAGGGTAACCGGTAGCCTTGGAGGCAAGCGCCGAGGATCGTGAGAGACGAGGGTTGACCTCGATCACGCGGTATTCTCGACTGTCGGGGCTAAGGGCGTACTGGATGTTGCACTCTCCGACGATGCCGAGGTGGCGAATGACCTTGAGAGCAGCGGATCTGAGCATGTGGTAGTTGTCATCTGAGAGGGTCTGCGATGGAGCAACGACGATTGAGTCACCAGTGTGGATACCAAGAGGGTCAAAGTTCTCCATGTTGCAGCAGATGATAGCGTTGTCCTCCTGGTCACGCAGCACCTCATACTCGGACTCCTTCCAGCCCTTGAGCGACTTTTCGACAAGGATCTGGGGGCTGAGCGAGAGCGAACGGGCGGAAAGGTCACGCAGCTCGTCCTCGTTGTCGGCGAAACCGGAACCGAGACCACCGAGAGCGTAGGCGGCACGGACGATGACGGGGTAACCGATTTCGGCAGCGGCCTTGAGCGCCTGGGGCACGGTGGAAACGGCTTCGGACTTGGCGACGGGGATGTTGATCTGGTCGAGTGCCTGGACGAACAGGTCACGGTCCTCGCACATTCGGAGGACGTCGACCTGGGAACCAAGGACCTTGACACCGAGACGGTCAAAGACACCCATCTCGTCGAGCTTGACACCGACATTGAGGGCACTCTGACCACCGAAGGTAAGGAGGACACCATCGGGACGCTCCTTTTCGAGAACGTAGGCTACGTATTCGGGAGAAATGGGAAGGAAGTAGATCTGGCTTGCGAGTTCGTGGGAAGTTTGAATAGTTGCGATATTTGGGTTGATGAGGATAGTCTCGATACCCGACTCCTTGAGCGCCTTGATAGCCTGGGAACCGGAGTAGTCGAACTCACCGGCCTGACCGATGGAAAGACCACCGGAGCCGACGAGGACGACCTTCTTGACGTCAGAGCGCTCCACCTTTGGGAGGTACTTGCTCCATTTTTGAAGACCAGTGGCAGCTGGCTGAATGTCTTCTACCGTCGCTTTCGCAACAGTTGAGGAAGTTGGCGACTTGAGGAGCGCAGATGTGGAAAATCGCGAACGGAAGACCTGGCTGCCGGAAGTAGCAAGGCTCTTGCGATTCAATGACGAAGTTGCGGCTTGGCTGTGAAGGTTGCGAGCTGAGATAGGCAGCTGCGAGGTGGAAGCCACCTGCGAGGCCGAGTTGGCGCCTCGAGAAAAGGCTCGGATGCTTCGATACATGATGGAACAGAAGCGTCGAGATTAAGGAGGAGCTTGAGAAGGACACCGACTTTGCGTGTTCGCGATCGTCGTTCGTAGACCCTGGGTGCTCGTTATCTAGCTATCTGATCAACGATCCGGGTGGACGAGATCGGAAGCAAGGACGTCTGTGCGTCGAGGTGGGGCACCGATGTGCTTTGCAATCTTGATAGAATGGAGAAGAGCGGATCTGTGCGTAGGACAGGGGTCAGGGTCCAAAACTATGCAGATCTCCGGGGTAGTAGCCAAGCTTGAAGGAGGAGGAGCAAGAGGATAAGGGAAGCGGATGTGGAAGAAGCGAAGAGGAAGATGAGGAAGCCGGACTGATATCCGGAGGGGGGATTCTTAGGAAAAAGCGAGCGAGCGACGAAAAGAGTGAAAAAGGTCTGGCTATCTGAGCGGTTGAGGCGAGTCCTAGTCAGATACCGGATAAGCCACGCGCAAAGCTCACAAGACCTCCCCAAAGAAAAAGGAGAAAAAAAAAAAAAAAAAAAGAAAAAGAAAAAAAAAAGGTTTGTCGCAGCACCGACTGCCTTCTCAAAACAACCCACAATGCTTGCTCTTCTTGTCTTATTCGGGATGCAGTCTGTCTTGGCGGCCCATACACACACTCAAGTCTCTGCTACTGCTTCGTTCCCGACGGCAAAGCAACTGTTTGCGTGCTGCATTCGACTCATTCCTTACGACAGGACTCGAGCGATCCCTGCCCTCCGATCACTGCCTGGTCCGCAAGTCAAGCTCAACTTGTTGGCTGTCTGCTCAACGCTAGAAACGCAGTGCGCTGATTGGTCGGTCCGACCTCTGAGTCTCCATTTCTTCTCTTCACTCTCAATCTGTGCTTCTGATTGGAGCTTTCGTCTTGACTCGGCGCTCACGCGCGATCTCTTTGATTTTCAGTCGAGTGACTCAGACCTGCGCAAAGCTTGAATTCAAAACTCTCGTGAAATGATATGCAAGATCCAGCGTCTGCCAAACTTCGAGCTTTCCAGAGTCTCTGAAACCCGGTCTAGTTGCAGCAACCTCCCGCACCAATCATCACAGAAAACTGAGAGCTTTGCTCGGCTCGCGTGTGCCAGCTTCGTCACGACTCACTTCCGACAGATTTGGCTGGAATGGCTGGTGGTAGCTTGTCTTCTCAGCGCAATAAGCTTGCAAAGGTCTTGGCTGGACCCTCGAGTCAGTTGCTCGACGCGCATTCGATCGTCGTGAAAAATCTCAACTGGCAGAGACCTTCTTCTGTTCGAGCTCCGATTCTTAGGCCGCCTCGCCTGCCAAGCTACCCCAAAAAGGCTTTGCTCCAAATGCCGTCTTCCACTGGCCGCAGGAAATTGCACGGCATTCCGGAAGCTTGTCCCCCGTGGCTTCAACGTGAACCAGCTTACCAGAAGCTCGAGTCACCATCAACGTCTTTGTCCTTGCAGTATCGTGCTCAAGAGACAAGAGCTCTCTTTTGAATGGTTGGTCGGTCAAACTAGCTTCAAGCAGACCGAGCTATTGTCGAAGACTAGCCGAATGTGGCGGATTTTACGGTTGGTGTGCGATGCAAGAAAGACCTCCGTCTGTGAGTGACTTTGAACAAGATCGGGTCACTAGATGTCGATGCATATGAGATCGAATCGAAAGCTTTTACAGGGTCTGGCATTTTAGAATTTTGGGCGAGAGTTGAGTGCTTTTGCCCGATTTCGCAAGGCCGATGTGATAAATGAACAAATGGCCTTGTCGCCAACAGTCAACATAGTTGCTCTCAACTCTTCCAGCGCCGCAGCTTAGCTACAGTGATCACAGGTTCAGAGTTGACACGACAGAAGGCTGGGCAACTTTGCACTTGTACGTGTGAAAGCTTGGAGTCGAATTCTGTCGAGTGTCCGTCAGTGAACGGAGAGTGCGGAAGCAGAAACAAGTGCGGAAGAGGAACATGTCTATCACGAGGCGGAAAGCAAGAGCGGCATGTTGTGCAGTACGATACTCTATCCGCACTCCACACGCTTTAGCAGAGGCACAAAAGAAAGCTATGAGCGTTAGCTCGCCGAAAAGATATAAGGTCTCCCAACAACAAACGCCTTGCTTCCGCTCCTCACACGACCTCCTTATTATCCTACACTTCCACCACTTGGGCTTCCTGTACCCAACATACAAGCCTATTTCCCAAGCACACCCGCTCTCATCTGGTGCCAGGGCATCGTATCATCACCCATCAAGATGACCAAGCACGACCCGTTCATGCACGACCCACTCAAACATAACCCCCACGCATATGACTCCGATACCTTCGACGAGCTCTCCGGCGAGGACTACAAGTCGCCAAAAAGGGCCAAGACCCAGACGAAGCAGGAAGTCGGCGGATCTCCCGACAACAAGGGAAAGCGTACTCGTCCATCGATGACGTGGGTAGCCGTATCTGCCATATCGTTCGAAAGACCAGAATCAGCAGAAACTGACGTTCTTCTGTGAGGTTCACTGTTCACAGCAAGAGCGCTTGGGTGAGTGACCTGCTCGAGTCCTTCCGCACTCACGCCAAAACGTTCCAGAACTGACAAGTTGACAACTCATTATCGTCCATGATGGCAGACCAAAGAGGAGGAGGAGGAGCTCATGAATTGCCTACAGTCCATCATCACGGCAAACATGAGTCAGGCGATCAAAGACTTCCCCAAGTAAGTCGACTAGTTGAAGTGGTAATGTTTGGGTGCAAGCTGTACTGATGGATCTTCTCTGCTGTGTCTGTTCTCCGACGGCTTTTGCTATGCGCTACATACTCGTGTGTCATACGGTTGGCCTCCAACAGACTGGATAATAGAAAATCATACGGCTGCATCAAGCATTGGATCGCGATCCGTCGCAAGCACGAGGCAGCTGTTCTTGGTGCGGCTACCGTCGATGGTAACGGCAAAAAGCTTGTCAAGCAAGGTTCGGCCAAGATGAAGTAGCGACCAAGCACCCTTACTCCGCATGTGGGGCGCACTTATAGACCGACCATGCCTCACAAGGCCGAACTCCAATCTCAGCGATCCGGCCCGATGTCTTAAGGACCCACGATCATGTCTCCTTCTGACGGTGGCATGTAAGTTGCATTTGCATGCGCCAGACAAAGTCATGAAGCGATAGTGAAAACATACAAACCATCAATCAGGGAAGAAAGTGCCCTCTTATGCGATTTGGAACTCATCCGCACCATGTGCACCAAGCACACCATGCTTCTTGCTCATCTTGCCCAGCGCTCGCACCTTCGCATACATCCTAGCCTCTGCATCCGTCTGCTTGGCCTTCTCACCCGCCACGCCCGCCGCTGCCGCTGCCCTCGCCGCTTCTCTCGCCAGCTTCTTGCTCCTATTCGATCCATCCGCGTTCTCGACGATGCTCGCTGTGAGCTTGGCCAGTGCGGCCTTGTCCAGCTCAAACCCATCGCCCTTTGTAGTGACCTTCTTACCCCTACCCTTAGCTGCGGCTCGGGTTTCGTAATCTGATCCGCCATCTTCGTCGTCATCGTCGTCTGAAGAGTCGCTGTCTGAGCTGTCGGGCTTTCCGCGTTTCTTGCTTGTGTTAGTGCCAGTGGTAGTTTCTTTAGCGGTGGCAGCGATGGAGGAGCTCTTGGCGCCGAGAGATCGTGGTGCTTCGCGGAGGGCAAAGGCTTTCGCAAGGTGTCCGAGGTGGAGAGCGCGCACATTAAAGTACTGCTTTTCCTCGGCAGAGTGAGTTGCGTAAGCTCGGACGTGCGAAAGAAAAGCTTTGCGGGCAAGCAAGCTCGGCCTCTCGCCAGAGATGACCCATCGCTCGAAAGCCAGCTGGACTTCGGTGGCTCGTGACTGATATTCGAGGGTGCCAGAGGTGCCGCCCATTCCCTGCTGCAGGACGAGTTCGATGGATGCAGGGCTGATCTTTTTAGCGTGACCTTGGTTCTTGGATTCAATGACGGAATCTTGCTCGGCAGAAGCGGAGCCTTGAATGGTCATGTGGGTTTCGAGCACGTTGTCGACCCAGCCGACCTCTTGGGGGAGGACCATGAGCCAACTCTCACCTGATCGGCCGACACGGGCAGTACGACCGACTCGGTGGAGGTATTCTTCGATGCCGCCTTCTGTGGGTGGGTCGAGCTGGATGACACATCCGACGTCTGGCAAGTCGAGACCACGACTGGCTACGCTTGTACAGAAAAGGATACTGCCTTGGAAGCCGTCTTGCTGTGCGATCTCCTCAGCTTGCTTCTTGGAAGCCGTGCCAGAGAAGCCCTTCAAGCTGGAGATACGCTCCTTCTGGCTCATGGAACCGTGCAGTCGGAAGATGGGAACGCCTGGAATGAGCTCAGAAGTGGTGTGTGCGGGGAGCTGCTCGTCGTCAGCGTCCGCCTCTGCAGTGGGGTCATTCTCATCAGCGTTCATCCTAGCCCCGCCAAGAGCTGCATAATGGAAATCGACCGAGTCCGTGCAACTCATAAAGACGATCACTCGCCCAGCGCCGGCCTGACGCACAGTCAGATCAGCTTGCTGGGAATGGCGTCGCACGCGAGAAATGTAAGCACGCAGCAGGGAGAGCAGCGTGACAAGTCGGAGCTTGGGTGGCGTGGTGACGAAGCTCTGCGCGAGCTGTGCTGGTGCGGCAAACTTGAGTGGCTCCTTCTTAGCGATCTTGACTTCGTCCGCGTTCGCACCTGGTGATGACGAGCCTCCTTTTGCTTCAGAAGTGTCATCCTTGATGCCGCGGATGATTTTAGGGTTGATCAGAGTCTTGCCTGCCAGGACCTGTACGTTCTCGTCCAAAGTGGCTGAGCAGAGCACGACTCTCCTTGGGTGTGCCCACCACGTCATACCGAGAGTGTCCATGACGTCTGAATCTTGGATCCAGTCTGGGTCACCCAAGGCAACACCTTCCACGTATCCGGGCATGGCTTGACGTGCTGCGGTGCAAGCAAGGTTGCGACGGCCGTCGAGAGCTCGGACGATACCGGTGAGCTGTTCTTCGAAACCCATCTCGAGGAGACGGTCTGCCTCGTCGAGCACGAGCCATCGACACTTGCCCACGTCGAAACTAGACGTGTTCTGCAGATGGTCGAGCAGTCTTCCGGGTGTGGAAACGAGGATAGGACATCCTTTGCGCAATCGTTGTTTTTCGTGATTCTTGGTTGAGCCACCAGAGAGTAGACCGGGAACGAGCCATCGAGTCCTCCTGATTGTTCCTTCTCCGTCCTCGTTCTGCTCCTTGAGACTGAGAGCGAGCGAAACGAGTTTTTCCAATACTTCGTAGATCTGTCTAGCCAGTTCACGGGTGGGTGCAAGGATGATAGCCAGGGTTCCGACGGATCGATCGATAAAAGACTCTTCGCAGAGCGGCAAAAGGCTCTGGACAATGGGCAGGAGGTAGGTGAGCGTCTTTCCTGAACCCGTCTGTGCTTGAATTAAGATGTCCCGATCGAGGCCAGGATGCAGGAGATGCGGAAGCGCCGCTTTTTGAATGGACGTCGGGTTGGATCCGATCTTCATCTTGGACGCCAAATGGTAGACGAGCAGAGGGTCGAGACCACATGATGCAAAGTCGGAACCAGCCGATGGAGCGTTTGTTGGGTCGTATGCTTTGCGTTGGAATGGCAGAAGCGAGGCAGAGCTTGAGTCTTCGAGCACTCCATGAGCAGGGAAGAGTGTACTGACAATGCCACCGTTGGCCGATTTGGACGCTGAGGATGAAGGCCCAGCAGCGGCAGAGGAGCTAGCTTGCGGCGCTGCCGACACAGCAGCCTTCCTTGTTGCAGAAGCAGCCGACGAGCTGAGCTTGTTCACTCGGCTGGCAACGGGGCCAGACTTGGAAGAGACTGATCGAGGGTCGAATCGCGAGGCATTCAATACTGTGGATGTATCTGCTGCTGGTCGAGACTCGACCCGTTGCCTCTTGACAGCAGTTGCACCGTCTGCTCTGCTCGAATTTGCCGGGATCGTAGGTGCTGAGACTGATGCAACTGCGCGAGTGGGAGCTGATGCAGTCGCCTCTACTGCTGTGTTGGTAGCAGCAGCGTTGCTTTGCTTTGCTCCATTCCTTCTGAGCTGTTGCGCAGTTCTCTTCTGTGCAAATCGAGCTTTAGCTGTCTGCTTCAGCCGCTTGGATGAACCTGCCGGCGCGGCTGCGGCGGGCGCAAAGTTGAGCATGAGCCCATCGTCGTTGTCGTCCATATTGAACCGTCCTGACACGCTTGTGACTGGTGGACAAGCTCTATGGTCTAGATCGTGGATTCGAGATTCAGCGGAAGGAAGGGGAGGTCTGTCGAAAGTACAGCACACTTGCAGGCCGAGAATTTCTCGCGGCACGCACAGCGCTCGACCCAGCTCAGGGTCTTTCTTGCCGCTTTCGCTGCGTCTTCTCCACCGCCACGCTCACGAAAAAGCCAAAAAAATCTCAAATTTTCTCCATTGCAGCTTACCGATTGCAATTCCGTCTTCCGAGCCAGAAAAAGTGAGAGTATGTTAGGGCTCACTGCCTGCACTTTGCCTCTGCACACGAAATCAAGGGTCAGGGTCGAAGCAGCAAACAAAAAAAGTCCGAAATTTTGCCTTTTTTTTTTTTTTTTTTTTTTTTTTTTTTGTCCAGTCTCCTTTTTTTGCGGTGAGCAGACACAGAGGGCTTTGTGGGGGCGCTAGCGTTCTGCGACACCGAACGTCTTGGCCTCCATCTATCCATCAGCTGCCGTTTGCACATGTCCTGGAGCATATAAGGCAAGGATGCCAAACACAACTTCTCCGGCCGTCGTCAAGGCGAGCCCGCTCATCAATGAGGGCGGTCTTGTGCACAGAAGCAGAGCCCGAGGTCTGCTCAACGCCGACAACCTTCCCGCGCTCCAGAATTTGCTCAAGCGTCAACCAGAAGCCTACGTCGAGGAGTTTACAGCACAATGGAATCACTACCAGTCGTTGAGAAGCATCTTTGCTTCCGACCTTGATGCCTCCAACGTCGGTGTCGGAATTGCTTCGCCTGGGATTCGAATCAACAAGGACCAAGCGAGCAAGTTTGTTTCACTCATCTCCTTTGTCACACAGCTCGCACCATCATATCCAGAGATCACTCGGGATCTGCCCAATCACCTCTCGGATTTGTTGCTCAACCACCATTCGGCCCTCAGCCCGGATATCCGTGCTAGCTGCCTTAGGAGCTTGATTCTGCTCCGCAACCGCGATGTCATCACTTCCGAGGAGCTCTTGCAGACTCTCTTCCCATTGCTCAGCGTCACCACATCCGCCGCAGTAAGAACATCCGTCCAGGCCACCATCTTGCAAGACATCAAGAACGCCAACGCCAAGTCCAAGAACCACCGACTCAACCGTGTTGTCCAGGGCTTGCTCTTCGGTATCGTCCAGAAGGGTATTGATGCCTCTTCCGGTGCTTCCGCTTTGCCGCCGCCGAGAAAGGGCCAATCTGCAGGCAAGACCGAAGCGCTGTGGGCTGTGCGATTGGCAGCCAACCTATGGAAGAAGCAGATCTGGACCGACAGCAAGACTGTCTCGCTCCTTGCCCTCGCCTGTTTCCACCCTCATCCCCGTGTCCAATCGTCCGCCGTCCGATTCTTCCTCGGCGATCTTCACTCTGCCGAAGACGATGCCGAGGAATCCGGCTCGGACGACGAAGGCCCCGACGTTGACGCCCTCATGCATGCAAGGAAGGTCAACAAGAAGACTCGCAGTGGTGACAAAAAGATGCGTGCAGCTGCCGCCGTCGCCAAGAAGAAGCGCAAAGCCAAGCAGGAGAATGCCCTCGACGGCAACGGCAAAGACACTGGCAATTTTGCCGCCCTCTACCTCCTCAACGATCCGCAAAACTTTGGCGAGAAGCTCTTCGATAATCTCAGCCGTGGTGATCGCGAGAAGCGACACACGATCGAGATCAAGATCCGTCTCATGCAGCTCCTCAGCCGTGTCATGGGTGCACACAAGCTGTGCGTGCTCAGCTTCTACTCGTACGTTGTCAAGCACCTCGCGCCACACCAGCAGCACATTACGCACATCCTTGTCTCGCTCGCTCAGAGTGTGCATGACCAGACACCGCCAGATGTGATCACGCCGGTAGTGCGCAAGCTCTCAGATGCATTCGTGCATCCAGGTGTCAGTTCGGAGGTTGTTGCAGCAGGTATTAACAGTATTAGGGAGATCTGCAGACGTCAGCCGTGGGCGATGGAGGAGACGCTGTTGGAGGATCTGATTAGTTACCGCAAGAGCAAAGATAAGGGTGTTTGCGCTGCTTCGCGTGGTCTCCTTGCGCTGTACCGTGAGGTGAACCCCGCAATGCTCAAGAAGAAGGAGCGTGGTAAGATGGGTTCCCTTGCCGTCCAAGAAGGCCGCGCAGCTGCTCCTTTCGGTGTGGATCAGGAAGAGGTGCACGGTATTCAGGGTATCGATCTGCTCGAGAAGCATCTTGCGGAAGAAGAGAAGCGCAAGGCTGCCGGCGAAGGTGACGATGATGATGAGGAGGATGCTGAGGACAAGGGCTGGGAAGGATGGGAGGAAGAGTCGGATGGATCCCACGATTCCGACAACGAGTCCGAGGGTGGTTGGATCAATGTCTCCGATGACGATGAGGACGGTGTCCTGCGTCTGTCGGATTCCGATTCTGATGATGACGACGAAACGCGCAAGCACAAGCGTACTGTCAAGGAGCGTCTCGTCGCAGCGCGTGAGCAACGTCGGAAGAAACGCGCCAAGCTTCAACGCAAGGCGGATCGCCAAGCTCGCCGCGACGCTGGCGAAGCTGATGTGGCCACATCCGAGTCCGATTCTGAGGACGAGGCGGAGGCTATGGCACAAGACGCCTCCGACGCCTCCGAAGACGATGCTGCCGACAACCGTGCCGGCTCCACTTCCACCTCCGCTCGCTCCGAACTCAAGAAGCAGCTGGCCGCGGAAGAGCAGCACATCTCCAAGCTTGCCACCACCAAGATCCTCACACCTGCCGATTTTGCCAAGCTCACCGAGCTCCGCATCGCCGCGGCCGAAGAAGCCATCGCCCAAGGCGGTCTTGCTGGAAACCGAGCCAAGCGCCAACTCGAAGATCTCAAGTCTCTGAAGCGGACCACTTCCGCTGCTACATCCAACTTCCTTGATGAGGGCGACATTCTCGGACCACGTAAGAAGGCCAAGGCAACGTACGATGATAGGATCGCCTCGATCGAGAAAGGAAGAGAGGACAGGGAGAAGTACGGTTCGAAGAAGGGTAAGAAGAACAAGGAGAAGGAAAGTTCGTCGACTAACAGGGAGAAACAGAAGACAAAGAACTTCCAGATGATTGCCAGATCGTGGTCCGTAAGGAGTAAGAAGAACGCAAGTCTGAGGGAGAAGAGCAGGAGGTTGAGAAAGCACGTAGAGACGAGTAAAAAGCGTCTCAAGTGATTGCTTCGCAGCCACTTCCAGTTTAACGTAATTACTGTAGTACCCGAACGCCTGTAGTACCCGAACGAAATTTAAAGTTAGAAAATGCATATCTCCGATGTCTGTGCCTTCCATGATCACCTCGACAACCCTGTGGTCACCATCAACTGTCCCCACCAACCCCGCATTCCCCACCACAGTTGATGTTGTAACTTTCATTCACCGTAATTCAAACCCCGTTTCAACACCATTTTCGTGCGATTCTGTGTGACAATGCCAAGGAATGCCTCCTCGAAGCACTCGAAACACAGTTGTACACAGTCTGTGCTAGCTCGAGACCAGCGTGAGGCTCGAGTCCAGCTTGCATTGGCCGAACTCAATGCTGGGCAGCATGCCAGCATCAGCGCTGTGGCTGCAGCTCATGGAATTGCAAAAACAATGTTGTATGACCATCAGAAGGGAAGGAATGCAAAGAAATATGCTCAGACCACACAACAAGCTCTTTCACCAGCAGCCGAGACTGCCCTGGTGGAGCACATCCATCACTGTGCTGCTGGCAGCTTTCCTCTAAACACCGCTGATGTCTGTATGTTTGCTCAGGGCCTGGCACATGGCAATTCCACCAGCTCAGGCATGCATAAACTTGGACATAATTGGCTCTCGGTGTTTATACTCAGGCACCTGTCAATCAAGTCATGCTGGCCATGGTGTCTGGAGAATGCATGTGTACAGTCCACAGACAGAGAGGCAATACTGAGATGGTTTCAACAACTGCTTGACACCATCAATGAATACAATATAACATCAAACAACATCTTTAACATGGACAAAACTGGCTTCATGTTCAGTCAGGGCAGTTCTCAGCATGTGCTTGTGCCTGCAGGAGACCATGCAAGCTGATTCAAGGCACAGCCAGGCAATCAAGAGTCTGCAATGGTGATTGAATGCATTGGTAGTGGTGGTCAGGTACTACCACCGCTCATTATCACCAAAGGCCATATTCATACCATTGGTGAGCAGCAGTGAATGGAAGATATTCCACCCACATGGCACTTCTCAAAGGGACCAAGTGGGTGGACCGACAATGAACTTGCTGTACTGTGGGTCAAAAAGGTCTTCGATGCCACCACAAGGCCATTGGCACCATCAGAATGGCATCTGCTCATCATTGACAGACACAGATCACATGTAAGCAATGAATTCCTTGATACTCTCTGGCAGCGGTGCATTGTACCTCTGTGTTTGCCTGCACACTGTACACACATCATGCAGCTGTTGGATGTATCTATTTTCGGACCCCTAACTGCAGCATACTGGTGTTTGGTAACCAATCTGGCTCCACATGTGCCTGCAGCAGGTATTGACAAGGCCCAGTTTGGTACCTTGTATGCTCAGGCATGTGCAAAGGTGCTAACCCCTGCAGCAGCAAATAAGGCCTTCCAGGACTCCAGAATGACCATGACTCCAAGTCCTGACAAGGTTCTGAACTGCCTTGCAGGGTCAGCTTCTGCAGGTCACCAATCTGGGGCTCCACAGCCAGTGGCACCAGAATCCGAAGCCATTCTGCAGCCAAGCACACAAATCAACAACATGCTCAATGACTTCAGGAATGCTGAGACACTGAGAGAGGCACATGGTCTCAAGAGAGCACTTTTAGAAGCGTTCCAGGCACCACACAATGAGAAGACAGCATTGCAGGTGGAAAACACAGTTTTGCAAACTCAAGAGGAAGCAAATGCTGTGAAGAGAAGGAAAGCACAGCCAAGGACACTCATAGGAGATCATATGGTATTGACAAAGGATCGCATGATCAGCAGGGAGCATGCTGAGCGAGAGCTGGTAGAGAAGCAGCCAGCGATCGCACAGCACCAGGAGCAGCTCAGGAGGAGGCAGGAGCAACTCATTGCAGCAGATGATGATGACAAGCTTGATGATGACAATGAGCAGGTTTTGGCATCATTGGCCACCCCTGCTCCACTACCACAGACATTCCTCAACCTTCTCGATGATGGCAAGGCTCTCAGCACTGTTGATGATGACAACGATGCATTTCCAACCATCTTTTATGATGAGGTTCCACAGGCTAGCACATCACGCAACACACTCTAGTTCACACATTCAGTTTTGTAGTGTTGTATCTCATGATCATTGCAATGTGAGTTTCGTGACTGGTTACATTGACAAACATGCTTGGTTGTGATCACGGCAAAGTACTGACATCAAACTTTTCATTTCTCAAAATCGTTCAGGTACTACAGGCATTCGGGTACTACAGTAATTACGTTAATCATGGTCCGGATTCGTACACCATCTCACAGTCCCGATTTGCAATGCAACATCCGTTTCCGTTGACCCAACTGCCACGTTCAAGCCTGAGAATGATCGGTTCAAACCGCATCATCACAGCAATGCAAGCGGAACGGTAAGAATTACGAGTGCAATAAACGACAAGGCAAAGGACGGGCTATATACACGCGGAAGAAAGGTTGAACACTTGTGGCTAATCGAACGGGATCCGAGGCGTCGGCACAATCAACATCCTTTTGATCTCAAGGATATGGATTTGAACTTAGTTGAGCACACCGCGCTGGTTGCGATGGTGGTGACTTTCGGTAAACCTGAGGATAAAGTTGACCACCACCGCTGAAAGGATCGCGGCACAAAGGATGGTCGGTCCATACGCGTCGAAGTAGATATTGCTGCTCTCGCGCTGACGGATCTTGAGCGCACGGATGACAAAGATGATTCCGGAGTAAGCGATGCCGATGAGCGCGACGATGGTGAAGATCGAGCTGGCGATCAACCCCGTGCGGTCGCCAGGGGAGCTAAAGTTGAGAAGACCGACGGCAAGTGCGGAGAGGTAGACGTTGAACTCGAGCCATTTGAGGAAGGTGCGTTCGTTGGCAAAGTAGACTTTGGGCTCAATGCGGATGGGGACGCTGACCTTCTTGCCGGGTTGGGCGTGGAAGTCGCGCACGTACTCGACGTTGGGGCCGCGGGGCACTTCCTCGTCCTGGCCTTCGAGGGCGCGGCGGACTGGATCGTCCTCATCATCTGCTTCGGCATCGGTGTGGCCTTCTTCGTGCTCGTGGCTGGAACCCTTGGTCTTCCAGAGTCGCTGGATGTTTTTGGGTGTCAACTTGGAGAGGAAGTGGTGGTCGTAGCGATGCGAGGGAGCGAGAATCTCCTCACGCGTAGGCGCTGACGATTTCGATTTGCTCTGCGAGGGACGTCGGTCCGCTCCCAACGACGCCGAGGCAACAGCGAGCATGCCATCGGCCGTATTCGATGTCTTGTCTGGGTTGTCCTTGAGCTGCTTTTCAAGCTCCTGCTGACGGATCCTAATGTTTCGCTCGCGTTCCTCTCGTGCTTCCCGGATGCGAGGGTCAAATGCGGAAATGCCGACATTGTCGGCTTCGTGGTTCTCATCCGCCATGACTTGGCCGCGGTCGTCGTCATCGGCACCCTCGAACTCGTCTTCGGACACGGGCTCGTTGTAGGGTAGCGAGCCGGTACGCGAGGCAGGCGTGTCAGGCCGCGACGAGCCAGCAGAGCTGTGCAACATGGAGCTGGGTCGCTCGATAGTAAGGTTGTTGGTGGGAGGCTTGCGGATGTCAATGTCCATCTGTGGGAGCCAGAAGGGAACGAGGTCAACACGGTTGGGGAGCAAGGTGGCGCAACCGTGGATAAACTTGGAGAACTTGGGCACGGCCTCGACGAGGTGACTGGAGACCAGGTCGCGAATCCACTGGGGAGGTTCTTGACCGAGCTGGGTCTGGAGCTTGACCTCGAGAACACCGTAAGGGAAACGCTCGATGTCCTCGGGTGGCAGCTGGTCGAAGGGATAGTCGATACCGATGTCCATGCGCCTCCAGTTCTGGCCGGCGCGCTGACGGCCGTCCCAGTTGTCCTCGCGCACGAGCGAGAGCTCCGTGTCGAGCGAAATTCGAACACGAGCATCGCCGGGAAGCTGGAAGGCAGTACGGTTGTAGAAACTGCGCATGACAGGCTGGAGCTTTCGGGTGAGCACCGAGTACTGCACCTCGTTTGCGAGCTGGAGCATCGAGTCGATTTCCTTATCAGACTTCTTGCCCTTCTTGCGAAGCGCTTCGAAAGTCTCGTCCATGGTGTACTCTCCCCTCATATACGCGTTGACGTTTTCCTCCTTGATGGGGAAACGCGCCTTGACCGACTTTTCACCGGTCCAGTCCTCGCGATGCGTCTTTCGCTCCACAAAGATCTGTTTGTTGTCCATACCTCCATACCAACGCAAACGGATGGCTTCGGCACCCTCGGTTTTCTCGAGACGGCCGAGGTAGAGCTCGAGGTCCTCATTGTCATAATAGATCGAGGTGATGGCAGAGTCCTCCTGTTGGAACTCCTTCTCCGAGTTGAAGACAAGCACAGGGAGGTGCTTGAGAATGATGAGCTTGAGCGGCACAATATTGTCCGGGTGAACCCAGTACTTGGTGGTCTGACGAACGAAGGCGGACTGGTTTCCGCCGGCACTGGAGTCACCCTGGACTGGGTTGCCACGTGTGCGGACGAGATCAAAGAGCTTGGACAGCTTGACAATGAGCTGGTCGTAGTTCTCCTTGTAGAAGGGCCGCGAGGAGAGGTAGTGTTGCACAAACTCCTTTCGCAGCAATCGACCCGTCTGCTTGTCGTGCTTCTTGACGATCTTGTGGAACCCGGTGTAGTTGAGCTTGGTGAAGAGGGCGAGGTCGTGAACGTCGGCAATGATGATGGCGAGGCGTTCCTCAAGCTCGAGGAAGCGCTCCTCGTAGGCGTCGCTATCCTCGGTGTCGGTTTCGAACTCGTCGTCCGAACCGGCGTCGTGAGCGGCGTAAAGGACATTGCCATCGGGGCCGACGCTTCTACGCTTGCGAGGTGCATCGTCCTCAGCCTCGGAGCCAGCATGAGATGTTGGTCGCGAGTTGGCACGAGAGTGCAGCGAAGTGGAGGAATTGGGACGTGAAGATACGAGGAGGTTGACTTCGGATTGGGCCTGCTTGATACGCTCGGTCAGCTCCGAGACCTGTTGCAAGAAGAGGCGTGATCGGTAGTTGGCAGCGAAAATAAGATGTCAAGATCATTGTCGTGGAGCTATGAAAGTGCCTGCGATGTGAGCCGCACTCGCTGCAGTCTGAGGAGTAACTCACCTTTACTTTCTGAAAATCGTAGACCTTGTCAAGCTCTTTGCTAAGCAGGGCGACAAACTCGTCTTCGTCCTTGTCGGTCCATACGCCATTGTTCTTGCTCATGCGGTTCTTAATCTCCTTCTTGAGCTCCGAGTACTGGAGGTACTTGTCTGCCCACTCGGCGTAGAGCGACGTCTTGATGGTGCGGCCGAACTTCATGATCAACAGAGCTATTCGTGTGCTCGCAGGAACGAGATTGGTGAAGAGGAGTGTTGCCGAAGCAAAATATCGACCTTATCGGATGGCCTCAGAGGAAATGCCTCTGGTTGCGAAGCTGGACGTCACAAGAACCGATCGGCTGAGCTGGAGATGAAAGGGTGACTGTGAAGAGGAGGGTTGGTGTTGAACTGCAACGGTCGCGGATGGATGCCGACAAGGAAGGGTGACGATAGAAAGGATGGTCGAAACAAGAGCTGGGAGCTCGGTCTAGGTGATCCGGGCGGCGAGACGCAAAGGAAGTTCTGGGTGACAGAGTCGGAAGATCCGAAGCGAGAGAGAGAGGTGCGAAAGAGTGGATGGAAGAAAGAACTGGCTTGACCTTGGCTGAGATGACGAGCCTCGGAGATTTGACGAAGGTTGACCAAGAAGGAAGAGAAGGAGAGAGAGACACGACGGCCAAGACACTTTCCGAAAGCAATGGGTGGAGGGCAGGCAGTCCAAGCAAGGGCTGGCAACAGACAGAGCCCGACACAAAGCTGATGCTGATGCTGATGCTGATGCTGATGCTGATGCGGAAGCAAGGCGTGGATGCAAGCAAGCGAAGCGGGTCGAGACTGGACCAAGCTTTCATACGGCTTTGTCGAGATGGCTCGAGTTAGTCGAAGCGAAAGTGGAATTTCCCGCTGGCGCCAAGCAAGAGGCGAGGAGGAGTGGAGTGGAAGCAGGCTTGAGGACCCGCCAGTGGGGCAGACGAGAGAAAATGTTGACGGAAGGCGAACTTCGTGCTCGTGCATGTGCATGTGCAGTTGGAATCGGCAGTCTCAGAGCGTCGAAACATGAAATTTTGGACTTGGACAGGGACATGGAAGCAAAGCGTCGATGGCAAAGAGAGGGAACGTGCTCAATTACTTCACCAACCATGCTTTTGTGTCCTTTTGTGAGTGGATGAAGCAGCGACCGTAAGGACAACGTGCTCGAGATCAGCATGCTGCAAAACTTTGATGTGCGGGGCTCGTATCTGGCACGCTCCGCTTCCTTGGCTCGTTTGATTGTTTTAGTTTCTTCTTGGCTTCTATCGAGATGACTGACCTCTTGGTTTCAGACTTGTCGAGGACATCCTGAACTCGAGTGGTCACTCTCACGGTCATCAATCCATAGACCCATTGGGCTGTTGCAAACATCAGCCAAATGCTATCGTTTGGCTGGCTGGCTGCACTCGTGCATCACCTCCAGCTGCAGCCTTTGATTCCTATGTACGACCGGCGAACTTTAAGTTTTCCCACACCTTGCCAAATCTCCAATCACCTTACAGTACGACTTCAACTTTCACTGGAAGCCGCCCGTCGGCCCACCAGCCGCCTTCCGTCCGTGCACTTGTTTTTGACCCTCTCGTTCCGCCGCGCGAGTGCCGATCCCGTTTGATCGAGTCAGTGCGTGCGCTCCACACGATCATCTCGGACATTTCAGCAGCTAGGGCTCCGGAAGCAGCCCGTTCGTGTGCCTGCGTCAGCTCAAGCGCATTTCGCTTCGCTCCTTTTCGCACTTGGCACCATTGCAACCTTTCTTGAAACGCCCGGAGCCCACTTTGTTTGAGCCTCTTGTCGGCGTTGGGGTCTGAGAGTGCCTTTTCATCTGTTGGTCAGCGCTACAAGCAGCATCACCTGTTTGGTGCGGATGAAAATCAAATTAGCCTCTCTGTCTCTCTGTCTCTCTCTCACACACACACACACACACACAAAAAGGTGCGCATAATTTGGAACTCAGCAGCGAATCAGAAAGCTTCATTCCTCCACGTGCCGCGCCTTCTGTTTCTTCACTCAGCAACGAAGCCAGATTTCTGACGGCCTTCCATCGCTAAACGAGCTCCCACCAAAGTCTTTGCCACGCCGTTCGTCCCCCAATGCCATTCCGAGTTCCGACGTGGCAGCCACCGTTTGCTTGCTCCTCCAAGATCCTATCACCAGATCCTATCACCGATCCCTCTTTCCCGATCTAAGCTTTTGCAAGAATCCACCTTCATGCTGGCACCCCAGTTTAACAGCTGAACTTTCTTCATGTACCAGTTGACAATGCAACAACAGATGCTTCGCCGAGCGACGCATGTCCTGTGTATCACACTGCGAGAAGGCGCAAATGGGACGCGAGTGAGGCGGTGCAAGGGAAATTGCAGATTCGATGCTGTGCGGGTATAAGGGGCAATACAAACAAGGAAACCTAGAGTAATAACACGACTGTAGTGTTGACATGGTATGCTTAAGTGCGGGGCTGGAAAGGCGGAAGAGACGGGAAGAAGGAGGTGGAGAAGGAGGAGGATGTCAATGTCGAGGTGAGGGATAACGCCAGAGGTATCAGCACCGATGCATCGGATTCGAGATCGCCAAAAGAACCCGATGGGTCAACACGCAACCATCGTATCTATTTAGCTATTGAGCAGACCTCGAATGGCCATCCTGCCTGCGCCTTCCTGCGTGTCGGCGGCGCCTTCTTGCGCCGGCAGCAGTTGCTGCTGTTGTTGCTTCTTAGTAGACGCCAGCGTTTCGCGGGCCTCTTGCAGCACCATGCTCGAGTCTCGGTGCGAAGCCACAGATGGCTCCATCTCTACATCCTCGACGGTCTGGGTGCGCCGTTGGAACAAAGGTCTAGGGCTAGATACGGAGCCCGAGGAAAGTCGCGTCAACACACACGCTTCAACACTTAGCTTGTCGGCTTCAGCCTGGCTGGCCCGATGCTGCGAAGGCGTTTCGTGCATGGCGATGGTGTGGCCACGCGATCGACCGTACGCGTTAGGCCTATCGCTGCTTGCCAACTCAGTAGTGGGCGCAAGAACCGACGGCATGTCTTCGCGACCGATTGCGTAGCCTCCGGCCTTGCGTTCGTCTGATTGCACTGCGTAAGGCGCGTAGGGAACTCTTCCGGCGGCCGAATTGCGGCTCGCACCGATGGAGCCCTTGCGGCTTACGGGTGCGGTGGACGATTGCTGGCCCGAACCGGAGCGACGCTGCTCCACAGCGGCTGGATCCATCGAGTCGGAGTAGCTCCTCTGTCGGCTCAGCGACTTGTGACGGCCCGTCTCCGCCGCCGAAGTTTGTGGTGCCGTAACACCATCAGCCGATGCCGACGAAGATGTCGCGGTCATGGCAGCGGACCCCGACAGCACAGCCGTTGTCGACGAGTTCGAAGAGGCAGCTGCATTCTCTATCTCGACCAAACGCTCGACATCGTCGAACTCGTCGTTATGCGTGCGTTGACCCGAACGAATCTGCGCGAGAACGACAGGGTGCAGAGTCCACCATCCACCTTTGCCCCTCGCGGCCTGGCTCTGCGAGGGGTTGCCGGAGGAGCAGCTGTCGTAGATGTCTTGAGCTGTCCTTGCCTTCTTGATAAAGATCTTGCCCAGCGAGAGGTTGTGTCTCACCGTGTTCTGCCAGCCCTGCGAGTCAGGTCCCGTCATTGGATAGCCCGAAAAGTTGGTGCTGATCCACGTGTAAATCTCACGCAAGGTCATGCGACCTTCGGAAGACGAAGCGATGGCTTGCGTGATCATAGAAGAGTACGAGTAAGGTGGTCGCCTTCGTCGTCGGCTGTGCGCAATGCGATCCACGGGAACGGCATGCTGATGCGGATTGCCGACAAATCCGCCTCCTGGCCCGTGTCTGCCCTGGGGCGCAAATTCGCTCTGGTAACCGTGGTCCAGCGGGCCGCCGGGACCAAAGTAGGCGCCCTGGGACGAAGCGTGATGTTGCGCCATGGCAAATCGCTCGCGTTCGATCTGCTCCATTCGGGACATGCTAGGATGATGAGGAGGCACTCCACCTGCTGGTCCACGACCTGGATGAAGGTGTGTTTGACTAGGAGGATACGAAGCTTGATGGTAGCGCGGCATTTCCGCGTCCGGAGAGATACCTTCGCCATGCATCATGCCTGAGGCTCGGTAGGCGTGCTCTCGTGGATCGTTACGAGGACCAGTCATGTACGAGCCAGATGGTGGGGAGCCAGATACATCGGAGGCCAAGTGGCTAGAACGATGCCATTCGGCTGCACCTGGCCCGAAGTAATCGCTACGAGCGCGCGCATCGGCGGGCGAGCGCTGCTGCCCCTGTGCCAGAGGAACGGCCATACCCGAGGCCGAGGGCAAGGAGACTTCGTCCATAGACAAGTTCTCCATGTTCAGAGGAGAGATGGGTGTGCCAGGCCTCGAGCGGTACTGGCCTCCGCGTGCCATGACACCAGCGTTGACCAACTTGGTCGGCATCTGTCCCGATACCCTTCGAGGGGGACGCAACTGAGGGTCTTGACTTGGACTCAAAGGTGCAAAGAGGATGGGAGACTGCCTCGATGGAGGTCGGAGCGTTGGCGACTGGCGGTGTGCCGCAAGGGACTCGGCGCCGAGATTTGGATGTCCATCCCGATAGAAACGAGCCTCTTCCCAGGATCGTGGTGGCGGTGGGATGGGCTCATCGAAACCACTATACGGGCCGTGAGAAGGACTGTTGAGTCGGCTACCAATGAAGGAGCCGCCACGGACTCGGGTAGTGTCCGGGTGTGGTAGAGTCAGCGTACTAGAGCGGCCCCGATTGCGACTAGGACCGATGCCACCGACCCTCTCGACGCCATGAGGATAAGCAGGCGGCGCCGAGATGTTGAGTGGCTGCGCCCTGCTCACACCCTCTGACCGGGATGCAGTGCGAGGTCTAGATTCAGGTGCTGCATGGGGATGTTCAGAGCGATGTGGCGGCGATCTGTGCCGAGGGCCGAGCGCTTGACTGTCTTGGGGTCCGAGGTCATATGAGCGCATCGACTGGCCCGCTCCGGGTTCGAGCGGCATAGGTGGACTGGGGCCCTGTGCGCCACGTGCCGTATACATGTAGGGATGGTGCCAGGAGCGCTGGCGTGACTGTGGACTGGGCCTCTGTTCCAGAGAATCCGCGCGACCCTCTGCAGCGTAAGAGGTCGATGCGAGTTGGTTTGGCGGCCCCGGCCACAACGGTGGCGGTGTAGTGTAGCGCTTGTCGCCGAAGCCTTCCATTTGCAACGAGTCCGAATGCGGGTTGTGACCAAGAGGATGACCGAAGCGCGAAAGATGGCGTGGGTGTGAACGGGAGTCGGTGGCGAAGGTGGGGGGTGAATGCGGGCGTAGTGAGGCTATCATCTATGCCGAAGTGCCGCAGAGGGCCGAGGAGCCCACTCGATAGAACCCTGCGCTTTCGCAGAGAGGATCGAAGGTAGGTCCTATACGCTCTAGGACAGTGAGACTTGGCTAGATCGATGGGTCCAACACAAAGCTGCTGGGATGCCTGTAGCGAGGAAGCAAACCCTGAAGCCGAAAAAGTAGGAAAAGTGGAAGGGTCGTCAACGGAGGATTCGACTCCTTCCACTTTCAAGCAGAGCGGAAAAAAGGGGGTTCGGGAACAGTTTGTATCAATTCGATGTGGACTGGCTGTCGAGCTTGAGTGGCCGGCAACAAGGTGTACGAGTGTTGAGAGGAAGCACGACCTAGATGCACTGGGAACGATCCTGAGGTTGCCTCAAGCGCCCGGTATGGACTAGAGACTTGAGGTTACAGCGGTCCGTTCTCGTAGTGGAGGCAGGCTAGCGACTGCAGTTGCAAAAGCTGAGCTGTGGCTGCTGCGATGAAGTGTAGCAAACAGGAAACGTCGGCAATGAGGCGTAGACACTTGGCACTAGAATTTGTCAGGGCAACCAACAAGCATGCAGGTCCAAGGTCAGAGCGCAAAAATAGTTGGAAAGCTCTGCGTTCCGACCCATGGAGAGATCGAAGCAGACGTAAGAAGTGGTTTTTGTCTGAGCTGGAACAGAATGCTGGATGCTGGAAGAACGCTGGGCGGGTATTTGATTGTACGAGCGTGCAGGTCTGACGAGTGAAAAGTGGCAGGGAGGTTTCCGGTATACAGGGTATACACAGAGAAGATGTCGAACGGGCTGCTGCTGGACGAGGTAGTTACCGAACGAGTCGAAAGGCAAGAGATGTTCGAAGAGATGATGGTGTGAGAGAGGACGGATTCGGTGGCGGAGAACAAGATAGACGAGGTTCATGGACGAGTCGTGCAAGGGACAACAAAGAAAGAGGAGGAGCAGGGGGGAGGCGAGCTAAGACGAGACGAGACGAGATGCAGAGCAGAGCAGTGTGTTGATCCGCAATAGCAGATCGACTCGACTCGACTCGACTCGACTCGACTTGACTTGATTCGCTCACTCGCACATCAGCTGTTTCCAAATGTTTGGATCGGGGCAAAGCGCCTGAAGGGGCAACAAGGGTCCGGAAGAGTCGCCGTTATTGAGATGGATCGATGCGCAGAACGTTATTTTGGCAGGTGGCAGGTGGCAGGTGGCAGGCGGGGATGGTTAAATGGAACAAGGACAGAGTCTGGGTTCGGTTGAATCTGCAGCTTCCGTCGATTGCAGCTTGGCTCCAACCAAAGAGAGGCCAGGCGAGAGAATGGAAGGGCGACGACGCAAGGAAGGGAGAGAAGCAAGGCACGACAGGAAGCTCAAAGCAAGGGTTGAGGACTGTGCTCGGAATGGGTTGGGTTAGTTTAGTTGGGTTGGTAAAGGTAGGTGGCTTCCAAGGTGGGTTGCAGATGTGGCTGGGCTTGGGCTTGGGCTTGGGCTTGGGCTTGGGCCGGGCCGGGCTGGGCCCTTTAACCAAGCGAGGCCAAGGCAAGGAGAACCTGAGGCGAAACAAGACACAAGAGAATGAGAGACATTCACACCTTGGTCGCCCTCGAAAGCCACGACAGAGTGGATGAGCTCTCTGTGCTTTTTTTTTGGTCAGTTCGGTAGTATATCGGTAGCACGTTCGGATGAAAAGAGGCATGCAAGCCCTGATTCATGCGCGAGAGAGGCTTGGGCAGCGCAGACAAAGAACCCTTTATCTGTACAGATTTTGAAGCAAAATAAGCGCACGCATTGTACAAGACACACTCTGGGGGACGCTCCGAAAGGTTACAGTAGTTGGAGGGCTGGAGGAGCGAGGAGGGGGCAAGCAGGAGAGACCGGAGGGAAAGGAGTGTGAGCGAGGCAAGAAGCAATGACGGACACAATGAAAAAGAACCAAGGGTAACCAGAGCACGGATTGCAGATCCATGTCTAGCAAGCAGCAACACGGCTTCGTTTCCGACGTCGGTGACTCCTATACAAAGAGTAACATCGGTCTGCATCGCAAAACACACGGTGCTAGAAGGCTGAGACGTTTTGAGTAACTAGGCAATTGTCCCGGAAACCAAGCTGGAGGTACATCAGTCAAGACGCATGCAAAACGCACGAGCCGAGCGGCAGACGTGCGTCCATTTGAAGAATAAATCATTTTACAGTTATATATTTTATTTTCCTCGTCTTTTCATTTTCGGCGCCAGTCCGACCCACCCCACTGACCTGGTTCCGCAGACTCCCCTACCCTGGGATCTATGAAAGGGGGCGAGCAATAAAGTGCTAGCGAGGAAAGTGCAAGTGGCTTCGGTCACAGGCATCAGTACACAATAGTTACGGCTTGCAAGTCACCATTCACAAGTCCCTTGCCTAGGACTCGTCGACTCTTCGGAGGCGGCTTGAGACCTGGGAGTGTGAGGGCACCCTGTACCGATGCTCGTCGGACTCTGCGAGGCTGCCTCCAAGCACTCGAGTTTACTCGTGTTTGGAAAGCAGCAACGCATCGAGACCGACTAGAAGCGCCGGAGGGGTTTTCCATTTCCAAAAGACCGGTTTCCTCACACTTGCCACTATGGATCGCCTCCTTACGGAGCCGCTGACTCAGGCAAATTGTGG